>OY282585.1:12425847-13025847 GCA_958298965.1 Chrysolina haemoptera
GAATCCATAGTATAAAAAGAAAAATTAATATCGTTGCCAAATCTTTCAAAAATATTTGAAATGTCCAGTGAAACTTTGCCTACATAAGGAATGGAGCAGTATTTATTGGAATTAAACTACGATTAACGGTGGTTTGCACGAATTGTAGTTAAAATTAAATCCAAAATTGAAACAAAATATCTTTGAACATATGTACGGAGTAGCATCGTTTCTGAAATACAGGGCGTAGAAAGAAAGTATTGTTTTTTAGGTGCAAGGCCCCATGTTTTGTAAAGGGGCGCCTGGTCATCATCCCTTGTCGGCATTTTTTTCAGATGTTTGAACCAGGTGAGCTTCGAGTCTAGGATTGACCTTAGGAATATTGTCTCTCCTGACTGCTTTCACCAAATATTTGAAGATCTCTGTTGGTTCCTAGGTTCCTCTTCCTGGTGAAAGTAGTGATCATGATTTTTTTTGGGTTGAAACTGAGTTACTCTCCCATGCACTAAATCTGTACTTCTGTGAGAGCTGATTGCATCAGATCCATACAGACTGCTTTCCATCAACCAATATAACGATACAATCCTAGGCCTGTATTCTTCTCTGGTTTAGGTCTGTAAGGAGGATATCTATCACGAGGTTCCATAAAAGTGGGGATAGAACTCCACCTTGAGGGCCACTCGTGGCTTCTACCTCAATTTTGTACCCGAACAGAAAGGCATGTATTACTCTGCGCCCAAGCATCCTCGATATCAACTGGTTCGGGGCTGAAGCAACGATTCCTTTCCTGGGGGCTGATATGATAGACGCATATGATGTATCATCGAACGACCCTTTTACGTCTAGAAACGCTATAAGTGCAATATTACTATTCGAGACAGAATTCTGAATCCATCTGAATGGATTAAAGGATTGAGAAAATTGCTTTTGTCTTATTTCCAATACAACTTTCATTTGTAACCGGTTTTGGCCTATTGAACCATTATCAAGTAATCTATGGAGCGAATTTTCCAGCTTGTTGGTAGTCCTAGAAAATTGGATATTTCGTATTATTATTTCGGATATCAATTTTAACTTCTTTTTCCATCGTTCTAAGCATGAACGATGGAGGCCGAATTGGTCTGGATGCCTTCAACTGCGTAGGATGGTTTTGTTTTTGGCTTTGGTATGACGACCAGCTTGATCCGTATCTGTGGGCCAAGCTCGCCCCGTATAGCGTGACTAGGTAAGAAACCGCCTACTCCTCGCTCTAGTAGTACAGGATGTATTGAGAGGGGTTTATTGTATTCGCCCCACTGCTTATATAGGTCTTATTGAAGAGCAATCCAGTGGTTTTTCTTAGGTTTTTCAGCTCTTCGGTCTAGAACTGGAACGTGCAATTCTGTCTCATTTTGGTTAGAGTGCAGCTCCTTTGGAGTTAGGAGACTATCGCATCCTTAAGACAAATTACCGCTTTCTCAATTATGTTTCTGAAGACGGTTGAACTTTGACTGATACGGAAGCTTATGTGCCGATGATTTGAAAAGGAGTACTCGTCGGACACGTGCTATCATTTGACGTATGGCTGACACATAGTGGTGCCTATGATGTCTACCAGCTCATATTGACTAAATCTTGTTTTGATATTGGGTCAATATGGATATATTGTAAATGTAAAAATAATATTGAATATGGGTGCACATTGTAAAAACAATATTTCATTAATAATATTGGTGGAATATTAGTATCAGTATTAGTTTAATAATTTTCACCAATATCGATAGAGCTATATTGCCTACATATTGTTTCTAGCATCTAGCTCCAATATTGCGATTTCAAGTTTGATGGCATATTGGTGGAATATTATTTCATTCATATTCGAAAAATTATATTGACCCTATATTGATTGAGATTGTTCTGAAAACCTCACGCCAATATTTGAAAAACAATATTGAAATGAATTATGATCAAACATTGGTAAGAAACTGCTAGGTGGCTCCACATATGGAACGACAGCTGAATCATAGTGACATATGTTGAATAAGGCTTCAATGCGTTTACAAATGAATCTACTCAGTTGTTATTTGAATTAGAAATGGAATTGTAGAAGTTTCCAAGGCAACATATTCAATTTGAATATTTTACCAATATATACAAATTATATTACCAATATCACTAAATATTTTGAGGTCAATATTAATAATTTCCAAGTAATATTGTACCAATATCCCAAAATACAAATAATTTTTTTTTCGCCAATATTACATTTGAATATTTTGCCAATATATTTATGATATTTTACTAATATTATTCCAATGTGAGTATGCTACAGCAATATTGTACCAATACCGATCAACATTTTGAGGCCAATAATGATTAGAGAATATTACACCAATTTTATTTTCAAAATATTGTACCAATATCGTCGAATGTTTACATTTTTTTTTCTCGCCAATGGGTCTTATGAATAAACCTTGCGCAAATGCTTTTATTCAGATTTTTTGAAATAGGCTTATTCATTTTGTTTAGTAATGATAGAATAAGCATTTGCTTACTTTTATTCATACCAGCCAATATTGTTCTTTGAATATTTTGCCAATATTTTCACAATATTATGGCAATATTGTCCCAATATGCTACTCGGGTTATGACCTCGGACCTAATGCGCTTGGCAAATGTTGCCTTGTTTTCCTCATCCATGACAAGAGGTTTTCTCTCTGAAAAATAATGTTTATGTCACTGCTGCCCCATGCTGTGTTGTGTGCGTTAGCAGCACATCACACAACTAGAGGAGAGGGGCTCGTATATCCCTGCGGTAGGTTTTAAACTCTTTCAGCTTTTGTGGGATGGCTGTGCCCTCATAAGGGAGATATGCAGAGCTTGCAATGGCTTTCACCTTCTTCTTGTCCAGTGAGAGCTTTTTTACTGCCACCTAGTCTCTGAAGCAGAAATCAAGAAGACGTGGGTGTCTGATAGTGTCTCTCACATACATGTATATGTATACCTTATAACGTTTGCCACCTCACAGTCCTCCTAGGTCTTTTTTCTCGATCATAATTCGACGAGCTGAAGCAGCCGTGACTGCTTTATTATGGAGAAGCTTCATCTTCAACACAGTGGCCATCTTGTTGGTTTGCGATTTGGGAGCTGTTTCCAAGTTTGGTTAACTGATGGATGTCATTAATGTGTGAAGAGGACGTCCCATAGGACTAGTTCGTGCTATAAAAGTCATTAATTCCCTCCTGTGTTCCGTTGATCATAATTAAGATTATCGTGGAATATGATTTATAGTACATTCAAATATGCTCAAAAAAAGGAAGGAGAATTTTAAATATTCGACGAGCTTTGAGGAATGAATTACGTTACTTCCACTGATCACCAGGTTCCCAAAATTGTGTAGCATCTCCTCTGGTCGAGGTCCTGATAGGGCACATATTCTTCAATAATTAGATTCAGATTTCATAATCTACCGTACAAAACTTGTTAGCTCATATCGTCCATACGTTGTACAATTAATTACATTTCAAAGTAGTTCCGTGCAGAGTTGGCCATGTTGTACACATAACACATGAACCTCATGTTTCACATAATTAAGGTTATCCCGATGCAAACAGCTGTCATCTTATTATAGAGGAACATACAGTATCTAACACTTATACTTTTCCATTAAGTTTGACATGACGCTGCCTGCCCCAATAATCGATTGTGATACAGCTCGTGTACTCACTTTATACCTCAAATAATAGATACGGGAATCTTGTTTAGTATTCCATTAGAGAAGGGGATGGGGAATGAAGCGACGTTATGACACGTGTTTGCCTATATGAAACATAAGCTGTACGAGAGCAAATAAGTTACATGTCACAGTAAACAAGGGTGTGTATGGGCCGAGATTATGCAGTCAAATGAGATTGTGGAATATGCATGAAAGCCACCGTGGGACCAGAGCGCACCTGGATGGAGACGTAGGGCTCGTGTCGTCTCTGACAAGCCGCCCAACCGCCCCCTACCGCCCTTCGGAACTATCAGACCAACTACGATGATCTTATCATGGCTCTCGTGAATTCGTAATGCGCTTTCTAACTTTTCACTAGAACGCATTAACTGTGCTTGCCCTGTAGGACAGGGACTCGTTTCAGTAAGCGAGTTTCACGGAATTTTCGAATAATTTCAATTTCTGGAATGTACTCCCATTTTAGCGACAGCGAGATATTTGGAGGATTTTGTTGGTGTCAAAAATAAAAACCGTCAAAAAACAAATAACTCAATTAGACATTTGAATGAAAACAAAGTTCATTAGCTTTCATGTATAAGATATTTCTCAGGAACTCTTATGAATTAGTATATTGTACACCTAGGCAGTAAAATTGCATTTTTCAGGCCGAAAGAAGATATGGCGAAACGCAGCCGAGCCTGGTCACTTTTTTTTATCCTACATAATGAATTGTTGGTAATATTTTTTCTGTAAAAATTTTACTCATTGAAAAACTGACAAGTAAACTTCAAACAAACATCAAATATGACTGAATGAAATAGTAGAATCGACAATGTCAGAGTACCCTTCTCTCCAAATTATTCCAGCATGTGGAAAATATGAGGCAAACATCTAACAGAAAACAACTACTTCCCTGCTCACTGTATAACTAATATTTCCTCACAAATGAAGCAGCGACTTACAGTAAAGGTGAATCGCAGCGCCACCCGCGGTGAAACCAATAAGTAATCCTGGTAGCAAAGACACCAGGAAGTGAACAGAGAGAGTTCAAGACTTTTTGCCGGAGAGTATCAAATAAATGAAATAGTAAAATCGACAATGTCGAAGTACCCTTCTCTGCAAATATTTCCACTATGTGGAAAATATGAGGCAAAAATCTGACAGAAAACAACTACTTCCCTGGCTAATATCACGACGGACATTGAACTACATCTGACAGATATTTGTGCAACGTTCTTCTAAGAAGACCCAGTTGCAGGTTGGAATGCTGAGGTTGAGATTGTGCTCGCAGTTTAAATTTATCTACTCTGCGGGCGCGGATTCAACTGAGGCTGTGAAATGAAGATGTGATAAGGGGCAAAACCACGAAACCGATTGATAGGTGGTCCAATTATTTTGATGGACATTTCCGTGCAACATACAATTGCAGAGAAAGCCTTGTACATGGGTGCCCACCCTGATTTTTCGACCCTGCACGAGAAATGCAAGTGCAGGTGCAAGATTTTTTCACTTTCAGATATAAATCTGAGTAATTAAATCTTGTTGCTGGCTGGGGATAACCCTCCACGATTCACTGTTGCGTTAATAATTAACAGATCTGCTCCTAAGGTGGCGTATGGAGTTCGTAACAAGGCCTATCCAGAACACGTGGTTAATGACCGTAGCAGTAGATGCCAACACACCAAGAAATAATAATAATAATAATAGCTATTAGAAAAAGATTTTGACAAGATTATACAAATTGCTTCTCCTTCACTTCAAGATGAAAAAATTCCACTTTCCGTAGGAATCGGATGGGCTATTTCACAACACTCATATTAAAAACTCAAAATTTGTGATGAGTAGAGCATCGACAGATTTTGACAAAATCATACAAATCTCCCTTCTTCATTACTGATGGAAGAGATGGGTGTATTTCACAACACTTTAAAAAATTAACTTTTTTTCATTATCATTATTATATAAGTAGTGTACACAAGACCACAAAAATTCAAAAACAATACTGACTTTTACACCCTTTTCCATTCAGGCTTGTTTCTCTGAACATTAGAGATTATCCCTTCCGTGAGAAAGAAGGTTGATTACAATTTATCATTTCTATTCAGAGAAACCCGGACTCAACATTCATTTCCACTGAATAAGTTCGGCCTACACTAACAATTGGAAATGTCCCCATTACCAGAAACATATGCGAGTTATTAAATTTCAGAACACGATTTGATGTTACAATAATCTCTTGTAAATATGGTAATATTCAAAACGTGACGAGATTTGAACCAGTATGGAGGTGGGTGGAAAGTTTGAATCTTGTGTGCGAAGCTTAATCCATCGAGGACTAGTAGCTATATCACAGATGTTCTTCATCCCTTGAAAATATTATAATTCGGAAATGGAAAAACATTAGTTTTCGATTTTTATGTTGAATATTACAATGAAAATTTAAGAAATGTCTAGAATGTTATACATTTTTGATGAAGTAACATTTAAGTTCGAACGAAAAGTCCTACAAGATGAAAAATTAGAAATAATCAAGGAAGGTTCACATGTCATATTACTTGGGGGAGTTCGATCGAGATTGTGCGTTATTGTCTCTAGATCAACACGATTGGAAAATTTTGTATATTCGCAGAATATCGCAAGGACCAATGATTATGAGGATAACAAAGTCGTTATGAGTTCTCTGGTCGAAATATTGAATATTGTGCTTATGTATCAATTTCATGAACTTTCCTCAACTCCCCTGACATATAAATTGAGGAACTGGTCCGAATATGGACTAAGCATTTGATCTCCCAAGCTATCTTCTATGGGTTTAAAAAGAGATTTTGGGGTAGGCTATGAACACAAACAAATTAACAAAATTTTAAACTAATTTTTATTCTGAATGTTAACATTTTGAAATATGCGTCACTTGGGTGAGTTGAATATGGATTTGGATACGGCATAAAAAACACAGTAAAGATTATTTTTGTTTATTTTTTGAACAACGGCTTTTTGAGTATATCAGAGAGGTATAATATGTAGTCTCTGGGCTCATAACGATTGTTACATTTGAAATTTTCATCAATAATTTCAGTTCTTTTTTTTGTTACTCTGTTCACCTTCACTTGAACACATGTTGTTTTTTATGTTGTTATATTAAATATTTCTTCATTGCTTCATGAAAATTAATTTTTTTGAGGGGCCACTATGCCGTACCCCCTAGCCAGTTATATCTAAAATTAATATACTTCATGCAAAAGTATATATATTTTTCAGTTTTGTAACAAACGTCCTATAGCATCTAGATTTTTAAGTGCAGTGCATTCCATTTAAAACGATCCACCCTGAACAACTTTTGGTAGAATTAAAAAAAAACGCGTTAACAATAGTATACAAGAAGACAAATTTTGACATATTCATATTCGATGCAACATTTCCAATCAATGGATCACCCTATCTTGTTTCGCATTATGAGATGCTCCATAATGAGCAGATTTCAACAAAATAAATACACATGGTCTGACTGTTATAGCTCGGAAGCTACAAATTGTTTGAGTTGATAACTTTTGGAATAATGATTTTCAGCAATAATAAAAAAACTCGTCAACAATACTAAGTATACAGAGGGACACATTTTGATATATTCACATTTGATGTAACTTTCTGTATCGTACCCCCAGAGCATGTCATCATTTTTTTCTCCAATGGATCACCCTATATTGTTTAGCATCATCAGATGCTCCATGATGAACAGATTTCATCAAAGTGTAATACATATGTCTGAAGCTTATAGTTAGGAAGCTACAAATTATTGTAATTGAAAACGAGCAATATTGCATTCTCACGTAACTTGTTCCCTTTTTATATCATCAATTTATCGAAATAAAAGTTATTGAAAACGCTAAACTACCCTAATTCAAACGATCATCAACATCTTCTCTTCGAGATGGTGACAGTTTGCTGCTGATTATAGGGAAAGGACTTAAACAAATTTCTACATGGGTGATATCGGTATGGAAATTTATTAAAAAACAGAAGAGAAATAGCCCAGTATCATCTGTTACAGGAGAATTGAATAATACCGTGCATCAATAGAACAATTGAGGAGTTTACGAATTTATTCGAAAAAAAATTTAGTGCACCTCTTCATTATGCAGCTTCAGAATGGCCACCAAGGCCTCTGGATCTCACTCCTTTAGATTTATTTCTGTGGGGTCATTTGAGATAGCATTAACATTAGAAGATTTGAGAGAGAATATCATGAGGCATTGAGAAATAACCCTCGAGATACTCAACCCTGTGAAGGCGGCAAAGGAAGCTCCTCATTGTATGGACGTTGCGAAAACGTTTTTGAACAGTCACTATAGAAATAGAAATGTTTTTATTTTATTTCCATTATCAAGTCATCAGATTTAAATTCAATAATTTAATAAAAAATCTATTTGTCTGATTTATTGCTTCCATATATTTGTGTGTAGAACGTAATTTTTCCTGCAAATCATTGTTTCAAAAGTTATTCAGGATAGCTTGTTTTCATTTCAAATGATTTGTAGATCCCGAACTATAAGCTTTAGACCATACATAAATCTGCTCATCATGTAGCATCTGATAATGCGGAACAATAAAGGGTGATCCTTAAAAAAATGGTGACATGCTCTGGGTATACTAATGTTGACGTGATTTTTTATTTTTCCTGAAAATCGTTTTACCAAAAGTCATTTAGGTTGGCTCGTTTTGAATAGAATGATTCACTTTATATTATAAGTAAGATACAAAGAAAAACAAATGGGGGTTCTATGTTTCATGTTTCGTTGCATTTGTGCGACGAATAAGCATCAGATGTCGTACCTGTGCTGGAGTCGAAGGCATGTGGAAAGTGTTTGAAAAACTATGCTGCGAGTACTCTTACTCTATTAAAAATTTATCTAATTCTATCTATATAATTTATTTCGATGATGAATAACTAATACAATAATCCTTCTCCTTGTTTTTTGCAAGTTTTGAAGCCCTTTTACTAATACCTCCTTTTGCGGACTCATTGTAAACCCATCAGATGTATCGGAACTGATGAGGTTTCTCTAGCCGTAGTGAAAGAGTCCCTGGGGCGATGCTTTGGCATTTCCTGTTTTCTGCTTCGGTTTCCCTTGTAGGGGTTGTCTTTTTCTCGTCTTTTACGATAGGCAGACTGAATCTGGAGAATTTTCCAGGAAAGTGGTTTCGGAGGTCCCTTGAAAGGTTTCTCTGTCATTATGTGTTTTGGAAGTTCCTTCGATTTCTGTGGCACTGACCAACTCCGCACCTAGTTTTGCCATCTCAGAGGTACCCTTGGGGGTTCTGTTGGTCGTCGACCCTGGGACGGTTTGCTTGGAATCAAAAAAATGGGTTTTAGAGTTCCCTGCTCAAGTTCCCCTTGTGGTTGTGATCATCTCATTTCTAACGACAGGCGAGTAACTGGGAGCTATTATTTCCAGTCCCGAGTATCCAATATCCAACTTTTTTACTTATTTCGACATTTTTATTGACTTATATGTATACTGCTGAGCCAACTCTGTATATTTCACTTCCACTGTGTGTCTTTCGACTGGCGTGGTAAAAAGCAGTACCGTCCATCAACAAGAGCTTTTAATTTCACAAATCCTGATGATTCCGTGCAAATATTCAGTAATCGTTTGCTCATTTTTGAATTAGACCTTAGTCAGCTAACACCATATCAATTCATGAACTCAGTTTCATGATGACAGACTTTAATATCTTTTTCCAGCATTGTTTTATTGTGAACCGTTGTGAACTTAAATTCTCTTCTGGAAGAAAATTGTCTGAATTCCAGAAAATCAGTGGGAATTGATGAGAATCATTGGTTCATTAAAAGTGGTTGCTTTTTTTAAACGAACTTGAAGTGTTCAGATTCGCAATGCTGGAATTAAGAATTCAGCTTTTGTTGTCAAATAATTTTGTTGAAAGTTCTATAATAATCATCTTCCATTCAACTGATAAAAGTCATTCGGAGAGAGTTCTGTTCAATAAAAGCTGATACTGTTGCAGCTCAGTAGGTACTCACTTTTGAATCTCGAGATAATTCGCCAAAGTACTCGAAAACTAACTGTTATTTATGACTTTTTTGCACTCACCAAATCGACATGATTGACGCCTGCGCAGTTTATTAGCTACCACTATCGAGAAATATCGTAGAGGAAAAAGTTTGGCGTCTCGGCAAAATGAAGCTACTCAGGAAGATTCAGTCTGTTATTGAGCATTTTTGAAAATAGGCGTGAAGAGTTCCCCCTTGAAATAAAAATTGACAGGTCTGAAAGATTTTCGATTTTTCTATGCCTCGGAGATAAGGAAGATGCCAAGTTTTAGCTGAGACATACTATCTGTACAATATTATGCTCAGCTTCAAATTTTTATCTGTAGCTGTATCACGACGAAATGCTTATTACATATCCGTGCAAGTTTGTGTATTTTGAGCTGGTTTATATTTCTCAAACCTGGAATTATTTCAATTTCGATATCTATGAAATTGGAAAACCAAACAAGGAATTGTTAATAATAGGTTTTATTATTTTGAATATCGAAGTTGGGTTCCAGAGATATTTAAACTTGGCCATTTCTCAATGGATTTGAATCATTTCATGTTTTTATATATTTGACAATAATAGACTAGTGAATTTTGGCATCTGAATCGGAATATTCGCATGAAAAAATGGGTTTTTTTTAAACTCTGATTGCTCAAACCACCAGCGATCGTTTAGTATAGCAGAGAGTGGGACACACTGTATAAATTATATTTGGGTATCATTATTCATTAACTAAATCGATAGCGACTAGAAAATCGTTTCTTACTCATTTCAGTGCCGAACTATTTAAAAAATTAACCTAGTTGCGCAATTGTGTTGCCTAATTTATGGATGACAGTCCGATAGGGAGGAACCATAATATATCAACAATAGATAGCAAGTATATCACGCCAACTCCAACTCCGTCACTATCGACTAGGAGGTCGCAAATGGATTACCTCTGTATCTCTTTGATTCGGACGACACCACTATCTATCAAATGATGAATATAGGCCTGGTCAGCTAATTGGGGGTTGCGATTAGTATAGCTGGAACGTATTGTAAATCATAATAATTCACGATTATCGTCCACCTAATGACAATGTCCGCTTAGATAAATTCGTATTGTTAGTGAAATTCAGTACTGAAACAACTTCTAAGTATTCATAAATATTAAGCTGGTACACCAAAGAGTATCCAACAATAAATAAAATAAAATATACATAACCCTTGTAGAAAGTATATTTTTAACACGCTTATATTAGCTTCACTTGTATCTATTAACACGTTATCTATGTAGAAAACTTTGAACGTGATTTTCACCCACTTCCAGAAGTCCGAATGATTTGAAATTTGGCATGTGTTCATAATTCCGGCGACGATACAATATAACATTTTTGTTATAGGAAAAAACAGAATGGCGGCTCCAATACGTCGGACGAGATTTATGATAATGGTCCGATTCGATTCAAAATTGGTATGTAAGGGTTTTCGGGATCAGAGATATGAATTTTTCAGAATAAATAAATAAATTCAATTTGACGGCTCCAAGATGACGGACGAGATTTGTGATTATGGTCAGATTCGATACAAAGTTGGTATGAGGGGGTTTTAAGGTCGTATATTAAAATTTTTTCATCAAAATTTATAAACTAAAGATGGCGGCTCCAAGATGGCGGACCGTATTTGTCATTAGGGTCTGATTCGATTCAAAATTAGTGTGTAAGAGTTTTCGGGGTCAGAAATTATGAATTTTTTGTCAAAATTTATGAATTCAAGATGGCGGCCCAAGAAGGTTGACGAGTTTTGTGATCATGGTCAGATTCGTTTTAAAATTGGTATGTTGGGGATTCCGGTGACGGAGATTATGATTTTTTAGTCATAATAGTATATTAAAGTATAAATGGATAAAAAGGTTTTTCAAACACGCGCGATTTTTCAATAGAGTGTTTGAAAGATCAGTTATCCACGAATACTTTACGATATTTTTTGAAATAAGAACTTATAATGTAAAATGGTTGAATTCGTGATGTGACATCAGTATACCTTTCGTTAATGTTATAAAAGTTTTTCATTTATTTGCAATATTTCTGTCAGATGAGAATCATAACATTGTCTTCACTGTTCTCGAATTGTTAACTTTGCCATGATAACTTAAAAAACGCACGTTTTTGAAAGTTCGATTTGCACACTCTGAGGCATGCTTTAAATAGATAAAAAAGGGCACCAATTAAAAAAAATACATGGTATTTTAAAAAACTGAAGAACACACTTTACTTCCATCATGGACTAAAAATTTAAAAAATAATCGACAATTTGATTAGTTACTCAAATGCAAAAAAGCGTGCAGTACTCTACACCAGAGGTAGCACCTCATGTTGGCTGAATCTTGTTTTCATATTGGGCCAATATGGATATATTGTAAATGTAAAAATAATATTGAACCAATATGGGTACATATTGGAAAAAAAATATTTCATTAATAGTATTGGTGGAATATTGGCTGAACCTGTTCTGAATGTATATTGTTCCATGGAATATTGGGTCAATATTGGTTCAGTAATTTTCACCAATATCGATAGAGCGATATTGCCTACATATTGTTTCCAGCATCTAGCTCCAAAATTGCGATTTCAATATTACGCTCATATCGATTTTAGAGATAAAAAATAATATTGTATATCCAAGTTTGATAGCACATTGCTGGAATATTATTTAATCCATATTTAAAAAATTATATTGACCCTATATTGATTGAGATTGTTACAGAAACCTCACGCCGATATTTGAAAAAAATATTGAAAATATATTTATCACTAGGATTGAAATTTGAATATTGGCCGAATATACAATGAACAATATTGAAATAAATCATGATTAAACTTGGGTAAGAAACCGGTAGGTGGCCCCACATATGGAACAACAGCTGAATCATAGTAACATATATTAAATAAGGCTTCCCACAATGCGTTTACAAGTCAATCTACTCAGTGGTAAATTGAAGTAGAAACGAAATTGTAGAATTTTTAAATTATTCGACATTTTCTGGAAATTTTTCAAAATATTGGGCCAATATCGCCGAATGTTCACATTTTTTTTCTCGCCAATATTATTATTTGAATATTTTGCCAATATTTTCACAATATTGTACCAATATTGTCCCAATATAGGTGTGCTACTTGGAACAGTGCTCTTGAGCTCCTGAACGCTCAGTATTGTTAATTCAAACTAGAAAATATGAGAATATAGTATAGTTTGTAACCTTCCACAATCTGAAAATGTGTGAACATTGATGATAAAAATGACGTGTTGGCTCCATTATATGCAGATGATCTGGTGATTCTTGCCCACTCAGAAACTGATGTGAAAAAATTGAAAATACTAAAAAGGTATACTATATCTAATGAGCTAACCGTTAATTCACATAAAACTAAAATTATGCAATTTGCTCGAGGTGGATATCGTCGATAACTTAATTTTGCTCTTCATTTTAACGGACAACCATTAGAGGTAACAAGCAAATATGTTTATCTAGGAGTAACTTTCACCTCTTCAGGACTATTTCATGAAATGGAATCAGTTGCTAGCATTAAGGAAAACAGGCTATTGGCTCAGTAATCCGTATATTGTGTAGAGCTAAAATTGACACCTGGTATCCACTGATAAAATTATTTGAATTTGAGTGTTTTATTCAACTCTGTTACGGCATGGGGCATTAGATATTTGGAGGTATTAGAAAGAGTACATCTCAGTTTCTTGAAAATAATTATTTTAGTGATTATTAATACGCCTGACGCAATGGTACGTTTGGAAACGGGCCGAGTTAAACTTGCATATAATATTTTCAAAATTACTTTAAACTGGCTGCACAAGATTTTACCATAGAGAGTGATCGTTATCCAAGACTTTGTTTTGAACAAAAAATAAGATTAATAAATACGACTGATGCAAAATATAATTGGGCACTTCAAGTAAAGCAATTTTTTATTGATAGCGGATCTCTGAATATTTGGAATAGTATGACTGGCCACACTTTGATTTTAAATAGGAGAAATATAGTGAGTAATTATCACAGTTATCTGTTCAACAACGATGTCTCTATGGCATCTCGTTACCCTTTCATGTATATGTACAATACTCTGAGTACTTCACAGGAACCAAGCTCATATCTGCTGTTGAAGTTGCCGTTACAAATTACCCGCACTCTTGCACAGTTACGCATGGCTAATCATTTTGAAATTAAGTTCACATTGAATGGAATTGTGTATTCGATTAATCCAGATATAATAAGCACTGTTTCTAATAGTAATGAAAAGGAAATTTTCATATAATTTTCGAATGCCCGATTACTGTTCTGAAACGAAATAAACAAGACCCGTATTCCTATCCAAACTATTACCTATTCAAAAAGACAAAACTTTAATTCACTATCCATTATTCACTATTATTACTGATATTGAAAAATAACAAAATAAAGCCTACGTTATTATTGGGCCTATATTCCGTTTTCCCCACGATCGAAGGTGGCTTCCAAGGGGCCACCCTTTACGCTTGTCACACGTCCCCGACCGAATTTTATCTCAACTCTTCTATCCTTGCCCAAAGCTGACAAGAGATTTTCATGTCTGAGCATTTTCTAAATATCTGTCTGCCAATAGTTACAATGTTGCTTACAAAGACCATTCATAAGAATGTTGTGTCTCGCTGGGATGAACACACGGTCAGTACAAGTTAAAAGATGGTATGAGTTATGTCGAACGGACGTGCTAGGATTTGAAATTCGCACAAAATATTTCATTAAATAAATCAAATTACAATATCCCAAGTGAGGACCGAAATTATACAGGGTAAACTATCAATACATAACAATAATGGTCATTGTTACATTGGCATTATACCTACGTCATCATTCACGTATGTATTGCTATAAAATTATTATGGGAGGAAAATGGTTGTATATAATAAATTTGATAGAAATAGTAATAAATACTGAGATAAAATTGTTTCCACTGCTCAGATATGCCCAGACAAGATACTTATTCTTTGCTCTTTATAATTTTACCTTATATTCTGTTTCAGAAAAACTCAGTCGTTGGTGCCAAAAAAAAGCATGCATTCTCTTCTCCTCAGGTTGGGTTCTTGGAAAAGGCGTTCAATATTGAATTTTGTAAAGTATATGATTGTTGTACCAAAAATAATAAATTTTTTAATGATTCAGAAACTTAAAATATGCAATTTTATAAATAAATTGTTTAGCAAATCTTCCACACAATGTGCTTATTCACTCAAAAACATACAGCTGCCTATCCTGAGAAAAAAAAAACCTTATGCTAAAACCGAGTTTTCCTTTAAAAAGAATTTAAATTATCAACTACTCTGTGCTTGAAAGACCGTACTATAGGCCATTTAGACACTGCTAATCTTCAAGGTTGTTTGAGGGAATACGGAGTACAGATGTCAGTTGGTAACTTGTATACTATTTTGAAGCTAATATTGAGTTTCAGTAATTCTATTGATAACTAAAGTGAATTGTCCTACTGAATAATAGTTTTACTATGATAAAAATGATCAATGTTCATTCTTGATTATGCAAATTGTTCGTGGATCACTGTGATGTGCGAAAAGTTTTGTGAAAATGTTTCACCAAAAGTTCGTGAATGTTGTGGATTGTTCTTCTCTAGTGAAACATCCGGAATCTTGTGGATTGATGTAATATTTTAGGATAAATACCATTGTTGAAAGCTTTCTAGAATTGAAGCTTTGTTTCTAGAAACTTTGAAACTGGATTTTCTTGGCTGGAAACTGCTTTCTGCGGTAAGTAGTTTGGTTTTGGCTTCCTTGCAACTCAGATAAACTTTTTGACACGTTCTGCAATATTTGTATTTAGTTTTTAAATTGAAATTTTGAAATTTTCCAATAAATGATATTTTATTATTCTTTTTTTGACATCTTCTCTCGCTGATTTCTCTCTTGCCATCCACTCAACAAAATTCCTCTCTAAGATACGAACTTTTTTCTCTCCAAGTATTTTCTTCGCACTTTTGAGTTCTTTTTCGGTTGCCACGCACACTGTATGTATTTTAAAACTAATCTTTCTTTATAAATACCCTAACTAATATTTACACACTTATTTACAACTTATTTGCACTAAAAGCTTGCTAAACCTTTTCTGTTTTCCATATGCTCAAGTTCTATTATAAAATAACCCTGCATGCTTCAGAAACTGAATTTTGATGGATTTTCTTGGACTTTTACATTCTATATATGCAGTGACTGTGTTCCTAAAGAGTTAAAGAATAGTATTCAGCCTTTTTCTGTGCAATAACAGCAATAATAACTATAAATTTCCACATACAACCGTTTTTCATAACAGTATACAATCATATTGAAACGGTATGAAAATATAAAATTCCGAGTTAGTAATTCGGAATTCCAGATACCAGGGACCAAATTTTTGAAATTGTAGTGAAAGATTCTCTAAAGAAAATTACGTTTTTATGACGTCGTTTCCTCGCAATACGTGACTTTGAATCAGGTATTGAGAGAAATTGACGTCATTTTCTCAAGAGAATATTTTCCTACAATTTCAAAAATTGGGTCCCAGGTCGGAATTTCAAAATTCCGACATACGAAGTCAAAACTCTGAGATACCAATTCAAAATTGATACGATGTCGGAATTATTGAATTCCGAGTGACGAAGTTGGAATTCCGAGATACAAACTCGGAATTCCGAGTGACTAAGTCGGAATTTGAAAAATAAAATTGGTGTGGCCCTTCTTCGCCTTCCTACTGAGAATTACTTCGCGAAAATTGAAATACAGCTTTTCGTATTCTCGATCATATCCCAATCAACTGAAATAGAGAAACAATTTATTTAATTCTAAAGCGACATAAGCACGCCTCAACCCGCATCGGTAAATTTCAAAAGCAAGCATGGCATAATCGAATCGGATAATTACGGCAGATCATCCGCTTGTCGGGATTAGTTTCTTGGCTCATCCCCGTCAGAAAATGGCTTCCGAATGTCGGAAGGTTCAAACCGGGAACAGAACAGAGTCCATTTCGTTATCAACATGACATTGTGCACATAATAAACACAATTCAGAAGTTTGCTCCATAATGCTTTGCCGTTTTGATATCGTTTCAGGAAGTGAGTCGACCACTTGATAGTTCCATTTCCTGGGAGGAGTTCGCTCAATTTTTAATATCGTTGGGAAAGTTTCAGGATTACATTCTGAAGTTTCGTTCAGCTACTTTTTCAGAGAAGTTAATTTCAGGACTTTCGAGTGTTTGTTGGCATTCCTTCACGATCACTTCTTTATTTACTTTTCATGGAGCAACGAACAGAGACTGTGTTCGAATTAGAGTGAGAGTGAAAGTGAAAGTAAGACATTACTTGAACTTTGTCCCAGATCATATTAATAGGTAAACAACCCACTAAGCAAAAAATATCTCCGTGAAGTTTGTTAACGTTTAATTCTTGAACCCTTGAGGAAGTATTTGAGAAAACATAGATAATACGTTGCAAAGACATAATATTATGACATTATAAGCTGTGTCGACACTGGTAAAGCTTTCCATATCGTCGTAACTTCATTTCATCATCAACGAGTTTTCAGATAACATTAGCGGCGATTCAATTCTTGTCATGTCTAGTCCTCCTCATCAAGCTATGTGAAAGTTAAAAAAGCTTGCTAACAGTGACGTTATTAGGCAAGCCGGATACAACATTGTTGTATAATTATTGTTGTGGTCTGGCGGTCTGAGGCGCAGGCCGTTCAGAACTTCATTATAGCGGTAGTCGGTTCGAGCCCGATGAAGGTACGAAGGATTTTTTCTCAAGTACCTAATATCGGAATCGATAGACGACCACAGTCCTTGTTGAAAGCAAGTGTATTGTGTGTTGTCTAGGTGCCAATCTCGGCTAGTGCTAGCTTGGAGTGCACGCTGGCCACCCGAGGTGGTGCTGTAGGTTTTCCGGGTTTTCCTGCAGCTGAAAAGTGAATACGCCACCAAAAATCAGTAAGTCGCCCCGGAGCGCCACGGCAAATAATAATAGCCGTCCTCTACCCGCACAGGCCATGCCTTTGGGTACACTCTACGAGTATTTATGAGGAAGTATTATTATTATTATTATTATTATTTTCATCTGGTTCTCAACACAGATAATAATCGTACTGTCGATATTCATTATTACATAACAATAATAATTTTGGTTATCACCAGGAAAGGTTTATGTATTAAAATACAATATTGAAAACCTAGTTGAAATTCAGATTATTCGAGGAAGAATAATGCAGATTTTCCGAGGAAGAAAACGAAATCTCTTTTCACGGTAGAATGCCTTAACCTGCAGAACCTGAGGGTAGGATACCTCGGAGAATACTTAATAGAAGGGAAAAATCTGTCTAACCTGAAGCCATCTACCTACCTACTTTGAAATTGTTGTTTCTTGATGAAAATTTCATGAGACTGATATAGTAGTTTACCTAACAAGTGCGGAAAGTGATACTTTTCCGCACGCGATTGCAAATGGCCGAACTCCGCTAACGCGTCGTTCGGCTAGAAATCGCGTGCGGAAAAGACACTTTACGCTCATGTTAGGTACAATATTTTTTCTACTAGCGGAAAAAACATCCAAAAGTTAACATAAAGAACATTTATTATTAAATATATATTAAACTATACAACCATACGTGGTAAGCTTTCTATTTTAACCTTCTGCGACGCAATATTTAAATGTCAGTATAATCCACAAAAACTAAACAAATCTAATTTTAGTTCGAAAATATGAATAGGACATTCATAAAATCTGTTGTGGAATCATCTGCGACTGAAAGACAAACTTTAGTCGCCATTTTCCATCGTTCAAGATAACCACTTGGGTGGTATTCATGTTGAAAAGGGAAACATTCTCCAAGAAAATTGAAAAATGTGATTTATTTGTAATATCTAACAGAAAACAACTACTTCCCCGGCACAATCCACGCTGGAAAATCCTGTTTTGTTTAAAGAACATCGTGAGAGCCGAGGAAAAGTGGGTTAGAATTGGTGTTCCACTTGAATTTCTGGAGGCTGTATGCCCCAGGGAACACCTCCTGAGGCAGCGAGTTCCAAAGCTTTGCCGTTCTGTGGAAAAACAAGCCCTGGGAAGCAGATGTGCGGCATGTCTCCAAAGTGACGGCATATGGATGTGAGGACTGAGCTCGACGGGTCAATTTCGATGAGACCGCTAACGGTGGAACGACTGATGATATTTCGGAAGAGCATCGTCCATGAAAATATCTCTAAAACAGAGACAGATCGCCAACCTTTCTGCGATGTTCCAGAGGAGTAAGCGAGCTTGTGAGCGAAGTATCACCGACGAGACGAATGGCTCCCTTTTGGACCGAATCTAAAAGTTTCAATGCGCCAACCTTTCTGCGATGTTCCAGAGGAGTAAGCGAGCTTGTGAGCGAAGTATCACCGACGAGACGAATGGCTCCCTTTTGGACCGAATCTAAAAGTTTCAATGTGTGTGTGGGTGCTGCACTCCATATATGGGAACAGTATTGTTGTATCCCCATTCTAGAATTTTGGCTAGGTCCGTATTTATTTCATTCACGATTCTTCCCCATTCATTTCATTTTGATCATTTACCTATACGTATTTGAAGTTATAAATTTTGTGACCTTAACATAGCATTTGTTAACACGATTCATGGGTATATTTTAATACGAGTCCCTAAACATAATATTTCTTCTACTAGCGTGCGGAAAAATCCACTTTTCCGCACTCATTTTAGTTTTCAAAAAGTCACTTCCGCACTAGTGTGGAAAAGTTTTTCCGCACTTTTTGTAGTGCGGAAAAGTAGATTTGTGTAAAAAAGAAACATTCTCCATGAAAATTGAAAAATGTGATTTATTTGTAATATCTAACAGAAAACAACTACTTCCTCGGCACAAGCCACGCTGGACATTGAACTACATCTGATAGATATTGTGAAAATATTCTAACTGAAAAGGAAAGAAAAAATCTGAGAGTGAAAATTCGCATTTTCATTCAGATAACTGATTTTTTTTTAACTCTTTCTAGTTTTCATTTATAAAATCATTATATAAATTAGATAAGGAGAATGTTATTGAAAAAATATCACTCACAGAAATCGTTCATTTCATTGAAGCAAGGTTCGCTTCTCTCGCATTTAATCCCCAATACATTTTGGTCGATAAAAATCTATTTCGCTTTGCCAAGCTCTTCAGGAGGATTGATATAGGATTGGAATAAAAAAGAATTTTCAAAGTGTCACCGCAGAAGAAATATTTCCCTCATATCCATCCCTGATGTGTATGCTTCTGAAGAGCCTGTTTTATTCCAATCCTATATCAATCCTCCTGAGGAGCTTGGCAAAGCGAAATAGATTTTTGTCGACCAAAATGTATTGGGGATTAAATGCGAGAGAAGCGAACCTTGCTTCAATGAAATGAACGATTTCTGTGAGTGATATTTTTTCAATAACATTCTCCTTATCTAATTTATTTAATGATTTCAATGAAAACTAGAAAGAGTTAAAAAAATCAGTTATCCGAATGAAAATGCGAATTTTCGCTTTCAGATTTTTTCTTTCTTTTTCAGTTAGAGTCTTTTCACAATATCTATCAGATGTAGTTCAATGTCCAGCGTGGCTTGTGCCGAGGAAGTAGTTGTTTTCTGTTAGATATTACAAATAAATCACATTTTTCAATTTTCATGGAGAATGTTTCTTTTTTACACAAATCTACTTTTCCGCACTACAAAAAGTGCGGAAAAACTTTTCCACACTAGTGCGGAAGTGACTTTTTGAAAACTAAAATGAGTGCGGAAAAGTGGATTTTTCCGCACGCTAGTAGAAGAAATATTATGTTTAGGGACTCGTATTAAAATATACCCATGAATCGTGTTAACAAATGCTATGTTACGGTCACAAAATTTATAACTTCAAATACGTATAGGTAAATGATCAAAATGAAATGAATGGGGAAGAATCGTGAATGAAATAAATACGGACCTAGCCAAAATTCTAGAATGGGGATCCAACAATACTGTTCCCATATATGGAGTGCAGCACCCACACACACATTGAAACTTTTAGATTAGGTCCAAAAGAGAGCCATTCGTCTCGTCGGCGATACTTCGCTCACAAGCTCGCTTACTCCTCTGGAACATCGCAGAAAGGTTGTCGATCTGTCTCTGTTTTAGAGATATTTTCATGGACGATACTCTTCCGAAATATCATCAGTCGTTCCACCGTTAGCGGTCTCATCGAAATTGACCCGTCGAGCTCAGTCCTCACATCCATATGCCGTCACTTTGGAGACATGCCGCACATCTGCTTCCCAGGGCTTGTTCTTCCACAGAACGGCAAAGCTTTGGAACTCGCTGCCTCAGGAGGTGTTCCCTGGGGCATACAGCCTCCAGAAATTCAAGTGGAACACCAATTCTAACCCACTTCTCCTCGGCTCTCACGATGTTCTTTAAACAAAACAGGATTTTCCTTTTCGTGGGAGCCAGAACTTAAAAAAAATCATCGATTATACTTGCAGACTTATAAGTATTTTATTAAAATGAACTTCCCGAGCACCCAATCAAGAATCAATGTTCCGATATCAAAATCCTCCGTTACCTGGCAATAATATACAAAAATAGTTCCAGGCATTCATCATAGAGTTGGATACAAATGGAAAGAATTCAGTTTTTGTCTAATTTTCACTCATAATTCTTTGACGTCTTGATATCGTTTCAGAAAGCTAATCGACCACTTGTCTTGATAGTTCCATTTCCTGGGAGGAGTTCACTCAATTTTTAATATCGTTGAAAAAGTTTCGGGATTACATTCTGAAGTTTAGTTCAGCTACTTTCTCAGATAAGTTAATTTCAGGACTTTGGAGTGTTTGTTGGCATTTCTTCACGATCACGAAGGACAGACGCTGTGTTCGAATTAAAATTATTTTCTTGACATAGTTTTTTAAGTGAGAATAAGAGATTGGTGACTTGAATTTTCGCAGGGCTAAATTATGGTAAAAATTCATCATTTCTGAATATAAAGATATTTCGAAAATTCTTCGGAAAGGTCGATTATCGTTTTCGATGGGCCAATTTTTTGAACCCCACCCAAGATATATAGGTTTATCCGCATTTGAGTAAAAATGAATTGGGTGATATTTTTAAAAGGGACACCTAGTATATTTTTTTCATTTTGGTTGAGATCATCATTACGAATCCAGTGATACCAGGTTCAATGAGATTATGTCAAACGGCTGCGGAGATATGGGCAAAAAACTTCCTTGTATGTCTAATGAGTATGAGTGCGAGACTCCACACGATACAGAAGGTAAAAATATTCAAAATACAACAAAACTTCCGGCATGCTCTCATATCGTTAAGCTCTCCTTTTTGCTTCACCAAAGTCATCTTCCTAGCCTTGCCACAATATTCTGTAGAAGCAAAAAACACATCCAGATGTTGTTTGTCCCGAATAGAGTCCCGCCGCCGTTGCAAGTTTTTCTATTTCTTCTAACTCTTCTTTTGTTGTAATTTCACTACTTTTGTTGTGATTCTGATTTCTTCTGGATACTCATGGTAGCTAGGTCCACGCTCATTCTAGCTTCAAGTTGTTGATTCACGAAATTCCTGAAGTAATCTAGTCGTGTCTTAGGATGCTCCTCGTTTTTGCCATCATTTTTTGCTTCTGGTGATAATTGCCACTGCAGCAGGATATCTTTTGGAACTGTCCCGTCCAGAATTAGGAACAGTCATGTTTCAGAACCATTGCCATCCATCTTCAAACTCTTCAGATTTCGGATATAAGCTTCATTTATTAATAGTTTATTGTTTTAGGAAAGATTTGTCTCTATTCCGTGGATCTTGTAAAAGCAACAACCGACGGACGTGCTCTTGAATCTCTATATTATCACGGCCGTATCTGTTTGTCAATACCTTCATAACCTCGTCGTAGTTGGTATCTGTAGCTGCGTAATTAGACACCAACTGATGAGCATCGGGTGCTTTCTTCAAGCTTTGCAACAGCAAAGTGAACTTCACTGATTTCCGATAGATTCGTCGTCGTGGATGGAGTAGAATTGAGACCAGAAGGGTAACCAATCTAGTATTTGTCCCGAAATTTCACGAACTTTTACTTTAGGTAAAGAATAATTCTTCCCAATTCCAACTGTGGATCCTGCTTCTGATCAGGTGTCGTCTTCGCAAATGCGATTAGTAGGAGGTTGGTTGCTTCCGTTATTATTTTCCTCATCATCAGATACTTTTCTATATATCCTTCTTGATCTTCAACCTCTTTCTGGATAAGCTCTTCAGTCTTATCATTGTTGTACAAATCGTCTTAGATATGTTGGTCATACTCCTGAAGATTCTGATGCTGAATGATAAGCATTTCCAATTTCACCTCCAGTTTTTGATTTTGAAGGGTTTAGCATACGGGTAACCTGTGCCCTGATGCTATTTCGCCTTTTCGTGATCTGGTCCATGATTATACGTCGGTGTCACCAAATGTTGAATCTTGTGTGCAGCTTTATTTCTGAACTACCCGTTTAGTCGACTGCCCACGCATGTTTACTATATAAACTGTGGTAAGATTTTTAAGATCTATATCTGACTCCAAGTCGGCTCTACTGGAACCACACCGTTTTACACTTATCCTGAGATTATTACCAATTGAAGTAGACAGACTATCATCCTTTTGTAATTGGAAAACTTTATTGACTACATATTTCGATTTTTTTTTTCAAAACTGACAGCTCTCTCTTTTTTACTACGACAACTAAACACATGGCGTATTAAATAGTTATTTATGATACAAGTGTTAAAAGTGGCATTTTATTTTGTGAGTGGGGAATATTGCGAAACGAGCGTTAGCGAGTGGAGCAACCCCACGAGCAAAATAAAATCACTTTTAACAAATGTATCATACAAAATTTTTTGTTCAACAGTTACTGCTAGTAAGAAAAAAACAAAAAAAAAATAAGATCCATAAGGATTCGAACACACGATCTTTGGATTACAAGGCTGACTGACAGATACTCAAATATAATAAACCCCAACGCACTTTATTTATGAATGTCATTATTTGTCAGTGATGAAGGACATTCTACAGTTGGACTAAATACTACTTCGTTTGTAACTTCAAAAGGAATCAGTATTATCAATTGCGCAAACGACCAAATACATGTGTGAACTTTTATAAACGATTCCTCTTGAGTAGGTGTTCTGATTATAATATCTGATTGAAGTGTTTCTATTAGAGAGATCTATATTACTGAGTATCCATCATCTCATCTGTCATTTTACTTTTAACACTAGTGTTAAAAGTACTTTTAACACTAGTGTTAAAAGTGATTTTGTGAAAACGTCAGTTTTTAGTTCATGTGTCAATGAATTAAAAACGTCATTTTTAATGTCAGTTGTACAAAAAATAATAAAAATACAACAAGAAAGTAATTACAGAAAAACTATCCTGAACAAAGACTTTACTTCCAGATTCCTCAATATATATATATATAATATATTGTCTGTAGATATCTGTAGATGTCACAAGTTATTTATATATATGTATATATACATGATGTTCATTAAGTACGTTAAGAAACTTTGGAAGGTGATTCTTTGAAAGTTTTCAAGACGAAAGTTCATGTAAACATATGTCCCAAGTGGCTTGGTTTTCGAGACAGGGTGATGAAAAAAAATTTTCAAGATTTTCTAAAGTTTACTTTGACATGTTCGACAATAATCAGTTCAAATTAGGCAAGTACAATCCATTCAATAGTACGGACGATACGAAAGAATTCATTTCTCAAATAATTCACAGGGTCCTCCTTTTTTCAGAGTCAAGCCTTGTTCAATCCTTCAGAATTTTTTTCTGCCGTCACTGACATATTATGAGACAGGAATAATCAATATTGTTTCATTTGAGATCTTTTTGTTTTCCTGCAGATTTTCATTTACTTGTACGATTCAAGAGCTACAATGAAAATATTAATTTTCCAATATATCATAACAAAAAAAATTGAGAAGCAAATATTCTCACAAACTTTCGTCCTGAAAACTTTCAAAGAATCGCCCTTCGGAGTTCGTGAGAATATTTGCTTTTCAAATTTATTAATACTTTAATATTTTCATTGTAGCTACTGAACCGTACAAGTAAATGAAAAACTTCAAGAGAACAAAAATATGTTTAATGAAACAACATTGATTATTCCTGTTTCATAAAATGTTAGTGACGGCGGAAGGATGTGATTTATTTGAGAAATGAATTATTTTGTGTCATGCGTATTATTAACTGGATTGTACTTGCCCAATCTGAACTGTTTATTATTGAAAATGTCGAAGTTAACTCGAACAAATCTTGAAAAATATGTATTTTTATCACCCTGTATCTCAAAAACGAAGCCGTTTGGGATATAGGTTTATATGAACTTTTCGTCCTGAAAACTTTCAAAGAATCACCTCCTGAAGTTTGTCAACGTACTTAACTAACACCCTGTATATAATGCATGCTTTTACAATTACTGCCTGAAACCCCTCGTACACGTTCGTCTGTACGGACAGCTCTTAATTTTTCAGTCCCCGTAATTACCTGCACTGAAATCACACCAATTTTCCATTTGGTGCTGTGAACAATTCGATCATGAATTCATGTGATAACTCTCGGCGGTTTTGTACGTGTTTTCAGTGAAATCTAAGTTGACGCCCATTCTAATTGGACGCTATTTGAAGCATCGCCGGCCAACGGTCGGTGAATTGAAGTAATCGGGTCAAACTGACAAACATTCTACTAATGATATAATCGAACCGAATGGATTGCGATGTCATAATTCGCACCTATAGGAAATGTGATTCTCTAATGGCTGGTTTTGCTTTTTCATGTCTGGTTTGCTTTTTTATGTCTGGGTAATATAATAAAGTCTCCGCCATAAAGTATGTAATATAATATAGTTGAGTACCTGGGCGATTCAGCTGTTTGTTTCTTTTTGTAACATAGTGATTTTTGGGAGATTATTTAGATACAAATCATACACTGATAACATATGAATATATTGCGATCTTACCTACATATGGCCAGCAGTCAATGGAATAAAAAAATAGGTATTTATTGCAAAAAGTATGTGTATATTGCACTCGACGAGACATTGTCCAACGAGGCCATCAGGCCGAGTTGGACAACACGTCGAGTGCAATTAACTCTTTTTGCACGAATTTCATACAATATTTTTTCTACGTTCATGCAAAAACCAGAAAATGTTTCATTTAGGTGGCACTAAACTGTAAGGAAGACAAGTAATTCAAAAACATTTTGTGTAATTCAGATGATATTCGAAGGAAATAATTTTATTTTTAACAAATTGCATTTTCTAGTAACTTCAGAGTCCATAATATAATGAATATGATGTAACATGCAACTATTCAAAACGTAATACAATCTCACAGAAAATGGGCGAAATTTGGCGTCGATTTGAGAGTTTATGTCTGTCATGATGACAGAACGCTATAGTAGAATGACAGATGAGTGCAATAAAGTCTTTATTGCACTCAGTGCAATAAAGAGACAGTTTTTCCACCAAATATAGTTCAATAAAGTTTTTTTTTTCCATGAACGTAGAAAAAAAACATGAATGCACTCAATTTATTTTGATCTATCTTTTTGAATTTGGTCGCTTCACTCGTGACTAATCCAGTACGATTGCGTCAAGGATCCATTGTAGCACCACCAAACTTGGTATGCCATTATAAACAAAAAATATTTACCGAAATTCAAGGGGTGGAACATATTTCATTTTTCGTTTAAAAATAAATAAATAGATCTTTGCTGTAATCTTGGGAAGTATATGATTTATCGAAAAAAGAACTTAACATTGTGAAAGACTATTTAATTCTCCACAAAAGTAATTGCTAGTAATTTTTTTGAAATGTGCTAGTTTTCTCAGAGTATTTGAGTATCTAAACTGTGTTTTGTCGCACGTCACGCAGATGTTTGCGGATGATCCGAAAATCATGAATTATTTAGTAAATATGGAATTATTATACTAAAGCAGCAATCTATACCCTCTTTGGACTATATGCAATAATTTCAGAGTAGTATGACAGGTCTCACACATGCCAAAAAAAAACTTTGGTTTACTCCTGCTTTATTTTCAACTCACCCATAAAACAAGCATTCTCTTATCATATCCTGCGTATATGTTTAATAACACTATTGTGAAGTGCAAACCTCAAGCTTGAAATCACATACTTCATTTTTTATGTAGAATGTGTATAAGCGATTATTTTCAACATTTACTGAAGAAATTGACGGTATTATGGGTCAGTTGAAAACTGAGGCAAGAGTAAAACCCACTTTTTTCTTTGGCACGTGTAAGTGAAACTTGTTTCAGAAGTCTAAAATTGTTGATAATTCAAAGAATATACTGATTCCTGCTTCAGTATAATTATTCCATATATTCATGACTTTCGGAACGATATACACTTTTTCTTTTCCTTCTACTATAATTTTTAGAGAAGGTATGATAAATCTAATTATCGGCCCTTCTGGATATGGCAGTGGCGGGTAAACGTGAGTCTGAAATTTCATATCAGAATTCAATCAGGTTCAGATTTTTGAGAAAACGAGCACATTTTGTGAGAAATGACTAAGTATATTTCTGTGGAGAATTGAATTATCTTTCGCCTTGTTGAAATTGTTTCTTGATGAATCTCATTCATCCCTGATTTTTTGGTGGAATTTTTTTTTTAACAATGCATGATGCCAAGAAGTCATATACCGAGTTTCAAAGTGCTACGATTCTTTCTTTACTTGTGGCTTACATTTTTCTGTGGTTACTATACTAGAAGAAGATGCTTAGAAACATATCGTGCACTACACTAATATTCTTAAGTCTACTTCAAATACTGTTAAATTATTCACGTAAGTAAATAAAAAAAGGTTCCTCTTG
Source organism: Chrysolina haemoptera (assembly GCA_958298965.1). Lineage (NCBI taxonomy): Eukaryota > Metazoa > Arthropoda > Insecta > Coleoptera > Chrysomelidae > Chrysolina > Chrysolina haemoptera. Next base: position 12,453,520 of record OY282585.1, read on the forward strand.
CAGATTTGATCCTAGTACCCCTAGCATACGGGCTTGATCATTAGCCAACTATATAGCCTATTACAGATTCACTATAACAAAGTGTAGGTTAATCAAATATGATATAATGCCCCTTCAATAATGATTTTTGAATACAACCCGTCCGCTGGTGGTGACTGCCAGAATCGACTTTAATTGGTCAATTGGTGTATGAGATTCAGCACCTGAATGTCACGATTTCTGAAATTAAAAACGTTGCTGCCAATAGCAATAATGCAAATAGGTACATATCACAATTTACGAGATAGTGGTATATGACATTAGGACTGTTATTAGCATGAGAGCAGATGAGATATGTTTTTTAAGTCAATGCATTTTAATGATAAATCAACTCCTGTAGAAATAATAGTAGATTATACCACGAGTCAATAATAATAGCCATTATTGCGAGTAGTATACTCTACTTTATTTACGACAAATTTATTTATTTTAGATTTTTAATGAACAACTTTATTTGTCAATAACATTTAAATTAGTGATAGTACAATTAATAAACTGAATTGGTAGTGAATTATGATTAACTTTGGAAGAGTTTTCAACACGAATATTTGGAATTTCGGTTGCTGTAAAAGAAGAAGTTGCTTCATTACTATTTATCTGTTTGGCAATAGTATCTGCTGTAGTTGTTTTGTTTCTCATAGACTGATCAATGTATCCTTCAGCTACTTGGGTAGATTTCCAGCCCCCATGACGCTTCAATCGAGTTATATCGCCTCCTCCATCAATGTACAGAGTGGCAGATGATCTGCGATAACAATGGCCGGTATAACTTTGAGGATTTGGCAAGTTTAAATATTTTGCAATTTGTCTACCAATATCTGCACATTTGTTTTTTCCTATACGTTGTATTGTACATTTCGATTTTTGATAATTTAGAAAGAATGAATTGGTTTCTACCTGTGACGGACGGAGATCGATGTAGTTCTTTACAATATTGTAAAACGTACTGTTTATGGTGAATTTTCGTACAATTTTAGTTTTAGTCTTGGGTATTGTTATCAATAACTCTATTTGGAAATCCTTCACGTCTTCTATCTTCATTTCATAAAGCTCGTTTGAGCGGCATGCGCCCATAATTCCAATAACTAATATAACCTGAATCAAATAAGAACATGAGTTTTTGAATAGATCAGATTAAATATGAACAGTTACCTTATGCAAAAGGAAAATTTCATCAGGAGCTCTGTCAATAAATTTCCCAATTTCTTCCGGGGTCAGAGTGGAAGATTTCTTTGCTTGAAATCCTTCAGATTTTCTTTTTAAAAACGCTCGTAGTTTCTTATATTTTTCCAGATCAACGTCATGGTTTATCTTCAACACAGATTTAATCATTGAATAGAATGACCATAATGAAGATGGCTTGTATTTTGCACCCAATTCAGCGAAATAGGCCAGCAGAACATTTTCGGAATAAGAGTTTGCCTTGTTTCGAAGACGCCATTCGTTGAACGATGCGTACGTTTTATTATAAATGGATTTCGATGTTTCTGGTATTAAGGTAGATGTTGTTGCTGCAGCTAATTGTACAATTTCTGGTGGTGTACAAGTGAAAGATTCTTCATTTTCATTCATTTTAATACAAATACACAAACACTACTCGTTTGACACTGACACTTTTGAGTTTGGTTATATTGTTTCCATGGTATTATTTAATTCGAGAAATTTTGTGATAGGAGTACAAGAGAGAATAAAGACTATTAATCCCTCGCCATTATTCCTAAGGGATTAATATATGGCATTATACTTCAAAAACCACAAGTATAATACTTATATTATATATTAGTCGTAAATAAACCCATTTAAATATGACGTCTGAGTCAATTTGACAGCGGAAAAAACACAAAAATGCAGCGTCATTTTATTAAATAAACAACCCTTAGCAATCTATTCAATGTTTCCATGGCAATTGCATAGAAGCTTACTTGTGCTCAGTTGTCGACCAGAACGCAGTAAATACTATGAGAAGAAATTTATGAAGTAAACAACGTCGTTTAAGATAATTTTTTCCCTCGGGCCAAATGCCCTCGGGTGAATGTTATCCTCCGGGCGTTAGGATCTATATAACGTACTTGGTACATAAATAGCTATACATTTTTTGTAAAATGCTTTCAAAACGGAGTTCACGTCACTCGCACAGAGTTGGAATGTAATGTACCTACGAAATTGCTCAACATCAGAAAATTTCCATTATTTGCAACAAAGGGGCCTTGATTTCCTAGGCGGTCCCTAAACTGGTGTTACAGCGTCGCAACGGATAAAAAAACTTGATTCTCTAGTAATGAATGAAAATGCTTTAAAAGATATATGCACTATTATAAAACATCTGCCATATTAGATACTAGCAGAGATAAGGAATTATAAAATTTAGCGTTCAGTACAATAAGATTTTTTTTTTTCGTTTGATGCATTTGGACTTCATATGAAATAAATTAGTTAGGTACCCGTTTGAGCTAGCAAGCTATCATACATTTTTTTTAGAATGTTTGAATTCATATGAATCCTTTCATGTTGGTTAATCTTGCAAATTATTTGGATCTATCGAAACCTCATAAAATTCTCACAATCCGAACGATTTGTTAAGTCTCTGTGAGATCCGCAACATTGCCTCTCCATTATCTTATTATCCCAACGGGCTCCGAAGATGTTCATTGATAATAGTTTCGCATAATTTAGTTACCTCAATATTGATACACAAATTCAGAGAGCACGGTCATCCTCTAATTGCTGAAACCAAGCCCCGTGTCTAATTCGTCAATGGAGATATTGCATCCATCTGCCAAGCTATTTACTAACTGAATTGACTCGATAAAGCGAACTGTGCTTTGCGTACTCTACGTTATCCCATCAATCACAATATGTCTGCGTTAATCTACTTACATCTTGATTTCGGAAAACCGTGCGCGATTCCCTTGAATGATGGAATTACACGTCAAATATTCGTTCAGCCAGGGAGTTTTGTTCAAAAACATAAACATTGACTTTTGCAAACATTGAAAAATATGATCCACTCTCCCTTGAGTGAGTTAGAGTATTTTCGATTTGAAACGTGATATTTGTTCCTTATTATTTTTGTTCATTCATGTGACATCCGAATGTGGTCGAACTATGGTTAATCCTGTCTGTTGTAATAAGGCGTCTGAAAGGATAAACATCCCAGTTAACACAAAATGGTCTCAAAGGCTGTGAAGAGCTCCACATTCAAGTTTCAAATCACATCAACTTCTATTCGGGGTCCTCTTGACCGTGATGTGATGTGATGCCAAATATTACTCACAATGGTCTAAAATACCAGCTGAGAGCTTCAAAAATTCACATATTTGTTGTGCCTTATATTGACACTAATGTGAAGATGAACAAGATCTATAGCCATGGCATCCTCAGTTGGTAACAATGACGAACAAATGCACCTCACTTTGAAGCTCATTTATGAGCAATAGGTCGTAGATGGTTCCCATAATTTTGCTGTGGAATGGATTATTACATGTTTCGGTGTTTGGTTGATAACTTCAGGTCACCTTTTTCCTGTCTTATTCAATTTTCTGGTCTTATTATAAGAGTTATGAAAATTAAGTCATTTCGCGTAAAAGACTCCAGAAGCAATATATCCCTCCATACGGATTTTCAGGCGAAAGGTACTCGAGATGACATGATATAGAAAAATTTGAGATTTACTTTTGTAACACAACAAACAAGACCATAAATGACGTCCACCATCTCCCAATACAGGGAAAAATACCTGATATTTCGAATATAATAGAAACAAAAAACTTGTTCACCAACAAGGTTTACATGCTTTGTTCTGGTTACGTTACGTTCGTTTCGGTTCAGATTCGACGGAGATATTAATCTTTTACTCTACTCCACTTGGAAACTCCGATAACGAACTTATTTCCACTCTTTGCTCTTCATCCTCACCATAAAACAGCACAAGACTGCCCCGACCCATATGGCACTACAGTTCAGCCGACTGTGATGGTATTTGCATTTTTTCCCAGCATAGCAATAGTGTGTTTCTCTGTTGGAGATCCAACACAATGCAAACATATATACCTAACACGTAAAGAAAAATATCATGGGATATACACTGGTATAACACAAACTGATCGGAATATTTTGAAGCAAGAAACATCTACAAGGAGACCATCGAATCTTTGAAAGAGACTAACAACGCCAAGATTCGATCGAAGATTGCTCTCTGTTACTCGAAGATGATGGAAAATGCCTTCAACAGAGATGATGAAATATCTAGAACGCTCAGGAATTATCTGATCGACAATATGGTTCCCGGCATCAGATATCATTTGATACCTGTTCGATTTTGTCCAACATATTTGGCAACAATCTTCCGGAAAACATAGTGAAACTCTGGCTTTTCCATTGGATATCTCCACAGCATTTGGCACCAGGGTGGTCAGTATCTTTTCACAGCTTTGGGGATGCTGGTGAAAACTCTTCACACCGCTTTCTCTTCCAAAGCTCTACTATCAGCCAATGGAAGCAGAAAAGAACGAAAGGAATATGGCTCAACAAATATTCGAAAATGGGGATTTATTATTTGGTAAGATTCAATGTAATGTGTTTTCTCTACAAAAGTCGATCTAACAGCGGCCAGGATTAAAGATACAAATGAAATCTTCCATTTCAATGCTGGTTATTACATCAGTACGTTCTCATAGAAAAACCTTCTCAGGTCCATCGCCACAAGTGTCTCTCAAAAACTATGTCTCTGTTTTTTGCCAAGAAGTATTTCAGTACCGTTAACTGATTATCATTCACAAGGTACAAATCCAACTTGTCCCGGAGGACTGTTCTCATATACTGAGCAAGCTAACCTATCTCTCGAGTCGAAAATGCGTGAATTAGTTTTTCGCTTGCGATTTACACACAAACCTAACCTCAGCAAGCTAACCTAGCTTTCCTGTTCACCACAGAAATTTTTTTTCACGTGGAAAACTTTTTTATTATTGATTTCACAAAAAAAAATCATTGTGATGAAAGTTGGTGCTTATCAAGAAACTCATAATGAGTTATAGAAGAGATTTCTGAAACAAAAAAAAACATACAAAAATCTAAAGCGATTGATCGTGTACATATTATCAGGAGTTCATGATATGTTGCCAATATTTCAATAATAAGGGGATATTTCATCAAAAACAGTTCAAATGTTGAGACGATGACGTTGGATGTTACTAAAAAAAAAAGATATGAGAATCACTTTCATCACAATCTCTGATATTTAAAATTTAAATAGTTTATTAGATGGCAACGAAATATTTCTAATGAATGTTCTTTATATTTTGAAAAATGGAGGTACTTTCTTCTTGATGACTTTTCGAGAAAAACTATTTTTTTCAGAAACAAAAGACCTAACCAATTTTTACAACAATTTTGTAAATTCGATAATAAAAAAGTTTCCCATATGGAACCAAGTTTTTGACGTACACTGTATAGAATGAGACAATATAATGAGTTGTACCCTCAGCAAGTGGAGCAATTTTATACAATTTTTTTTTTTATTGTTGTACATTAACATTTGGTTATGTTCATTGATGATGACTAAAACGTCTGAAACACGTGTTGCTTCATATTCTGACTATACACCCCTTTTCTTTTGTTTTTTCATATATACAGCACTACAGCATCTCGATTCGCCATTTTATGATTATTCATCTTGTTTTCGCAGGATTCTTCATATCTGAGCCAGAGAAGTCTCCGAGAGCGAAACTGCTGAGGAATTTTGGTGTACATGTCTTGGGTATTATTGTGCAATGCAAAAAAAGGGCTTTCGACTTGTACTTGACAACAGTCCTAACAATTAAGACACTCGGGAATTACGGGTATTAGAGGCATTACTTACATTACATTACTTACGATTTTTGGGAATTAGTATACACATTATTCTGAGTGGTTTCCTTCTCGTAAATTTCTTTTTACAGATTGTTTCATCCTGTTCGTGGTTATTTTCGGTAAATTGGTTTCAGCACTCAACAAATCATAAAGCTTTTTTCTCTATGATTATTCCTGTTTGTTTTGTTTTTTCTTTACATTCTGTGATGCCGACACAATGACGTCTCCAATAACAGAAATCGAGTTTTTTGTCATGAGAGTAAACAAAGCATCAAGAGTATTGTCACTTAAATTGATTGCTTCCACTCTGAACAAAACATCAATTATTCAAAGCAACATGTTACGGCTGAATATTCCAGCAAATATTCCGTAAAAATTGAAAACCAGAGCTACTGGACTTTTCAATTCATCTGATGAAAAAATAACAGATTTGTTTCAGCTACTTGATCGATTCAAAAGTATATTAGTCATAAATGGAAAAGGTTGTAATCTTTCTCTCTATATAATACGAACCCATTGAATTCTCTTTTTCACCAATTCTTTGATTAAATATCGTTCACTAATTGGTCTGGTAGCAAGTATGGAGGATTTATGGGGTGTCAGGCTGTTTTCACTTTTTGTAGTTGATCCAGTTGGAAAAATAGCAAATCTTAATTTTGTAATGTGCATGGATTTCATAAATCTTAAAATCAATAGGTGAATTTTAATAAAATTTTCCTCAAACTGGGTAATTTTGACTCGGATATCCATCGCTGATATCGTTTTAACATTTTTTGGTGCTACCTATCCACGACTTTTTAAATTGTTATTCAGAAAGTATTAAGTGTATTTCAGAAAGTATAAGTTTTAATTCATAATAATGAATGAATTTTATTGTTAATGAAATTGTGACATGTATTTCAGAAAGTTGTATCAATTGAAATTCAGATATCAGGAACAATTCGTATGTATGTGTTCGTACTTCCCAACGTTGAAGCTGATCGAAACAATATGGTACAAAATGAAGGACCATGTTGAGGTAAATCTTCGGTTTCCCTAAGTTGCATGTCTGGGTATAGGATAATAACGGCTTGTGTATCTCGAGCACATTATTGATCAGGCAAAAAATAAAATATGTAGTTGGAGGTGATAATGATATCAACCGCTTCAGCATTTTGAGACATGGTCGTTGGCCGATAACTATGTTGATGTTTACTAATAAAGTTGTTGAAAAAATTCACTAATCTGAAATTCAATTTACACTTTCTGAAATACAATTTATCAAACTGAATTAGATGTACTGTTCTGATATCCAATTAGATTATACTTTCTGAATTACAATTTATGATTCTGAATTGCAAGTTACATTTACTGAATTACAGTTTACTAAACTGAATTTCAAGTTACACTTTCTGAATCACACAAGAAAAAGGTGTAGTATCGTTCTATTCACATGTGTCAGAGCCGGTTTCAGGATCTAATGGATACAGAAATTCTCGGGTTCTCCTCTTGATGTAAAAACGTATGTTGAAAAATAAATGAGTATGTTGAAAAGGATAACATTCTACATTAAAATTGAAAAATGTGATTTTTTTGTGATATCTAACAGAAAACAACTCCTCTCCCTAACTGAAAAGAAAAAAATCAGAAAATAAAAAATTCGCATTTTCATTCAGATAGCTATTTTTTTAATTATCTCTAGTTTTTATTGAAAATTCAAATATATAATTGAGATAGGGAGAATGTTATTCAAAAATGTCACTCACAGTTATCGTTCATTTCATTGAAGAAAGATCGTTTCACCCTCATGTAATCTCCAATACATTTTTTTCCCAAGCTCATCAGGGATATCGGAAAAATTGGGAAGTAGGCTCTTCAGAAGCAATTTCATAAAGCAATGATTGAACTGATGGAAATAATTCTTCTGCGGTAACAGTTTGAAAGAAATATTTTTTTACATAAACCTGTCATGGGTATTGCAATTTGATTTTTGAATGAAAATATGAACATAAGATGTTTATGAAATCAGTTTTGGAATTATCTGCGGCTGAAAGACAAACTTTAGTCTCTACTTTCTGAAAAGGGGAACATTCTCCATTAAAATTGAAAAATGTGATTTTTTTTTTCTAATATCTAACAGAAAACAACTACTTTCCAGCTGAAGACGTTGTTTTTCCTATGTTCATATTTTCAAACAAAAATCTTCGGAATAGAGATTGGTGATTGAAACAGTCGTCGAGGTAAATGTAGATAAATGCTTGAATAAACATATTATATCCCAACATCAAACTACTATTTTCAACACCCCGACATGTGTTTCAATCACCAAGAGACCATCTTCGGAATAGAGTTGGTGATTGAAACACTTGCCGAGGTAAATGTAGATGAATGCTTGAAAGAACATATCACATCCCAACATCAAACCACTATTTTCAACACCCCGACACGTGTTTCAATCACCAAGAGACCATCTTCGGAATAGAAATTAGTGATTGGAGCACTTGCCGATGTAAATGTAGATGAATGCTTGAATAAACATATTATATCCCAACATCAAACTACAATTTTCAACACCCCGACATGTGTTTCAATCACCAAGAAACCTTCTTCGGAATAGAGATTGGTGATTGAAACACTTGCCGAGGTGTTAAAAATTGTGGTTTGGAGTTGGCATAAAACTCCAGTGTATTCATTACTATACCAACGGTTACAAACAGTTCAGTGCAAATAAAGTTGTTTGAATAAGAAAAAAAAAACATCAATAACACCTACACAAATGCCTTAGCCGTAATCGATCCAGGCTCTTGAAAGGTTATACTCACGAAGTATTGCGTGATACATCTGTCGATCAGGATTTCATGACATTTTTTTATTATCAATTTTATAATTAATTATTATGTATTAATTAATTAATGAATCACTAAATACTCAATTATTGTATTATTTGAAATTCTGCTTTCTGGTTTGTATTCAAACATTTTGATATGATTGGGGATGAAATGGAATTATTTCATTGAAATAACTGTGATGATAGTGACATAATGCAAAACTAAGTCGATTTAAACACACAACACCCTACGTCAAAGGATACAAAATAGTTCGAACTTTGACATAGGTATACATTTTCTGAGACAATCAACTCAATTTGATCCATTATTTGTATAAACAATAATAACATTGCCCATTTCAAACACGAATCTGAATATACAAAAATCCTTTTTTTGTTTTCATTATCCATTCGCTGTTTGGATTGCAGCAGAATATTTGGTATGTCTGAAAATGAACTATTCAACAGCTGAATCAATAATGTACACATGATACAAATATTTTTAAGTGAATAGTTGTGTTCAATTAAACTGAATTGTTAATACTCTTTTAATCCAGTACAATTGGGTTTTGAGACGAGAATCGTTTGCAGCACCACCAGACGTGGTATACTAGTAGTTGGAACCATGATAAACACGAAAAAATAATTGTTTACTAAAATTCCAGGGGTGGAACATATATTTTTTTCGTTTGAAAATAAATAAATAGATTTTTGCTGTAATCTTGGAAAGTATATGATCTATTGGCAAAACAACTCAATGAGGTGAAAGATAATTCAATTCTCCACAAAAATTATTCTAAGTAATTTCTTATGAAATGCGCTCGTTTTATCAGAAAACGTGATTGAAAGCCGACATCAACTTTCAGGTTCACCCCGCTGAAAATTCTGGTGGAGCCAAATATTTGGTATATATGGAATTATAATACTGAAGCAGAAACCCATACCCTTCTCGAACTATATGCAACATAAGCTTGAGGTTTGCACTTCACAATAGTGTTATTAAATATATGTAGGATGATGGTACTTTCATATCAACTGAAATAACCATGACTTTTGGATCCTCCGTAAATATCGTAGAAGGGTTATGTGAAGTGGGACAAAACACATTTTGGTTACTCAGATACTCACATGTTATATTTGTATGAGAAAGTACAAGTCTTCAGAAACGATATAAACTTTTCTTTTCCTTCTACTATAATTTTTAGCAAATTTATGACAAATTTAATTTTCGGCCCTGCCGGAAATTGCAGTGACGGGTTAAAGCGAGCCTGAAATTTTTAATCGGAATTCAATCAGGTTTTCTGAGAAAACGAGTGCTTTTTGCAAGAAATTACTGAGTATGTTTCTTGTGAAGAATTGAATTATTTTTCGTACTTTCCGAAACAACAGCAATAAAAAAATATAATTTTTTTGGATACATTTTTTTTGGGTTCCAACCCTGATATTTTGGTAAACAATATTTTTTCTAACAATATATGATGTCAAGAGGTCATGTGGCGAGTTTCAAAGTGCTACGATTCATTCTTCACTTGTGGCTTACATTTGTCTGTGGTTACTGTACTATTTCCACAACATTATCACCGTGGGGGTTCAACGTCAGAACAGAACTTTTTTTTTATGCTGGAATGCATATACAGTGCTCGCGTATAGTATGGAATAGATACATGAAAATATTAAGAAAAAATCCTCGGATAAGTCGATTTTCTTTTCCGATGGGTCACTGAACCCCTTCCAAATTATATAGGGTTTTCCACCTCTGAGTAAAAATTACTCTGGTGATATTTTTAATGGGACTCCCAATATATTTTTCTATATTTGGTTAGAAATCGCCATTACGAATCCAGTGATACCAGGTTTCATGGGATTATGTCGAACGTCTGCGGAGATATGGGAAAAAACTTCTCCATATGCTCAATGACTGCGACAAAGACTTTTATTCTCCATAATGAAACTATAGTTCATATTATTTTCACATTATGAGGGTTTACAAAACCACGACAATTGTTTCGCTTTACAAAAGCTTCTTCAAGTGGTGAAGATATACTAAATTACATTTTGCTATGTTACTTTAAATAATTATCTAAAATTGATTAGGTTTCGGTTGTCTACCAAACTTCCAATAAATTCAGGATAAGTACCTTTACATTTCTATTAATTACATCTAACCTTTCCAGGAAAACAAATTTATGAGTGGTGAGACGAATTTAATTCGAGGTGGTCATTGAGCAAGTACTGAGAATTTTTCCATTTATTAATCTCCATACTTTCTAAAAGATTCAGCTTCTCACCTTTGTTTTCAAAATGAAGGATTTCAAAATCATTGCGAAAATATGGTTTTCGATTAATAAATGGTTCGCATACGTGGAGTTTGTTTTCCCGTTCACAAAACTACTTCTGTGTTCGGCTAGGCGTTGTTTGAAGGTTCTTCCAGTTTGGCCAAGATAAAACTTGGAGCAACTACCACAGTTTAATTTATAGACTCCACACTTTTCGTGTTTTTCCACCTTATCTTTGTTGTTTTCAATATGTCTGCCCAAACTATTGTCTGTCTTAAATGCAATATTTAAACCTTGCTTTTTCAAGAAATTACCTATTTTATTGCTTGGTTCACCGATATATATATAATTGTTTTGAACCTTTGGTGTATTTTGAAGTAGGATAAACTTCTTGAATAGCTTTTTTGTATTTCTTCTTGGTCAGAAGGTTGTCTATCAAAAATGATGTATAGCCATTGTTAACTGCAATTTGTTTAATAATATTAAATTCTTTATTAAAATTTGAAGTACTAAGAGGAATGCTGAGTAATCATACTGTTATAAGCTGCTACTTTGTGTTGATATGGGTGCGATGAGCTATTATGAATTGTGATATCTGTGTATGTGATGGTTTGTGGAAAATAAAAAATTCATGTTTATTATTTACTTTTGTTATTGTTAGGTCCAAAAAATTAATTGAATTGTCTTTTTCAGACTCTATTGTAAAAATGATAGAAGGGTGAAGAGAGTTAATAAATTCCAAGAATTGATCTAATTGCAATGAGGCAATTAGTGAAACCTACCAAAATATCATCAACATACCTATACCAATATATGAAGTGTTCGAACATATTATTTCCTTTTATTTTTGTTTCTAAATTATCCATAAAAATTTCAGCCAATAAAGGGCTTAATGGGTTACCCATAATCAACCCTTCATCTGATGAGTGAAATTTATGGCCAAAATTACTTTCAGTTCAACCATAAGGGATTCAGTTATAAATTATTACAATTTGAAAGTACATAAAGATGGTCAAATTCAGATTGGATTTCGAGCTCCAATGGATTGTTATCTTTGGCTTCGAAGGGATGAACCAGTTGCTCGTCGCTAGCAAAAGCATGGAAGTGACCATGAGTTAGTGATTTGATCATGTCAGCAGTGTGAATCACGAACAATAAAAGGCCGATCACTAACCTTGTGGTACACAAGCATTAATTGCGGTTCTATTCGGTAGTGAATTGTTACAACTTTTCTTTTTACCACGATCTGTCAGGTAATACCTTATTATATTCAATGTGGAATTTAAAAAACCATAGAATATTAATTGAGCTGAGAGCACCCTATTATTGATCGTGTGGAACGCTTTCGAGTAATTCAACAGCAGTAGCATTGCGACTTTTCCTTCACCATTTCATGACATAACATTGAAATTTTCGGTAATTGTGTATTTGTATACTTGGTGTTAGGTCAGCATGCGGCAAAAATTCAAGGGGTTATTCCTTGACCTATTCTGAGAATATTTTGTTCTGTGATGATTTTTGAAAAACCCCTTTGTTTCGAAAACACAGGGTGAACAAAATTTACGACTTAACAACATTTTATTATCAAAAAGTACATGTAAAGTTGTTCAATCTACAATGGATATTCGAAATGACTTCCTCCAGCCTAGATACAAGCATTCAATCTTCTCGTCATTGACTCCCAAACTTTTTTAAACACACCAGAGGATAGTTTCTAATTGAGTTACACCCAGCAACTATGCGATTTATCAAATCATCCAAATTCTCCAATGGAGTAGCGTAAACTAAATCAAAGTGAAAGTCAAAGCATCTTTTATTATCTAAAGAATAATATTCTTATTGACAAAGCCTCTAAAAATAGTAAAATTACAATAAATCGTAACTACTTAAAATGAGCAGGTGGTAATGGAAATCAACTAAAAATACAATTATTATTTGATTGAAATTATAAAATTATTATGAAAATCGATTGTCAATTATTGTCAGATGATAAAAGTATGAAGTTATAAATGTATATGTACAATGTATACAGTGCCCGTCTAAAGTCTGTTCGACCCCTATACTAATTTTTAAACCACCTGGTATATCGCAAAGAAAATTGGATGGCTTCAATAGAAGATAAAAACCTGCTTCTTCATGAAAAAATTCCAGCTAAGCGTTTTTATCTCGTATTCAATTCTTCCAAATTTCGTTGCTATACCAGGTGGTTCAAAAATTAGTAGGGGGGGAACGAACTTTAGACGGGCACTGTATGTGTACCATAACAAACATACAGTCAGATAAAAATTGGCCGATAATAGCAAATAAAAAAGACAATTATTAGCACAATAAATTCATATGACCACCACAAAATACTTCAATAAAATGTTTTAAGACAGACAGGTAATAAGTATATACAAACATTCTCAATAATACATACATAAACATATATTCCTCACACTAGTTGGTGTAAGAGGAAGTTTTAATCCATACATGGATACCTCTTATTTTGTGCTGCTGTGACAGACAGCTATTGAAAATTTTGTTCGAAAAACCCCCTCAAATCGTAAAACGATCTTGTCCCCAGAAGAAATAATCCAGGGGGTTCAAGTTCGGAGATCAAGCATGCTATGTGTCTAGCCCACCTCGACCAATTCAGCGATCTCCTTATGTTGCTGTTAAAAAATCACGAGTAACCAAGTAGTAGTAGTAGTAGTAATCATGGGGAGGCCGCTGCCGCAGCCAGGCAAGTAGGCCCCAATGGGCCCTTTTTGCCATCCTCTGCTCTCCACATAACTACATTGCCTCTTCTAGTCTTCCTTTCCGAACCTTTGTGACCTTCGAGTGAAGGTCAGTATGTCCGTCCACTCTAGTTCGATGAGTTCCTCTTGTTGGAGTTTTTCGACTCCGAAGATTTCGAATTATAGCCTCCCGTATACGCCTCACACTGGCCAAGGAAGTGAGACGAAGTTTCTTCGTCTTCTTCGCATATATGGCAAGTGGGATTGTCTTTTATACCCATTAGTGACAAGTGTCTACCTAAACGCCACGTCATCCTTGACTTGCTAGAGCCGGCCACAACGTCTTTTGACTGCCTGCAGCCGGCGGTATTCCTCCAAGATTCGTTTAGTTCTCTTTCCACCCATTCATCTAGGGCAGAAGAGATTTGACCTCTTGCAATGCCTAGTACTGGCTCCGGTCCACAGAATGGCGCAGCGGAACCGGTTCTGGCAAGCTCATCTGCCACCTCGTTTCCCGGCACCCCCCTCTGACCAGGGACCAATACCAACTCGACTTCCTTTGTTTCCGCTAATTTCTCAAGAGCATCTCCGCATTCCTGTACCAAAACTGAGCTTGGTCTAGGATGACAGATAGCTTTGAGCGCTGCCTGACTATCTGAACAGATATAAATTGTCTGTTCTGGCCCTTCTTTCACCTCTTGCCTCGTAGCTACGGTTAGAATGGCGTACACTTCGGCTTGGAAAACTGTTGTGTATCTTCCTAGAGTGTAGCTTTCTCGTATATCTCTTTCTTCCAGGTAGATGCGTGAGCCAGAAGCCTGTTTGTCAGTCAGACGCGAACCGTCCGTGTAACATACTAGGCCTCCTGGACGAAGCTCCACTGTGTTTCCTTTCCATTGTTCTCTGCTCGGAATAGTAAGCGCAAACTTCCTATTCCATCGCAGTCTGTCTTGTGCGCTTTTCACTCTGAGGACGGAAATAGGAATTTCCTGCTCCGCCCACTTTGCGATTTCCGCATGTCCTATCATCTCTCCTTCGTTTACCCAGACCTCCGAGTCTCGCATCCTTAAATGAGCTGCCATTGCCTCCTTCTTGATCCAGACCGGAAGGGGTGGTAGCCTCAACAGTACCTCCAATGCCGCAGTTGGGTTCGTTCTCATTGCACGAGTAACCAAACTAAAATGTGGTGGGTGGTGATGCATCATCGTACATAAACAACATTTCATGCCTTGTTGCCAATGGTACATCTTCCAAAAATTCAGGCAGCGTTGATTCCAAAAAGTTGCAATACACCTCGCCATCAAGTCTTTTTGGTAGAAATACCAGTCCAATTAGATAGTCACCTACAATTCCAACCCAAACCTTCAATGACTTTTATTCACATCAATAATTTCAACAAATATCGAATGGTTGTTGTAAATTTTGTTCGCCATGTATCTTCGAAAAAAAGAGGTATTTCTAAAATCATCATAGGACAAAATATTCCTAGAATACGTCAAGGAATAACCTCTTGAATTTTTGCCGCTTGTTTACCTAACACCCTGTATAAATATTCTATTCGTTATCGATCAAGAAACTCAATGCATATTCATGGAAATATACTTGAACGACTGCTACACGATGTGCAGAACAATGAGCATATCGGACCTATACGTTTATTACTTGGATACCAAAACAAATACCTTCCATGCACCAGAAATTTGATTGAATTGCTATATGGAATTGACCTCCACGAGCTATTTTGATAAATTAGAGTTATTGGGTGGTAAACGTGTACTATTTCAGCATCACATCTACAATGCTCACTATTCCAATGAACACAGGGATGTTTGAACCACGTAACTGAATAATTGGATGCCAAATGTTCGCAAAGTGTGAAATAGAGTATAATACCTGGTATTCTCCCGTTTGAATACTTTAAAATGATGGAACCCAGGGAGCGGGTATCCCAATGGGCATAAGGACGTTGGAATAACGTTGTAAAATGGCTGAAAACCGAACGTTTTTTCAACAAAAAAATGTCGCGTGTAACAACGTTATATTAAACCAATTGCTTAATAATTATCGCTTTATTGCCGTGTTCAATCAGGTTTTTTGTACGTCGAAGATAATCAATAAAACAACATTGTTTTAACCAAATGAAAGGTTAAGGAACGTATCATAAATATTGATGAATGAATCGTATAAAGCGAGTTTGATTAAAAATACTTTTTGAATTAATATATTGATTGTTAAACGTATATTCAACGACTTGTTGAGGAAGTAACGTTGGAAATACATCTTTATAACGTATTCTTTCAACGTTGAAGATTACACTACATTATTGTCGTTAAAATGTTCAACCAGAAACGTTTATTTAACCAATGCCATGTTTATACCACGTTTGAAAAACGCACGTGTGCCCATTGGGATGTTGATACTGGAGAAGAAAGCTTGGCTTGTGTGGTAGGGTGAAATCCGTTTTTGTTATACACAGTCATTCCTAAATGAGGAAAAAAAGTTTTTGATTTAACATGCAAAATATCATAAAATCTAAATAAATTCGGCTGTACCGATTTTATTGATATCTTATATGTTGGATTCGTTTCCACCTCAAATAGCAGAATAACTCTTTGAATATCGGAAAAATTTCCAGAAAGTAATTATACAAATTATTGCAAATTAAATAAAATATTACCGCTGCTTCGCCAAAAAATACGATAAACTTCGCCAAAAAATAGGAAAGACTTCGCCAAAACTGGAGCAAATGGTTGGCGTCCCAGTTCTGATGCACCAGGCTATGTGTCAGACACAGAGCTGGAGAGGAATGTCATAAAGGCCAGTATTCTTACCGGAGAATATTGGAGCCGCCATATTTGATTTACGAATTTTGAGAAAAAATTCATAATCTTCGACCCCGAATACCGAATACATAACCAAGTTATCGAATCGAACCATAATAACAAAACTAATCCACCATATTGAAGCCGCCATCTTTTATTTTTCTCTGACAAAATTTTCATAATGCATGGTCATAAGAATTATAAACATCTGCCAAATTTCAAGTTGATCGTATAACTAGAAGTGGGTCAAAATTCACCTGCAAGATTTGACCCGAACATAGTTACATACACTGAGAGAACAGTTTGTTAGCAGTAAAGAAATTTTCTTAAATGTTAACAAATTATGCTTTTGAATATGGCCAAACTAATGTTATTTTGCTAGTAATAAATGATTTGTTTGAAAATTTCAAATAAATCAGTTGTTTGATACAAACTTAATATTTATTAACTCAAAGAAATATATTACTTCAATATTAACTAATATTTGTTTTTATTTACTTGTTTGAAGTTCACTATAGAAATTAATTTATTGACAATAAAATAATATCACTTTGACTGTGATATAATTTGTGTTACTATTTAAGTATATGTATATATCTCACAGTAACTTAAATATAAATATATATGTTATATATATCGTATCCACTAAGAATGTATGATTTTAATGTAAACCTATTTATTATTATTCGATGTTCAGCTATATCAAGATCATTCATTTCATTGTTATTGGCGAAATAATCATCATTATTTTTGGCGTGAAAGTGTACTAAGTGAACTGAACCCACGCACGAATGTGTATATGGATTAAAGCCACAGGTGAAAGTGAATGTTTGTGCGGGTGACGCAAGGGTGCTCCTACCCTACTAGTGCAGCATTGATGGAAGGATTGTTAAGAGATTGGAACCTTCACGAATACATTACAGATTTCAAGGTAATCATCATTCAAAGCTATATTTCTGTGTGATTATTTCCATAATTAAAATCATTGTATTATTAAAAGAGGCAGCCGGCCATTTTGGCAGCATTGAACTAGTTTAGGTTGCTTTAGGATAGGTCAGGGAACTACTGATAATACAATGATTTCAGTTATGGAAATAATTTTACATAAATATAGCTTTTAAACATTATTACCTTGAAATCGTGTAATGTATTCGTGAAGGTTCCAATCCCTCAACAATCCTTCCATCACCGCGGCACTAGCAGGGTACGAACACCCTTGCGTCTACCCCATGAGCGGCTAACCGGCAAAAACATTCACATTCACCTGTCGCTTCAATTCATATGCACATTCGTGCGTGGGTTCAGTTCACTTAGTCCACTTTCACGACAAAAATTATGATGATTAAATTGCCAATAACAAAGAAATTAATGATCTTGATATGGTTGAACAGGTTGACAGACAAGCGACAAGACAACACACAAGACTTGAATACAATGGCGTTATAAAAGGTAGAAGGACACGCTTTCAGAGTTCCAGTCGATCCTCGTATCGAAATGCTGATGCAATGACACGTGACTCTGTGGAGGGGTTGGATATGTCGAATGATTTGCAACCGCCAAATCCTTTTAGTTAGACTTAACATATTTACGATTTCTGGAAATTATTATGTTGGTGACTATAAAGTTCCCGTCGCTTACAGAGTCATTAGTTTTGTCCAAATGATGTCATATTTTTATCCCAAACTGACTCAAATCTAACAAACATTTATTTATAAAAAAGTATTTCGTTGAATACGGCTAGAAGTAAAGCATCAATTACCAGGTGACACGATTTTTCAAATCGAAATATTGTCGTCCTAAATATAATTCGTAGTATGATTAAAAACCTATAATTTTTTGGAATATCAATTCATTGGCAATCCCAATGCAAGAAATAACAACGACTCCGCAGACCAAGGTAGGATCCAAACAATTCATTTCCACGAAAAACTGATCTAGGTTAGGTTAGGTTTGATTGTGAGTGAGCCCATATCAGGCCCTCCACTGCGGCCAATGGCCTATTGTGGCTCAACCCTATGGTTATATTTCTCCCCGTATATCCAATCTCTTAACGAAATTGAGTAACATATTGGGAGAACAGTTTACCAGATCTTCTGGCCTTACTTTTGTATTGCCAAATATTGAAAAACTGGTTCTGGCCGCTGCAGGGCATGTACACAGGATGTGTTTAGCCTTTTCATCATCATCCATGCACAGACGGCACTCTGCATCCTGTGCAAGTCCGATTTTATGCATGTGGTGTTTGAGTTTGCAGTGGCCAGTGAGCAAACCTACTATAACTCTGAGATGTGCTCTACTGAGTTATAGAAGTTTGTCAGAGTCCTGTTCTTTCCTTGTACAAGCAATAAATGCTTTGGAATGGGCTAGTCCTGGTAGACTGAGCCAATACTCAAGTCTTTTATTGTCTGCCCAGGCGGTTGTAGCATTCTTGGCAGTGCTATATGCTAAACCGATGACCGGTTCTGGCCCTGTGAACGTTGTTTTGGCCCTCCCTTTTGCTAGGGCGTCCGCTATTTCGTTTCCTTCTAGGCCCGTGTGACCTGGTATTCAAACTAGGGTAACGTTGTTGCCTTGTGCTAGTCGGTTCAAGGTGTCTCTGCAGTTCCATACTGCTCTGGATTTAAAGCAGTTGGATTCAAGCGCTTTCAATGCTGCTTGACTATCTGAAAATATTTTTATTGTTTTTCGTGTGAGGTGTCGGTTTTCCAGCTCCCTTGCACACATTTCAATGGCATATACCTCTGCCTGGAATATCGTAGCTAATTTACCCAAACTGAATGAGCGTTTCACTACTGGGTTCATACCATATATTCCGGCTCCGACACCTTCCAAAGTTTTGGAACCATCGGTGAACCACCTTTCATTTGCCCTACATAGGTCAGTTTCATTCCGAACCCAGTCTTCTCTTTCAGGGAAGACCACGGTGTAGGATATGTTGAGGTTAGTGGTTTTAGGCATGATGTCTGAGGGCATTCCCAGAATGTTGTGAGCTATTATGCCTTCTAGCATGCTGCTGCCTCTCATGACACATGCCTGCGGTAGACTAATGGCCGCTTGATAGAGTCTGTATGTTGCCCATCTTGCCTCTCTCTCCAGAACTATGTGGAGAGGAAGTAGTCCAAGAAGAGCTCCCATTGCTGCCGTTGGCGTGGAGCGAATGGCCCCAGTAATCGCCAGGCACGCTTGTCTCTGTAGTCCGTTAAGTTTAACCTGATAAAACTGATCTAACACACCTCACTGACATCGTCATAAGACTTACGGCGACCTGCGTCTCTTCGCGCCAAAGTGCTATTGTGTATACATTTTATCAGAGCTCTGGACTTTCTTCATTTCACCGAACAACGAGACTAATTAATAATTTTAAGACTAGTTCAACTTGATTGAGATATACCTAATCGATAGATTGATGTTTTCATTAGATTTTAATAAATATAGTTTTGAGGTTATCAACAAACCGAATTTGCTCGTTTCGCCAAACAACTGGACTAATTAATAATTTTAAGTTGTCAATTTTCTTCAGTCATGTTTGCCATTTTGATGTTTCTTTAGTTTTTAATAAACATGTTTCAAGGTTTAAAAGGTCATTAGTTTTCCTACTTCCTCAAAAAGAACCCACTCGAATTCTGAGCTTGTCATAATAACTTTTAGACCGCATTTAAAAAATCTACAAATAAATATTTAAATAAATTTTGTATCTATAATATCAATAGTAAGGAAACTATTTGAAATAAAAAACGGAAAAAACAACATTGTCGATTTTACTATTTCATTTACTTGATACTCTCCGGCAAAAATTCTCGAATTCAAACTATATATATATATATATATATGTATATAGTATGGAACTAGTAAATAGTGGGGCTTTGCAGCAAAATCAAAGAGTACTACTTTAAAGTTTGTCCAAGCTTTCGGAAATTTAATAAATCATTTCCATCATCAGGGATAATCTTTGTTGAGATTGTGAGACGCGATGTTATTCAACAATTCAACATCGCGTCTCACAATCTCAACAAAGATGGAAATGATTTATTAAATTTCCGAAAGCTTGGACAAACTTTAAAGTAGTACTCTTTGATTTTGCTGCAAAGCCCCACTATTTACTAGTTCCATACCTAACTAGTCAGCAACGACTACCCTTCCTATATGTATATATATATCGTAATTACTTCTTGGTTCGTAAATTCTATAGCGAGGGGCTCTGTCAAGAGACAGGCGTGAATGGAACTCCTGATTGTTTGGTTCTTCATAATACGATTCATTATTAATATTATAATCATCATACTGTGCTCCTGAATAATGATTATTAGCCGTATAATTATAATTAGATGTGATGTTATAAGGATAAAAGTCATCATTGTGTTCCTTCCGAAAGTGCGAGTTGTCACGGAGTTCTTGATGAAAGTAGGAGTTAATATTGAATTCTGATTAAAGGTGAGAGAAGTCAGATGTTTCTTCCATATAATTTGTTTCATTGAAGTGGTATACCTATTTGAGGAGTTCTTTGAAATGCATTTGTTTTTTTCGAAACTACTAGTTGTCTTCGTTATAATTTTGCGCTTGATTTCTATGAAATCGGATTGATCTTTATTGACAATTTTGGACTTGATTTGATCATTAATGGTTGAAAATTTTGAGAATTTGACATTACTTGTCAAATTTATGAGGATTGGTATTGAAGTTTGAATCGAAATTAAAAGGTTGTTGGGAAGTCCTGGACATTTATTTGTGTATTAATTTGGCGTATATTTTTGGTTGAATTTTTTTTGAGTATTAAAAGTGTTTTGATTCTGGTCACTAGATTGGAAGGATGCATTATACAGTGGGGCAAGTTAAGATGAAATCACCCTTATAAAACTAAGAATTTTCAACCGATTGGAATGATTTTTTTTCTTTTCGTTAAGTAAATATTCAAAAAGTCCACTAGGACACAACATTTCATGGATAAATCTCCATTTTCAGGGCTAACTAATGTTATTTTTCAAAGTCATAAATTTAAAAAAATTACTAGCGATTTTTTTCTGGAAAATCTGACTGCAGCACTGGTTTGGCGACATTTTCAAATGGTTCATATGTAAACTACGTTGGAATATGTTAATCAATAAAAAAGTTATAGGAGAATGAAATTTGAGAAATACCACTTTAATTTTGAAATATTTATCATCACTTTGACTGAACTACTAGATTCAGAGAGTCTCGAAATACCAATAATTTCATCGAAATCTGTTGATAAATAAAAAAATAAAAATATATGGTATGAAATGACATTTTCCTGAAATTTTATTAATATATTTTTTAAATTCTATAATTTTATGATTTTCTTATTCACGAACAGATTTCGATGAAATTTTTACCAGTGGTATATGTAGACCTCCTGAATACAGTCGTGTATTCATTAATTTATTCTCCCATAACATTTTAATTGATTATCGCATTTCAAAGTAATTTACATTTAAATCATTTAAAAATATCGCGAGTCCAGTGGTTTACTCAGATTAAAAAAAAAATTGCTCGTTATTGTTTTAGATTTTTGACAATGAAAAATTAAATTAGGTGGCCCTGGAAATGGAGATTTATTTATATTAAATTTGGTGTCCTAGTAGACTTTCCGAATGTCTACCAATCGGTTGAAAAATGTTAGTTTTCTAAGGGTGCATCCGCATTAAATGGGTCACACTGTATGTACAAGTCGGGCTTCAGGTCCAGTTAGGAACCGTAGTTAGGAAACACGGTTCACCTATCGGGTACTTGTGCTCATCGAAAACGCCTCTCAATTTTTTTGAACTTTTCTCTACAATTTTAAAAATATAGGGGTTGATGATGTGCAGGGCTGAGGCGTGCAGGGCTGAGGCGTGCCAGGTGAGGGGCATTGCATAAGTCCATTCAGGCTGACAGCACACCGAAAAATAAAAAACGCCTCAAGGAAAAATGTTTTTGAGAATTGAAGGCTGAACACACCAATAAATCGAAAACGCAGGCTAACCGAGGCTTACTAGCAAAACCAAAGCAATCTTTAACACCAGTTCCATTCAGCCCCCGACCGGTTTAGACTGGAGGTGATGCAGAACAAAGTACTGCGTATAATCACAAACAGTGATAGATACATTCGGTCGGACGATTTGCGTGAGCTGGCCAAGATCGAGAAGATAGAGGATTTTATAAAAATCCAGGCAAATAAGTTCTATCGATACCACATCCAGGGGAGCCCGCTGACCAGGGATATAACAGCCATAAGGGAACACCACGCCGTACCGTGGTGGTTCGGAGGGTTAATTTACCAGACGCTGGATGTTTTCCGCGACCCCCCTTAAGGAAGAGTAGGCATCGACCACTCATGCCATGCATGTATAGAACCCGTTTTTTTCGGTGTTTTTCCGGGAACTCGTCAGACTCTCAATCGACAATGCATTCGATCGCCTGATGGCTGTCCATGAACGAACTCGAGCCCCCCGCATAACTTGCAGGAGGCGGGGCAACAACAAAGTGCGTGACGGAGACCGGTGTTCGCAAAAGTGGCTCACAAACATCGTGGGGTCTGCCCTAGGGCAGACGAGCCAAGGTTTAGCCCACCCGCTGGATCCCAGAAGGGCAGGCATAAACCCCGCTCCGGGGGAATCAGCCATGAAACTCCCTCCCCTTACCCCTACCCTGCGGTATAGGGATAGTTTTAGCTGGTTTATTTTATCTATACATTTGTGTTATACCGTGTGCCTACTATTTTACATTTATACAATATACTTTTTTGCTTTTGCTTTGGTTTAGAAGGAAGGGATTGCTAGAGAACGAGGAAGCAGTGATGGGATATTAAAAAAACTCATTCTGTAAATGTCTCACACAATAGGAAGAATTTTAAATTTATATTCCCTAACAGCTATTTTAAGCCATGTGTGAAATTCTTACATAGTATTGTGCATTCTGAATGTCAATTTTGTCCACAGAACTGCATAAAAACAAAATGTTGTGTAAATAATAACACAATATTGTGTATTTTTCAATTATAATAATATATTGTACAAAAAAAAATCTGTATCATTTATACACAACGTGTTGTTAACCAATTTAAACAATATTGTTTAAAAAATGGATGGTGTAAAAAGAAATATACACAATGTGGATGTATTATTACAACAAATTGAGATAAACAATAATGTGCGAAATTTCTATACAAAATTGTTTGTGTAACCATTCCAGACACAATTTGTTTAAAAATTTCAAACAATTGTGGAAAAAACCACACATATTTTTTTCTGTGCATTCATTAATAGGTGTCATTAATCAACGATTATGATTTCGTTAAAATACATCATAAATGGACAGTTGACGGAAAAAAAGTATTACCTAACTCTTTCGCCTTCTGTTCAGTAGGAGCTCTTTTGATAATTCTTTTGTGAGAACTCATTTTCTTTCGAACCGAAATGAAATATTACGTCCATAATCCTCAAGAGTAAATCCTCAAAGGCAATTATTAAGATAAAAACAAGCTATAAGCCAGAGGACATGAAAAGGAGCAAGCGGTCTCAGAAACAATAACATTATTAAGGTCACAGTCCAATTTATTAACTCAACAAACCTCTGCAGCCTTCATCCATCCAGTCAATTGTCCTTTTGATGTTTTTCTTGATGATCCAATAAGCGACAGCACCTGTTACTCGAATCTCTTTTTGTGTGTAATCGGCCTGTTTTATAACTGTTTTTTTGGAGTTCCTTACTAATGAGAAATTCACACATTCATTTTGAAACCAATTTATTGCAAACTCTAATAAGATGATTTCCTTTTGACTCGTTACCATGGCAACCAGAAATATTTCAGTAAATTTTATCGACAATTTCACTCACTATATGAAAGTCGCGTCTCCTGCGATATGAGGACCAATCAGAATGGGATTTCGCGAAAGTACACGCTTCCTTTCGCTTCCTTTCTTTCCGATCTGGAAAGACCACGTCGTCAAGTCAACCACAAATATAAACAGCAATGATACATCTTGTAATCTAATATCACATAAACGTCAGGTTGACAGACTTCATGTTTATTATTCATTAGTTGCAACTGTTGAAGAATTAATTCATTTTGTTTACTCGATCAAATTTTAAATAATAACTTGGTTGGTTCGTGAAATTATCTCAATAAATACGACTCGTGCTCACAATACAATCGATAATTCTGTCAGAAATCTTTGACTCGATCAAATTGCTTTGAGGTAACACCATTTGTCCCTACGGGACTCGTGGTACCAAGCAATTTGATCTCGTTGATTTCTGACAGAATTATCGATAGTATTGCGACCACTCGTGGTATTACCCCCGAGATGAGGTGATAATAAAGTGGAAATTCAATTCAAGTGGATAGTTGAGAGGGCAAATATATAGGGTGAACGACAACTACTTACCGAAAATCAGAATGTTCTCCACAACAGAAGAAGTGGAAAGCTGAGTGGAATTTGAAAATGTCGACCAAAAAATTACATTTTATAATTGTATAGGAACGCCCGGCCTCTGGATGAAAATAATATAAGTACGCAGCCAGAATCACTTTCCCATTTCCTTTACTGCAGCTGATGGGTTGAAATTGGGCTTTCACCTAACTCTCAATAGGAATTTGAAATAATAATGGACTTTTATCCTCAAACGTCATGAAAGTAGAAACTTCTGTGACAACATGTCATGTTTTATATATTGGCCAGGGAGTACAAGTTCTACTTTTTTGCCTAGTCATTCTTACTTTTTCCGATTTCAGAATTATGTATTCGGAATGCTTTAAAGAACCCCAAGGATGAAGCATTTCTTCCATAACAGCATTTTATAAATCTATTGGGATTATAGAACGCATCAGATTTCGTTAGCAAAAAATTTCGAATTGTGAAAATCATAAACATCCGACATTTTGCACCACGGACTGCCTCTAGTCAAATTGTTGAATTATTAAACGTTAATCTCGACACAATTTCCGATACTGACGCGTGAAATTTGTTTATGGGCGTTGCTATGATTTGATTACTTGCAAAGCGTCCTGATGATTTTGTTGATTTACCTGCTAATCAGTGGTGGTCTTTATTATCGATCTACCAATTTTTCATTTAAAATAGAACCAACAATCTAGTAAGGTTTTAAATCAATATTAGCCGACGACCCTCATTATTACCCATTGTTCAAAATAATACAGATAAGCAATGAAAGTGTGTGTCCCTTAAAATATTCCCAGGTCCGGATTCAAATATCTCATGATATAGTTTGGCATTTTAATAATTTTTTTTTTTAATAATTTTTTTGGCTTCTGTTAACAGTTTCGAATTTGAATATATTTGGTAATCAAAAATCTCCTGAGTTGATTTAGAACCCTTGGTAATGATATAAATGTGTGTAAGTAATAAAATTTACTTACCTGGCCACCTGACTTTTGGTACTAATGGACTATTAACGAGATTATAGCAATAATGGTCTTTTTCAGAAATAAAAGAGAGAAATAAGTTAAACAACATTTATCCATTACCTAAAATTCTTTTGTCAATTGTGTCTATTCGAATTTTGTGTCGTGAAAAATGTGGCGTCCGAGGGCTCATCCTGAAGCTAGTACTTCAACTGGTGGTCGTTGTGTCACTAGTCGACAAATGTTAGACGCTCATAGAAAACATATTATATTAAATGTTTATACTTTCCTTCTGGAACGTGGAATGTCCAAGGATCAAGCTGTGCGAGAAAGTGCTTCTTTAACAAAAACACCGTATTCTATAGTGTTTAAAATAGTAAGTAGCCCTATTTTAAAAAGAAAGAAACGAAAAGACTCTGGTGGTTCAAGGAAACCAGATGGCTGTGATGTAGATATAATTCGAAGAACAGTATATGCCTTATATAAAGAGCAAATTGTGCCTACATTAGATATTTTAATGCAATGGCTGAAAAATAATGAAACAGGTATCCAGTGTTGCAAAGAGACTTTGAGGACGTCTCTTTTACGAAACGGATTTCAATTTAGAAAACTACGTAGTGGCAGAATCATCATAATGTAATCTGCGCGCCTCAAAAAATGGAGATTTGAATATTTATTGGCTATAATGTGGTAGAACGATAGTTTATTTGTATGAAACTTGGTTCGATACACACGATATTCCAAAAAAAAGTTGGGTGGACTCATCTGACTTGTGCCAAACTAATGCGCCGTCTAATAAAGGAAAACGTATTACGATAATCCACGCAGGAATCGAGTGGAACAAGTGCATTGTAAAGACACCAAAGCCACCATGCAAGAATATACAGTGTGTCCGTAAAGTATGGAACAAATTCATTTTTAGCTAAACAGGTCATTTTAAGAAATAATCCTGAAATACGTCGATTTTTTATTTCAATTTACCGTATTTTAAAATAATAATCTAATATACAGGGTGAATTACGTTCGAGTAATGACGTCACCGTCATTTTTTTTTAATGGAACACCTCCATTTTGTCTCAATATTCGGATTAATCTAGCTGATTTACTAGGTAAATTAACAATATTATCAAAAATACTTATTGTCTAGCGGCAATTGGTTTCAATGTAACACCCCGTAGTTTGCTACATGTTTAGGGTAATAAAAATGAGCTGTTTCCAAACATGTTTGGTACTTGTGGTCTAGCAGACAGAATATGAGAGAAATTATTTCTTATCTATTTATAAAAAACATAGCTGTCTAGTTTTTTGTGAAATGTCATTATTTGTTTATTGATGTTCAGTGACAGTTTAGTACTACAATATTTTTGGTATTCGTGAATATTCGAATGATTGCTTAGTTTCAATTGGAAGTAGAAATGGAGTTAAGTGTAAAACAAAGAATTGAAATACTTATGATGATTGGGTATGGAGACAGATCGCGAAGTCAGATGGAAGTGTGCATTTTGTTTAATGATAAATATACAGAAAGACCTATAACGCGTTCAACAGTCAGTAAGATTGAAATGAAATTTCGAGAAACTGGTACGGTTGAAAATGTACGCAAATCAGGTCGTCCCCCTGCAAATGCTGATAGGGGCAATGGGGGTAAATTGATGCAAGGTGCACATTGATACATCACCACTCACTCGAACTGTACAGCAGTGACAGAAACGTGACTATCCTTCAATAGATGGCTCTAGTGATTCAATATTACCAGCGAAACTATGGTCGTTTACAATGCAAATTCCGCTGTTGACCAATACAAGTGCATTTCAGAGCTGTTTGAGTAAATTTAGAGAGTCTCAAATAATCAGTCAGTTTACGTAAATTACGTATTTGTTTTGTTAGGTTTTTTCGTATTTATGTAAGTATATGTCTGATTAAGGTACATATAAGAGGTTACTTGTTGATCTTATATAGTTTTTTCGTCAGGTAGATGTTTACAAAAACCGACACGTTGGGGTAGATTGATACAAGCTGCATGGGGCGGTTTGGTGTGTTTCAATGTGCCCCTTTTACAAATGAAGGATAACATCTAAATTTTCGTGTACTACAAACAACACCTCCATGCACTTCGGCTGTCATCTTAACACCTTAAATGACCATATTCAAAGGCCCAACACAAAAAAAATCCAAAATAATATCAAAAAAAAAATAGGAAATCAAGAAATTTTACAGCCACACAAGAATAAAATAAATTGCAAATGCTTCAGTATCAGAAAAGAGAAAAAAAGAAATTAAAGAAAACGCAACACAATTGAAAAATGCTAAAAAACTGGGTTGGACTTCTCGAAAGGAAAATAGCGAGAAAAGATCCGATGCGGACTTGTCTCAGATTCCACTAGTTCTGAATGGTTTTTTCGAATTTGATTTAACCCACTTGAGGAAGAAATCGACATCTTATGTTTTCATTATCCATATTACCAAA
The DNA here is from genome assembly GCA_958298965.1 of Chrysolina haemoptera. NCBI lineage: Eukaryota > Metazoa > Arthropoda > Insecta > Coleoptera > Chrysomelidae > Chrysolina > Chrysolina haemoptera. Next base: position 12,481,858 of record OY282585.1, read on the forward strand.
ACCTCATATTACTAAAGGAACCAACCGAACTGCTTCGTTCTTTAGGTTTTCTTTCTACTTTGATTCTTATTATGTACAATGAGCAGCACTGATCACTCGTTTTTTAACTACTAGGTACTTCTTTGATTTATAAGGTAAAATAAGCAGCAATTCGTTAGCTTGTTAAATCGGTTAGCGATAATGTGTTTTTCTTTAATTATTATAGGAGAATTCACTGAAAGAAGTCGTTAAGATTCTTATTTTTGCATAAAGTATATGAAATATCAATGTGCCCCATACCCTAGTTCAATGTGCCCCGTATGCGGGGTGGTTTGATTCAAATCCTATTTTTCACATATTCAATCATTTTTCTTTTTCATTTAACGTTATGGAAACATCTGTAATACACCATGAAACTAGATAAAATTGTGTCTGCATTGGTGCATCAAACTTTATCTCAAACTAGCTCTATCACCCAGTTTTAAATTCTTTAAAAAAATTGAATCAATCTGCCCCTACTCCCCCTACAGCATTAGATGTTTTACTGAGTTTTGAGGAAGATGCGCACACTTAGATAGATATGTTAATATGTGTGAACATGAACACCAGACAGCCAGACAGCTAACAGAGATATCACCACATTTATTTATTTTTTATAGAAAAATCAGATATTAAATATGTGTGAATGATAAAATCCGTTAAAAATTGACACATAGCTTACAGAATTAGTCAGTTTTTTTTGTTGAACCTCGAGATAATTCGCCAAAGTACTCGAAAAAACTTTTGTCCTACATCCCAACATGTACCAATGACGTGGTCATAAGAAATCATCAGTACCCAGTGGATTTTTCTGACGTTACTTGCTTTATATTTGTATAACTAAATAGTCACATTGTCCTAGGTAGGTTTTCCCAGCCCTGCGTGCAAAAGCCGTAGTATACAGGATGCTCCATTATGTTCTTGTACAAACGTGATAGAGACCCACATTTTTTTTTTGTAATTGTCAAATTCTAGCAGTTTGTTTTCTAGTTATAACGGATTGAGTTAAAATCAAAGTTGATATTACAGTATTCATCTATTTCTTTGAACAGTTTCTTGCCATGCTGTAATACAACACCTTTTGTGAGATATTATTTTCATTCGAATGAAGGGACTCATGAAATTGGATGCAAAAAGGTTATTTCTAAGAAAGAAAATTTCGAGTTAGAGCACAAGAATAATACCCAAAATAGCACAAATCGAATTTTTGACACCCTGTTGCTCGGAAACTGGTCTGTAAATTAGACTGCATAATGAGGATACACAACAGGATATCCAGCATTTCAAATGTTGAGCAAAATTAGCCGAAAACCATTTTACGTAGGTAATGTGCGAGGTCCTTCATTATTACCAAACTCTACTCTCTATACTATTTCCTTCCAAATCGATAGATCACTCAGAGCTTGATTAATTCGTTACTTTGAATAATTTTTGTGGGACTAGTGATATATACCCGTTTTTCTTGTAGGACACTGTATTATTTAGATGAAGACTACACTAACCTTTCATGTGTTATCATTGTCCTACAATTACTAATAATTTTTTTTACCATGGAATTGACAATTTCGGAGCGTAGGACTGGGAACACCTACCATTCAATTTGTAGGACAATATGACCATTTAATTATACAAATATTAACCAAGCAACGGTAAAAAAATCCTCTGGCTACTAATGATGTCTTATCACCACGTCATTGGTACATGTTCGAAGTGGGGGACTCTTCAGTCCTACCATCCATTTTGTGGGACAAAAGTTTTTTCGGGTACTTTGGCGAATTATCTCGAGGTTCAACTGAAAAACTAACTGTTATTAATGACTTTTTTGCACTCACCGAATCGACATGATTGACGCCAGCGCAGTTTATTAGCTACCACTATCGAGAAATTTCGTAGAGAAAAAAGCTACTCAGGAAGATTCAATCTGTTATTAATGATTTTTGAAAATAGGCGTGGGATGCTGGTCTAGCAAACTGAGTTAGCTTATTCAGATTAGGTTTGTGTGCAAATCGCGAGCAAAAAACTATTTCACGAGAGTACAAAGTGTACCACGTTTCACTCTGGATGGGCAAAATGCACCTGTGTTTGGTCACAACTAATCAGAGAGTTTGAATATCTGCCGCTGACTGAAATGTGGTACGTTTTGCTTGTATGCGCCCGAGACGCACCTGGGCAGCTTAGTGTCAATTTTAAATCCTTGTTCCATTTCTTAATTTTGGTATTGGTCACACAACACTAGGTAAATAACCGTAGAATCACAAAATATTTCTTGAACGCCGATTAATGATGTAGAAATTGTCGGAGTTCAAATGAAACAAAATTGGGTTTTCACAGACGGGACGTCATTTGCTCTGATTGGTGTTCAACCTATCATGGCGGATTGCTGTATTTTGTAGTTTCATTAAAAAAAAAATTATACCTAACTTTGGCTCAGAATATAACAAAGAACACGTTTTTTTTCCTATTTCTTTAGATAAATACACAATTTTAATGATTCTTGGTTACTGTTCCTATTTACCACAAAAACAATCGAAGTATGTTTTTTGCCTCAGAGTTTTTTAACAGTTGTTTGTAATATTTTCTGATATTTCGATGAGTTGGGAAATATAAAAGATCATGAAGTTTCATTATTTAAAGATAAAATCGAGGGGGAAACAGCTGGGGAATTTTGGTGTACATGGGTATTAGTGGTATTACTAGGAAATTAGAGGCATTACTTGAAAAGTATTATAATAGTTGAAAAGACAAACTAAAAGGTCTTCAAAACATGGGAATTGAAAATCATTACCCAAAAATTAGGGAGCACTGGCAAAATCAGAATAAGTTGTAAATTGTGGGTATTGAAAAAAAGGCAACAAAGTTCTAATGGACAAAATCTTAACATTACCATGAATTAAGAAATCTGCATTGTTCACAATGAGCTTGTCAAGAGAGAAATTAATCGCGCAAGTTTTGGGTATTGCTTTGGTTGAGGGGCTGGAGTTCAGATGGCGCCCGTGGTTTAGTGAACGCTAGGCTGCGGGCGGTGTCTCAGCTTCTGCCTTGACATGGATAGTTTGTTGAATCTTTTGTTGCAGACATTAGTTATTGTCTGCAGAGACCTGCCTTATACTGATGAGAGCTAGAACTCCGAAATCCATCTATAGGTGGTCCAAATTTTATTCAATAAACATTTCCATGCAACTAGGAATTGCGGAGACATCCTTGTAGGAACTCTGCACGGAAATTAGCCAGTAAAGCAGTTGTTTTCTGATGGATTTTCTACCCAATTATTCCTATTGTATAGGATTATGGCAATAAGCGTCGTCCTGGTAGGGCAGGACAACTGTTTTGACTTGGGCATTACTTGCATTACTTCGGGGTATTATTACTCGGGAATTACTGGGTATGACTCGGGAATTACTTAGTTATTAGATGCATTACTAAGGATTCCTGGGAATTACCATATACAATTTTCTCAGCGGTTTCCCCTTCGGAAAAAATGTGAATGACAACATGAGAAACTTGCTCAGTAGGTGAAGTGAACTCATCCTCTTTCCATGATTTAGTTCGGATTTAATTTTGTTTAAAAAAATATACCTATGGAAAAGACAGTGTTTTTTGTTTTTCAATTGAACGATGCTTGATTGTTTTCTGTTTTGATCTGTTTGATCCTCCCCACTTTCTCCGATTCGACATGTAAATCCATCGCTAATCAAATGAACAGGAACTTGTACCTTACACATGGGATATAAAAATCCAGTTACGGCACTGCCGCCTAACTACTCTATCTAATAAATAATTAATCAGATACCAATGAATGCAAAGTTGGGTAGCAAAGTAAGTAGCAACGTTAGAGACTCAATTAAGTCCTCCCTGTCATTTGAAAGCAGAAGCGATATTTTAAGTCTTTCTGTTCTTCTTTGATGTTGAGTCTTCTTATTGCCGGCTCGACTGTAAACTTTTGGTCATTTGAAATGAAAAACTTTGGCAAACCCTCATTAAAAGTGATTTTCAATTACTTCTAATGCTCTTGAATCGTTGAGAGAATCCTAGGATCGTTGTGGATTGCTCTCATACGTATGCAGATGACCCAAAATTACTTTCTTTTGTCTGAGGGAGAAACCATTTATTGTGAATTACCAAGAATTAGCCAGAAGATGTTATTCTTAAGCTATTTTCTGAATTCGTGGAAAATGCGTCGGTTGGAAACCGAGATTTTCATGTGGAAGGAGATATAGCGGTTCTTTAGTTATATCTCTCAGTTCAATTATATTTGATCTTGTTGATCTTTCATTGTCCTTTCTGCAAGACGCAATCAAAAGAATTGCAATAAAAGTCGAAAAGGCGGTATAGTAATGCATATTCCTCTCTGGCTCGCACAAGGTCTGTTTCTGAGGGGCTTTCCCTGAAAACCAGGAAAAGAACACTGCACCAAATACATGGGAAAATTTGATTATTTTTTGAAATAATGTAGTTCAAGTCACTAGAAGTCACACGTGCAAGTTTAAATTAGTGTCTATGCCCAGTTTCGGAGATACGAATTATTGATATCATAAAAATGGCTTTTTTACTAAAACACTTATTCAAAAGTATCACTTTCTATATGAATAGTTACAAAATAATGGCATTGCTGGTTTGAAGAAACTCAAATATTATGACAATCAGTCGGTCGTTAAGAGAGAAGAAGACACCTATTGTGCAGAAAATTTTCACTTTTTATAGAACAAACAACTTTTTTATAAATCTCGGTTTTTTATAATTCATGTATTCAACATTAGTTACTTAAAACAGCTTTTTTGAGTGAATAAACCCTCTTTTAGGCGAAAACTACTTGAGGAAGACTCAGAGTGATTGTTTTTTAATATGATTAGCTAAAAAATGTTACGATCACAATTGATTGGGGGGTGGGGGTGTTCCCAAATATTACTTGAAAGAGGTTTTGCATCTAATAATTAGTTTGTTAATTCTTTTTGAATGAAGCTGCCAATTTGAATCATATTTTTCACTTACACTTCAGAGTAAATTACCCTACACTCGTGTGGTTTTATTAATTTTCTATGGTACAAGTGGATTCCGAACCACTTTAGCTCCGTGACGGCGGTGGAGATCGAATCAGAGCCACCTGGGTGAAAGCAGAAGATTCGACACTTTGACCACTTCGCTATACTTGTAAAATATTATCCAATCTGAATTCTTGAAGAAACAAATACGATCTTGCAGGAAAACAAATGCATCGTTGAGAACCGTGTGACTGTTGACGGTGTGGATATTGACACGTCGGTCATGCGATTTTTAACGGTGCAATTGTTTTGCACCGCAAGATCATATTTATTTCACCAAGAAATAAGATTGCATAATCTTCTATAGAATATCAATTTTCAATATTTTATAATATCTTCTATATGGAATATCAATATTCAATATTTTTATTTTGAAAACCAGACATAGGAAATTGATGAAACTCACAAGAGTGTAAGGTTATTTACTTGAAAGTATAATTGAAAAATATGATTCATATTGACAGCTCCGTTCAAAAATAATTAAAAACATATACAGGGTGACCCAGGGTTAAACCGCCACACATTCAGTATCGGTTTTTAGGTGAAAATAAGATTTTTTCTCCATGCAAGCATGTATCAAAACTTGATTCGTTCTCAAGATACAGGGTGTCAATGTTTTATCAAAATCAATCAGAGGGTTTTTGAGTAATGAATAAAATTTTTTATGAAAACTTTGACACTCGGTATCTAGAAAACGAAGCAAGTTGGGACATATGTTTATATGAAGAAGAGTTTAACTCTGGGTCACCCTGTCAAGTAGAGTTTCTAAAAGAGTTTTCAATAAAAGAAAATATTAATATTCACAACATGCGAGGACAAGAATACGACAATGGGGCTAATATAAAGGATTAAAATAACGGTGAAAACTTTTAATTTTATTTCTTCAGTTACAATTTGGAATTTGGTATTCTAATAATGGTCAATGTTGTAGGTAAATGAATTCAAAATGTTCAATTCAATATTTATTACAAACATGTTTAACTAAAAGAAGAACATAGGAAGAATTCGATAGCTGTCTTAAAATGGCTTGTGAAATTTCAAATGACTTTCTTAAATGTGAAATCTCAGTTTAATAGTTCAACACAAATTAGAAAAAAGACAAAAAAGAAATTTTTCACTATAAATCTAAGGATGTAGATCCCAAACTTAATTTTAGAGTAAACTTTTATTTTAGTATTCAGGACACAACTATGATATCAGTCAAGGAAATATTCACTCTTTTAAAAGATTGCATGAACATATTTAATTTTTTGTGTAACATTCCGAAACTAAGCAGAATTAATAAAAGAATATTGCTAAAATATAGCACCGATTTGGACTACAAACTGTCGTATGAAAACGAGCGCGATATTAACGGTCGAGAATTAGCCCTGTTGCCGTACCTTGAAGACAAAAAATCTAGTATATATTTAAAAAAATAATCACGGTAGCATTAAGAATTCTCCTGACCCTGCCTGTATAAGTAGCGAGTGGTGAGAGATATTTCTCAAAATCAAAACTAGTAAAGAACTTCCATGGATCAAGAAAGATTAAACAATTTAGCTGATTCAATAGAAAATTAAATTGTTACGAGCTTAGACATAAGCGATGTATTTAATGATTTTGCTTACATGAAAAAAATCTCTAGGTTAAGGATGAAAATATATTTGTTTGTCAACCTAGTGTTTCATTTTTCAGTCATGTAAGACTTTGCTTTGAAAAACTCGCTCACACTAGTGCGACAAATTTTGACTAGAACCTGTGCGGCAAATGTGTATGAGCCGGCCCTGGATTGCTTCCTTTTATGACCTTGCACGATCACCTTGATAACCATAGTTCAATTCACTACATATTTTATGTTATAAATATGGAATAATATATAATGTACATTCAGAAAAACTTTTAATAGTATTTACACTCGAAGATATTGCAGGCAGAGATTCCAGAATTCGGCGAGACGAATGTTGCTAGGCGTTCTCGTTGTGGCAGGAGTTCTCGATATTGCCATTGGACTATATGAATGAGGAGATGCAAGAGGATGGGAAAGTTTAAGTTGAGCCAGAAGTAGAAGTTTATGAGATTTATCAGTAGTGTATCAGTATATTTCAGTTGTATAATTAGTTTATTGGTATTTTTTTTTTTAACTATAAATGAAGTCGTAATGACTGTCCAGTAATTGTCTGTAGCCACGAACCCCAATACCACAACAATATTCATGGAACTCCTAAAATGCGCTTTCGATAATGAAAATTTATGTGTTCGAGATTTTTTTCGAAAAATATTCGATTTGTGAAAGAATGAATTTGTTCTATACTTTATCCACACACAATATTTCCTGAATCAAATATTCTCTCAATATCTATCTCTTTATGTCATCAAAAAGCTATTCATTTCCGTTTGCGATTTTCACGTCCTTCAGTAGCCACCCTGCAACTCGGAATAAAATTTGACAAATGGTAGGTTAATTTACAGTAAATAAGTAGTTTGATTGATCTCTCCTCTAAAAAGGTTTCTATGTGCCATTTAAAGTCTGCTCGATATGCGCGTTTTGATAAATGGCTTTCGCCAAATGTTATTCATCTCTTCCGTCTGAATTATGTTCCAGAATATCCCTCCGTCACATTCATTTAAATGTCATAATACACGTTGAATTCTTTCACTTCATTAAATGCCCCAGCTAGTCACGGAAAAGGGAGAATAGGGCGGTCTTCATAGCACTCCAAATCTATAGGGGTTGGTAAATAATTCGTTGCCCGAACAAAAACAAACCAGCATTGCATTCAACAAGAAGAGGTTGTAAAGTGCCAGTCATTATGGCAGAGATAATTTTGAACTCCTCATATGATCAGGGCCGTCTTTTACCCATTTGGGGCCCATTATTCTAAAGTTAGGATAATGGGGCGCATACGACAATGATATGACAGAAGTTTACTATGAGGACATCGACATCTAGTATCAAATGACGTGTTGTCGAATGCTTCTTCTACGTCGATGAATATACCTAGGGTAGCGACCTTATGAACGAATCGATGTGCCCCTATACCACTCTTGTATGTGCGCTGGAGTTTCCAGTGCGGATTTAGCTCCAGTACCGATTTTTTTCACGGCTTACTGTGACGGATATCTGACAGAAAACAACCAACTTCTTGTTAATGCACTGTACATAAAAAAGGGATTTATTATCAGTAGTAATAACCAATGACATATTATGGCTAGACTCCGTTAAAAACGTTTCGAGCTGCGGTCTCATTCTAAGCACAATTTTGATTACTGCTTGTTCCGCGGAATATAGTTGTCAGTGAACTCAAAAGTTGGCAAAGCTGAGTTTCTGCTCAATTATCTGCTAATACAAAATGTATATAAGCAGATAATTGCAACGAAACAAGCGGCAGTAAAAATTGTGCTTGGAATGTGACTCTGTCTTGACCGCAGCTCTAAATGTTTATAACGGAGTCTAGCCGTAATAAGTCATTAGTAATAAATTGTTGTTGAAAAAAAAATAGATGTATCATTTTTTGCTAACCGCGATACTTTTTAACATTGCAACAGTCTATAAATGCTTTCAATACAAATTTGTAATTGTGAATAGTATATTTTGATATATTTGTAGTACAATCAAATCCTGACATCACTGACAAGTTGACGTTATTGAATATTTAAAATTAAAATCAAAATGTGTATATCCGTAGCAACGTGCCATATAGTTTGGTTTCAGTATAATGTTGTTCGGATTTGTTGTATTCAATCACAATATGACCTCAGGTCAACTTATCTCATTAAATTTCCGCTTGATCAAACAATTTTCAACGTTACATTGACTTGAGAATATATTAAAAAGGTATGTTAAATTAACATTTCTCCTTTTTCATAAAATGGCGCAGTCGGTAGTATGTCGTCTTTCAGTTTCTGATATGTTACTTGGTCCACATTGAATTAATATTCAGCAATCTTCAAATTTTTTTGTGATAACGCATAACATAAACCATTCAATTACGAAACAACTTTCAGGGGCGGTTAGCTTGTTTGGGTCGAATTGGGCCAGAACAGGTGCCTCATTAGAGCGTTCTTCACTTTTCCAACTATTGTTTGGTGATATTGAGTTCATTACAGAAATTGTTTTACCATTAAAAGACTATTTGTTTTTAAATTTAAAATTAATTTATTTTTGTGTTGTTTGAGTTTTATATATTATTATTCTCTATATACGTTTATTCTACTGTTATTTTAGGACCTCTAATACCAGAGTTTGATTGATTATAATTCTGATATGAATTATTATGAATAGATACTTTTTGAGCAGCAGCATATTTTAGTCAGATACTGCTACAACCAGGTACAAAGACAGTGAAAATACATATAATAGGTGATATTTGAGTAAGAAGCGGGAATTAGCGTAGTGGTTGAGCGTTCTCATGATGATCGTAAGGTCCCAGGTTCGATTCCTAGCCGGTGCGCGAACATTTTTCTTTTCCAGATGGAAGAATTTGAATGATTAATTTTCGTTGCCGGTTGGGAGTAATCCTTCACGATTCACTGTTATGTTAAAAATTGAAAGTGTTGCTTCCAAGGTGGCGTTAGGAGTTAGCAACAAGGCCTTGCCAGAACACATGATTATCCATAGTAATCAGACCCTCATTAGGTCCGTTTTGGATAATAAACATAAATATAAAAATCTAAATATATTTGTCATCAATAATTGTGAAGATATCAATTAATTAAAATTAGAAATATCAAATACTATAGAGACTATTTCACTCATCTTAAAATTCTCACCTAATGTGACCAATCGGAAGCCAAAGACAACTCGTGTTATCCCGACAATTTCACTCACCATATGAAAGTCGCGTCTCCTGCGATATGAGGACCAATCAGAATGGGATTTCGCGAAAGTACACGCTTCCTTTCGCTTCCTTTCTTTCCGATCCGGAAAGACCACGTCGTCAAGTCAACCACAAATATAAACAGCAATGATACATCTTGTAATCTAATATGACATAAACGTCAGGTTGACAGACTTCATGTTTATTATTCATTAGTTGCAACTATTGAAGAATTAATTCACTTTGTTTACTCGATCAAATTTCAAATAATAACTTGGTTGGTTCGTGAAATTATCTCAATAAATACGACTCGTGCTCACAATACAATCGATAATTCTGTCAGAAATCAACGAGATCAAATTGCAGTTCGAACAACAATAAATATAGCTGGATATGTCAGAATGAGTCGCTTCACTACAAATTAAAATTAAATTATGAAACGAAACATTATAATATTGACGATTTCAATAATTTGTTTATGACTGTCATACATTGTTCGTATTTATATTAATGAAGAAACTTTATTTGTGAAATAGTCTAATAAAATTCAACTCGTGATTGAATTTTTCTCAAAAGTTTGTCTTTTATTTCTGAACTCGACTGAATTGTTTCGAGAAAACACCACGAAGCAATTCAGTTTCGTTCAGAAATAAATCGACAGACTTATCGCGAAAATTCAATCACTCGTGGTATTACTCCTGACAATTTTTTTCGTGGGTAGTTAATCTGTTTCGATATTTTAGACTTTTTTTAAATGTATATAGCTGGAAAGTTCTGTGATAGTAATTTACGTAACAAGTCCGGAAAACACTGTTTTTTTGGACGAGTGGACAAAATTCTAGGACGAGCGTAGCGAGTCCTGGAAGTCTGCGAGTCCAAAAAAACTCTTTTCGGACGTGTTGCGTACACAATTTTTTCGGCAACCGTGTAGAATAACAAATTGAGACACATTTATTTTTTATATTTCTTTGAAGAAAATTTCGAACATTTTAATTCTTGTTTGTATTAAATATCGAAATGCGAACAGAAGATAGGTACTAACAGAAACTTTCTAATTTTTATTTTTATAAATATTTTTGTTGAAATTCGAGCATTTCCCGGACTAGTCCGGGAAGTACGTACTTCCCGGACGGTTGCCGAAAAAAATATTGTCCTGATCATTTTAATATGCCATTATTCTGCATTACAAATTGAACTGAGATAATTTCTGTTCCATTAATAAATTTTCAAAATTCGAAAGTGCTCAGTGCTTGAAATTTTCAAGCACTTTCTGAAAGTACTCAGTGATCGCAAGCATTTTACTATAGAACTGCTTAATGACGAATGCTCGCGAGTACTTTTTTGAGGGCTTAGTGCTTAGTGCGCGAGCATTTTTTGTCTATCTGAGAAGTAATATTCATGTATTGATCTTTGCTCATTTCAATATTTTCATATTTGTAAATTCACAGATAGGTCCTGATGAAGTATGTTAAAATATGAAAAAGCGAATCAAATTAAAATAATATGAGGAGTCAGATGTACATAACAGCTGAAGACTTCACCCAGATTTTACAAAAGGCAAAAAGCAGATGCAACCATTAGAATTAGGAGAAACTTTATCCTTCATCACACATGTTATGATTCACGTAGAAAAAGCAAGTTTAGGATGTCTTCGTTGAAAATATAAAATATAGAATGATGGGTCTACATATATGTACATATACTTTGGTTAAATCGACTACTGTTCATCTGGTAAACAACAGTATTTTGAATTTTTTGTGCTTCACCATCATCGACGAATCTTGTGTCAAAATATTTGTAGCCAGTCAAAATGAATAGCAGATGAGTAATAATCTTGAATGTGACTACTGGTGGGAATGAATCTAGAGTGGTGTCAATAACTTCAGGAGTGAAAGTTAAAAGGGTACATGCACTCTATCACCCTAACCAAACTTTGTGTCTGTATCTCGATGCAATGTATTCGTTTTCGCGTTTTTATTTGAAGCACACACAATCTTTGGTTGTAAAATTTGAGACAGACCTTTACTGAGATCTGTCGAATTTGAGCTTCCATGGTGCACAACATGAACAATGTTGTCGAGTCTGATTTTGAAAAACGTTACATCACGCAACCACTTTTTCCATCATTATAGAGAAAATGGCAGTCATACAAGAAATCCGAGTTATTTCAGCGCATACACTGTCTTATCACAGTGTTTCCTCATAGATTGTGAAAAATCGCTTGGTGGAGCGTAGACTGATTAGTTGTCTGAGCTTTCTAATCATTTAGAAACACCAGGAGCTGATGCAACGTGGTGAATTCTTGTCTGTTCCATAGAAATTATAATATATATACTTACTCTAGAATGCCAATTCAATGGGACGAAAGTGTTATAAAAAGTTCGATGCGTTATTTAGTGCGCATGATCAGGACCAGTTCCATTCATACCAGGGTGGGTTTCAGTGAGATTTTTAAATGATTCATGATATTGAGTAAAATCGATTTGATAATACGTTGGTGTCAGGGCAGTCTATGAGACACGAAAAGTTTTTTGGTGGGCATACATGTTGTGAAACTGAGAAATTCATCGAATAAAATAACAGTGAAAAAATATATCTTGAGTAGGTAACAATTGGTGACGTTTCTGAAATATACCTATTTTATGATTTTTTTTAAAGTCTGATTCCCACAGAAAGAAACATCCTGTATTGTTCAGAGAACATCGTGAGAACTAAAGAAAGGTAGGTAGGAATTGATATTCTGAGAAACAGATGTTCGGCATATGGATGTGCTGAGGACTGGAGCTCGACGGGTCAGTCTCGAAGGGACCGCTAACGGTGGAACGATTGATAATATTTCGGAAGAGCATCGTCCAAGAAAATATCTATTTTCAACAAAATGGAGCACCACCTAGGGCTTCGCGAGACCAAGAGATTAGTCTTGGTCTGGTCTTGGTCTTGATACAATACCAAGACCGAGACCGAGACATTTATATGACAAAAAATTATCATCGGCTAATTCCTCAAAAAAATGCAATCCTTTATAAAACTTACATCATGAATGAATCGAACAGATTTTAAAGATTTGAAAATTCCTACAGTTGTTATATAGACTTACCTTTCTTGAGTAGGAACTTCATAATTTTTTCGTAAAAAAAGACTTGGAACTGAATTTCGTTTCAATAACATTCGACTACCCTTCATATATACATCGTTTGAAGAAAAATGTTTGCTGCAAATGACTTTTTTTTTCAGGAAGATGCTCCACTGTAGGATCTCTTCCCAATGCTCTCATCCAAATGTCATGCCTTGCTCTCGTCAAGCTTAAAATGGTTTATATAATCCAAACGTAAAGAAAGGATTAATATTCTCAGTTTTATCAAAGATGGGAGGTATTTCTGCTCTATTTATATTATTTATTAGATTTGCCATCAACATCAACAATTCCTTGTCAAAATTAAAATTTCTATACAGAAAAACCCGAAAACCAATAACATACACACTACCGATGAATAATTGAAGTAAACAACAGTTATAAGAAAAGCACATCTGAATAAACACAATAACGTTAATGGTTAATTTCACAATGAACACAAATCGCCTAAACCACCAAACTAACCCAAACCGGCTCTGGCAAACTACCCGCCTTCCTCTGCGGCAATTGAAAACTGTTAACACTGTTGAACGATCCCAACAATTCAACGGGAATTTGGGTAGGCTTCACAGTAATGTTAGATTATTTTCGACAGAATCTCGACTACAAAGATACAATTTTCTGAAATTTGTCAACGCTGCAGAGCTAGGAGACTGGTTATGGGCATGCGCATTGATGAAAACATTTGGAATTTTACAACACTATTCAGTGTCCCACGAAGAGGGGATTGGCATTCTAGAGTAAGTATATATATTATAATTTCTATGGTCTGTTCCCAATGAAAACTTGTTACTTATATCTTGCGAATTGCTCAGTACCCAATTCCTTGATATTCGTGATAATTCGGTATGTATACCAGCTTAGGTGTTCTTCCCGGTGTGTAGGATTGAACGACGAGCCGTCATCGTGTTAGTCGAAGTCGGTGAAGCGTGACATATTTGAAACCGCAACCGTTGAAGCGGCCGCAGCATCCTGAGCCGTCTCTCGCGTTGTAAGGCCTGAGCAAGCCGAAACGGGGACACTTTCCAGATTGTAGTGTGAACAAGTATCGATAATAAAGCTCTGCGGATCTCCTTCACCATGTGAATAATTGGTTAAGCTCTCGGAATCGACGGTTACTCACTACGAAGAAAGACGGAGTAATTGTTATTGAATACAATCGTTATTTCCTTTGTAGGAAACAGATACTAGGAGGAATAAATGTTGCGTGTCGTTTCGTACTTCTTACTACAACATGTTTGACGGGATAACTACTAAATAGCGGGTGATCACGAGGTGAGGTACGCCCCCCAATTTTTCTATAGTGTCGAACATACAGACTTCAAATTTTGTATGTCGCTATAGTACTTAAATACGCATATTTTGACCCCTCTACTGAAAATTCACGGTTTAACCAGAAGTGACCCCAAACTTTTTTTTTTTTAATTACACCCTGTACATATTTTTTCCCTATTTGAAAGAGCACGCAATTTGTGATAACCTTATCCTTCAAAATTGAAAATCGGTTGAAAAATGGCGGAGATACAGTTGATTGTTCAGTCAAACAAAGTTGGCCATGAAATTCAAACTTAAATCATCACAACTGACAAACGACATCAGAAGTTATCAGAGGAGGCTTCGAACTGCGATACAAAACTGAATTTCTCGTGTAATTACAGCTACCCTCAGATCAATAATAATTGATCTGAGCAGCTACCACATAATCCAACAATTATCAAAAATTTACTAAAAACTGTACATCCAACTATTTCTGCGAGAAACTGTTTCCGAGACGAAATATATTCACCCCACAAAATGATTTCGTGACTTCAAGATTGGCATGATCGCATCTGAGAAAATAACATCAAAAAATCTCTTAACATGTATTGCGCGTGGCGGCGCTAGAATCAATCAAGTCGATTTGAAGGGTCTTACCCTCTAAATCGGAAAACTTAATCTAAATGCTCTGACTTGTTGTGATATATGCGCGACCACCAGCAGTTTATTTCGCACATGCCAGATAATTCTAGAAGAGCTATAAACTAGTCAACTTTGTGATAAACTGTTAACTTGGGCCATATGCAGTGGAATTCGGCGACTGATAGTTGAATTCGAGAGAACGGTCATAAATGGTAGATTCATGTTGTTTTGTTGATATTATAGAAAGTAATCCTGAAAAAAGGTGCATATGTATGAAATATTATAAATAGGAAAGTAAAGAGGTTTTTTCTCCAAGGTACTTGTATCATGATGATATACTGTAAAATTAAAATAGTTATTTTCCTAACAAGTGCGCAAAGTGTTACTTTTCCGCACGCAAATAGAGGATGAGTTTTTGCCTGCTTAAAAGGCACTTTGCGCACGTGTTTGGAGCAACATTTTTCCTACGAGCTTCATATCAGATCATATCATAATTTAGTCAATATTTTTTAATTGAACTTGCAACAAAAAACTACATATCAATATGTCAAAGTCGACAGACGCACGCTTGACAATGTTATAATCATTTATCATTTAACAAGGTACTAAAAAAAATATATTTTTTTTTTGTTTCCAGCTGAAATACAACTATCGAAATTACGATTGAAAGGTAAAATGGTTTATCGTATTGCATATAATAGAATAGAATAAAATAAAATAAAATAGTGTATACATGATATGGGATATGTTATATTGTACAAATATCAAAACAAGTTAAAATTAAAATTTTCACGTTTTCCATTAGACTATGTTCCATATAAATACTCCACTATGCTATAAAAACATGATTCAGATAATCCTTCAGTTTTAGTTTGAAACGATTGCTATTTGACTCTGACTTCTGGAAGTCGATTAAAAAACTTCGACACGAAGCCTTATGGCTAAAGCATTTGATTTTTTGAAAGTTTTTTCTTTACGATGGATAGGGACCTATTGGCCCTACATTTTAAAAATATTTTCGTGTTGTACAGGGTGTGCCAAAAACACGAAACATATCAAAGTTGTTATTTTTTAAATGGAATACCCTGTATATTATTTCATTTTCGGATTTTACGATCAAAATAAAGGTAAGTTACATTAAGGTTTAATTCACCTAAACCTTATGGTTTTTGAAATATCTCTTATTTTGTGAAAATGCAGCATCAGCTTCAATGCTTAAATTCTCAACCAGTGTTGTCTTGTTTTCAACCAAATTGATGCTAGAAGCTACTAACTGAATAACTTTCATAAAGCAGTTGTGAAATATTTACTAACTTATACAAGGTGTGTAAAAATTAAGGCAAAATAATCACAATCTTTGAACGGTAATAACTTGTTTAATTTAAATGGAACGCCTTGTATTTTATGTCGAAAGCAGATGTCAAATTTAATTGTCTATCAAATACTAGTATACATTCCTATAGCTAACTCATCACGTTTTCAAGTAAAACGCACATTTCCATTTTGCAAACTGATTTTGAGAAATTTATTATTCATCAAGTCGCCTATGGCGGTTTGACAAGTTGTCTTATTATTTACTTATGGTCGTCAGTTATTTATAAGTGTTTAATTCCAAATCATCCTATTAGTAATAGCGGTAGTTTGTGATCTTGTTGTCATCATTTTGTTATAAAAAATGCTAGTTTATCCAAAAGAAGAAAGAATCGACATGATTTTTATACTTGGAGAATGTCTTCAAAACTGTTTTCTGGCATCACGAATTTACGCTGAAAGATTTCCCAACAGAAATCATCCAAAATATCGGCATCAGTCAAGCAAGCGTATCAAGAATTCTGAAAAAATACAGTTACCATCCTTATAAAATCCAGCTTCACCAAGAGCTTTCCGAAAACGATTATGGGAAACGAGTTGAATTTTGTATGTGGGCATTAGATAAAGTTGCAGGTGATGAAAACTTTTTCAATTCTGTTCTATTCAGTGATGAGAGCACGTTTCATAACAATGGGACTGTTAATAGACATAACTTCCACTATTATGCTGATTCCAATCCACATCAATTTAGAATTAACCATAATCAACACAGATGGTCAGTGAATGTGTGGGGTGGAATAATGAGTCAATATTTAATTGGTCCTTATTTTTTCGTAAAAAATTTGAATGGAATGTTGTTTTTAGAATTTTTAACGAATCATTTTCCGGTCCTATTACAAGACATCCCCTTAGACTTAAGAAGAACGATGTGGCTTCAAATGGATGGAGCTCCCGCACATTTCCATCGTCAGGTTCGTGAATATTTAAATGTTCATTTCCGAAATCGATGGATTGAAAGGAAAAAATTCCAAAGTTGGCCCCCAAGGTCACCCGACCTGACGTCACCTGATTTCTTCTTGTGGGGATACTCCTCGTTTATAATACACCACCAACAACACCCGAAAATATGAAACAGCGTATCAGAGAAGCTTTTCTGAATGTAAGCCCTCATATGTTAGCAAATGTTGCTGAAGGTTTTAGAAAGAGGATACGTTTGTGTTTAGAGTCTGATGGTCGCCATTTTGAACACTTGATATGAAATATTTCTTGTTTTATATCCACCATTTTTTCTACATAATTTAAACTAATACATATTATTTAAAATATTGAAAAATAAATGTATTTGTTATTAAATCCCGGTGTTTATTTCAATCAATTCTGATTCGTCAAAACGACATAGGCTACTTGATGAATAATAAATTTCTCAAAATCAGTTTGCAAAATGAAAATGTGCGTTTTACTTGAAAACGTGAAGAGTTAGCTATAGGAATGTATACTGGTATTTGATAGAGAATTGAATTTGACATCTGCTCTTGACATAAAATACAGGGCGTTCCATTTAAATTAAACAAGTTATTACCGTTCAAAGATTGTGATTATTTTGCCTTAATTTTTACACACCTTGTATACGTTATTGAATATTTCACAACTGCTATATGAAAGTTATTCAGTTAGTAGCCTCGTACATTAATTTGGTTGAAAACAAGACAACACTGGTTGAGAATTTAAGCATTAAAGCTGATGCTGCATTTTCACAAAATAAGAGATATTTCAAAAACCATAAGGTTTAGGTGAATTAAACCTTAATGTAACTTACCTTTATTTTGATCGTAAAATCCGAAAATGAAATTATATACAGGGTATTCCATTTAAAAAATAACAACTTTGATATGTTTCGTGTTTTTGGCACACCCTGTACAACACGAAAATATTTTTAAAATGTAGGGCCAATAGGTCCCTATCCATCGTAAAGAAAAAACTTTCAAAAAATCAAATGCTTTAGCCATAAGGCTTCGTGTCGAATAACGTGAATAACCCTGTATAATTTGAAAATTCTTCGAAAAGAGCTGTTGAATGTTTTGGAAGTCTTGAAATATTTCCGTGTCTCGTGGAATATGAATGACAGTTTGAGCTTTGACTAAAATTTTTCATATTATTTTTTATGAATAATAAAGTTTTATAAATGCAAATTGATGGCATAGTTATCAATTTTAACTTAATGAAGTGTTCTTTGCACGATTCTCTATAATCAAGGTTCAATATTAGGTTTATCAGACAATTTGGCATATGAATGTTTTAGAAGCACCAACTGCGTTCCCCCAAAGACTAATGTTATAAGATTTATGCCAGTAAGTTGTAAATATACATCGCATAGTAGCCACTATTTATTTTTTTAGATAAGTTCATAATATGTGTCGCTCAACTCATATTACTATCTGTGTGTAAACCTAGAAATTTTGTGGACGAAGAAAGTTGATATTCTCGTTTATATTTACGTCTACCACGTATCCATTAGTAATTTCCGCCACTTTTGAGTGAAACTGCATGCAAACAGTTTTAAAAGAGTTTACAATCAGGGAATTTCTTCTACAACATAATGTGAACTCTTATTATTGTATTCAGATTGACAATCAATCATTCCTGAGACTGTGCTAAAGTTGTATCATCAGCATATAAAATGTATCACATAAATATCAGAGGACCAAGGGTGGATCCCTGAGGTACCCGGAGATTGATTTCATGTGAGTTAGATTTCAATGTACATTTTTCTGAAATTTAAGTGAGACTACCTAAGCCAATCTGAAAAATTTCCTGGGCAACCAAGATCTTCCAGTTTGCTTATCGCCACATTTATGATAATAGTATCAAAAGCTTCCGATACGTCAAAGGAAAACGAGCCTACACACCTTCCCTGCTCCAAGGACTATGGATAGAGTTCCAAAGAGCGCAGGCTGCGCCTTTCGTTGATCTATCAGGAAGAAAGCCATTTTGAGTCTACATTTTTACATTTACATTTCACATTTTTAGTCTACAGCTACTAAAATAAATATAAATTTTTTCCTGACAATGATTTTTTTGAGTAGAAACGTACTACTTTGCGTACGCTTGTGGGAAAATAATGTTTAGCGAATATTGGTAATACTAAAAAATAAACCCAATAGTATTGGTGAAAAACTGTTTCAACCTGTTCAGAATGTACATAGATTTTCAAATATTATATTGGGTGCATATTGGTTAGGCACTTTCGACTACTTTCGATAAAACAATATTCTATATTTTATTTTCTACTAACATCTCGAATCAATATTGCGATTCCAATATTCCTCTCACATCGATTCTAGAGATGAAAAACAACAACATTCTGATGCCATTTCTTGGATGGCATAATGGTTGAATATTTTTTCTTCATTAATCATGTTTTTACTATTATTCCGGGCATACACATATGGCGAAGTCTGGCAAACGTCGGCCAACACGAATGAGTGGTTGATCTGTTTGTCGGGATTGGCCGAGAATGGCACAAGTTTACCGGTGTTTGTTTGGTTGTCGGTACATGATGACATATCAAAAGGAATTCGGGAGAGTTTTTTCTCGCATTTTTGGTGCCGTACACACATTGGTGCTTATTCGACTCAGTGGCGTATTGGTTGAAGGTCAAGTCGATTGTGCCCCAGTACAGTTACTTTATTTTTATTAAGTATGTTACAATAAAAATTTCAATCTCCTAGGACAATGAGAGTACTATAACTGCAATAACTTCCACGTCCGCCTTGCCTGCCAATACATTCGTCTGTGTTCGATGAAAACTATTTTGGCGATATGGCCATTGTATGGGTGACATAATTGTATCACTTTGATGAAACGAAAGAACACTCTTTGTCTTATTTCCACTAGATTTTTATTGTTACGACCGATTTCGGGTTTTATCCCATTATCAAGTATAAAAACTAACTAATACAATTGAACTCTAAGCCTAGTTATATAGGGAGTTTGCAGGTAAGCTGGATGGAGAGGTAATTAAGGGAACAAGGGTGAAACAATATAAACTTAAACCCTGGAGGTGATGGAAATTACCTGGGTTGTCAAATTTATAAATTCAAAAGTGGAGACCTACACAAATCGAGTTGCTCGTTGAGGGTTCTAAATTTCGGGTTTTTAATTGATTTATTAATTTCCATGGCTTCCAACAGATTCATTGGGTTGTATGCATAAAACTGAAGCAAATGCTTTTACTTGGATTTCTTGAAAAAGACCTATTCGTTTTGTTAAGTAATGAGAGAGACAAACCTGAAGTATAAGCATTTGCTACTGTTTATGAATACCACCCATTGTCTTCCCTTTATTACATGTGTGTAGAATTTTGAGGTTATCTTTACTTATCTTGTGTTTGGATTCTTGTAGATGTTCGTACATTGTTGATTTTTTGTCTAAACCGACGTGTTCACGGAACCTTACGTCAAAATTTCTACCGGTTTGGCCTGTATATACTGCAGAGCATTCCCCGCATTCTAATCTATATATCCCTTATTTTTTCATTCTGTCTCGTTAGGATCTCTCGTTTCATCAAAGTGATCATGAATTTCCACAAAATAAACAAGTCATCAATCACACAAACATAATTGTATACAAATTGATTTTAGTTCGGAAATATGAATAGAATATTCATAAAATCAGTTGTAGAATCATCCTTGATGTGTATAATTGCTTCTGAAGGGCCTGCTTCCCAATTCTTCCAATCTTCCTGATGAGCTCGGCAAAGCGAAATAGATTTTCGAGACAAATAAGTATTGGAGATTAAATGAAATGAACGATTTCTGTTAGTGATATTTTTGAATAACATTCTTCCTATCTAATTTATTTGAATTTTCAATGGAAACTAGAGATGATTAAAAAATCTATCTGAATGAAATTGCGAATTTTCACTCAGATTTATTTTTTTCAGTTAGAGTCTTTTCACCATATCTATCAGATATAGTTCAATGTCCAGCGTGGCTTTAGCCGAGGAAGTAGTTGTTTTCTGTTAGATATTGCAAAAATCATATTTTTGAATTATCATGGAGAGTGTTCCCCTTTTCAACATGCATACAAATATTCGGACAAATACTTTAACAAATGCTTCAGAAAATATATTGGCCAATGTGTATGCCCGGCATTAGGATTTTCACGAAAAAAATATATTGGCATGTTGTTTTCGAATGATAATATTGATACAATATTACAAATGAAATTCTAATTGTGCTACGCTACTTTATAAAAAAAGAAGAACTAATTATAACAAAAATAAAAACCAAGGAGAAACTTAGTGGGTAAACCCTCATAATGCAACCGTAGACGGATCCGTTTCGGACTCATTTAACCTCTTCAGCACGGTATAGCCAAGTGTGAAGTTGTGCAACA
This sequence comes from Chrysolina haemoptera, assembly GCA_958298965.1. Taxonomy (NCBI): domain Eukaryota; kingdom Metazoa; phylum Arthropoda; class Insecta; order Coleoptera; family Chrysomelidae; genus Chrysolina; species Chrysolina haemoptera. The sequence goes on from OY282585.1 coordinate 12,503,454, forward strand.
CTTGAACGCAAGATCACACAAATATAGGAGCCAACCAAGGAGCCAGCAACACATTTGTGGTTAAAGTCAGAACACTTCGTGTTTACAAGGCTTGAACTAACATTACCACGGAGGCAACTATAGCTACCTTGTAAACACGAGTTTGTTTCGTAACATAGAGTAATTGTATAATTTTATAAATGATAAAAATTTGGCGGCATATAGACAAATTTTGTAATTCCAAAATAAAGATTCTCCTCAAGCAGGTTTGAACCCACGACTTCTAGATTGCCGGTGCTAGTGCTGATCTACCGAGAAGACATGCTTTCAACTGCATATCGAGGTACCGCATTTTCCTAGAATTTTCATGTCAGTCAATCACCTACAAACTTTGTGCGTTTGTGAGGTAGCTTAGTTGGTAGAGCACTGGCACAAGTAATCTGGAGGTCGTGGGTTCGAATCCTGCTCCAGGAGAATCTTTTTCTGGATTTTTAAAATGTGTCTGTATGCCGCTTATTTTTCTTTATTTATATTTATATCAGAGACATGCTAACTTCCTTCGTATAATTATGTTTTTCGGCAACCGTCCGGGAAGTAGGTACTTCCCGGACTAGTCCGGGAAATGCTCAAATTTTAATATAAATAAGATACGCTCGTCCTAGAACTTGGTCCACTGGTCCAAAAAAGTAGTGTTTTCCGGACTTGTTACGTAAATTACTATTTTCGGCAACCGTCCGGGAAGTACCTACTTCCCGAACAATTTTTCTTTGAGAAAGTATCACTGTCCGGACTAGTCCGGGAAGTACGTACTTTCCGGACTAGTCCGGGAAATGCTCAAATTTTAATATAAATAGGAATTAGAATGTTTCTGTTAGTACCTATCTTTTGTTCCAATTTCAATATTTAATATAAATAAGAATTAAAATGTTCGAAATTTTCTTCTACCAAGAAATATAATAAATAAATGTGTCTCGATTTGCTACAAGGTTGCCGAAAAAATGGTGTACGCAATACGTCCGAAAACAGTTTTTTTGGACTCGCAGAACTTGGTCCACTTGTCCAAAAAAACAGTGTTTTCCGGACTTGTTACGTAAATTACGTCCGGGAAGTACCTACTTCCCGAATGATTTTTCTTTGAGAAAGTATCACTTTCCGGACTAGTCCGGGAAGTACGTACTTTCCGGACTAGTCCGGGAAATGCTCAAATTTTAATATAAATAAGAATTAGAATGTTTCTGTTAGTACCTATCTTTTGTTCCAATCTCAATATTTAATATAAATAAGTATTAAAATGTTCGAAATTTTCTTCTACCAAGAAATATAATAAATAAATGTGTCTCGATTTGCTACACGGTTGCCGAAAAAATGGTGTACGCAATACGTCCGAAAACAGTTTTTTTGGACTCGCAGAACTTGGTCCACTTGTCCAAAAAAACAGTGTTTTCCGGACTTGTTACGTAAATTACGTCCGGGAAGTACCTACTTCCCGAATGATTTTTCTTTGAGAAAGTATCACTTTCCGGACTAGTCCGGGAAGTACGTACTTTCCGGACTAGTCCGGGAAATGCTCAAATTTTAATATAAATAAGAATTAGAATGTTTCTGTTAGTACCTATCTTTTGTTCCAATTTCAATATTTAATATAAATAAGAATTAAAATGTTCGAAATTTTCTTCTACCAAGAAATATAATAAATAAATGTGTCTCGATTTGCTACACGGTTGCCGAAAAAATGGTGTACGCAATACGTCCGAAAACAGTTTTTTTGGACTCGCAGAACTTGGTCCACTTGTCCAAAAAAACAGTGTTTTCCGGACTTGTTACGTAAATTACGTCCGGGAAGTACCTACTTCCCGAATGATTTTTCTTTGAGAAAGTATCACTTTCCGGACTAGTCCGGGAAGTACGTACTTTCCGGACTAGTCCGGGAAATGCTCAAATTTTAATATAAATAAGAATTAGAATGTTTCTGTTAGTACCTATCTTTTGTTCCAATCTCAATATTTAATATAAATAAGTATTAAAATGTTCGAAATTTTCTTCTACCAAGAAATATAATAAATAAATGTGTCTCGATTTGCTACACGGTTGCCGAAAAAATGGTGTACGCAATACGTCCGAAAACAGTTTTTTTGGACTCGCAGAACTTGGTCCACTTGTCCAAAAAAACAGTGTTTTCCGGACTTGTTACGTAAATTACGTCCGGGAAGTACCTACTTCCCGAATGATTTTTCTTTGAGAAAGTATCACTTTCCGGACTAGTCCGGGAAGTATGTACTTTCCGGACTAGTCCGGGAAATGCTCAAATTTTAATATAAATAAGAATTAGAATGTTTCTGTTAGTACCTATCTTTTGTTCCAATTTCAATATTTAATATAAATAAGAATTAAAATGTTCGAAATTTTCTTCTACCAAGAAATATAATAAATAAATGTGTCTCGATTTGCTACACGGTTGCCGAAAAAATGGTGTACGCAACACGTCTGAAAACAGTTTTTTTGGACTCGCAGATTTCCAGGACTCGCTACGCTCGTCCTAGAATCGTGTCCACTCGTTCAAAACAACGGTGTTTTGCGGACTTGTTACGTAAATTACTATTTTTTCATGATTTCCTTCTATTTTTGATTCTCATGAATGTTTCCATCAAGCTGTTTTTCATCGACATCGGAACACACTAGCAGACCAGTTTGCTATATATACCCTTGACTTCAGACACATTCTCAACCCGCATTTGAACCGAACTCTTGTCTCATTACATTAACAACACCGCAGCACGTGAATACTCGAATTGAGAACAGTTACATAGGTACATGCATTATTTGACACACCTGTCTGAACAATAGCGGATACACGAAACCTATCCGTACATACAGTGTCTGTCTTGTAATATTTAATCTGGGGCAGATCTGATATGCACCTGAGGATCGCTTTCAATAGACGAGGACACGAAATTTTCGAAATATTTTTGGTGGATTCTACAGCTTACACTCTAGTGACAATTTTCTTTTTTTGGTTGAGTCGTCTGAAACATGAAAAAATATTTAAATTTCATAAATTCAAATTACTTTTTTTCAGCGCCATTGTGACGTACTACCCCGAGAAACCAATCCCACTGTTGACAGCGTCAATTAATTTAGCAACGTTGCCATATTTATGTTATTTATGTCCACAAAACACAAATGCTGAAACGAAGAAATTTTGTACAAAAGAGGTGTTCCTTTTTCTTCAGTTTGAGTTATATTTATGCTGTCATTCTGTGGTTGTTTATTTTGTATTAAGAAGTTGCTCTGTTATTTTTTGTATTAGATTTTGCTGAATGCCCCTTAAAGTTTGTTTCGTGCCCAAGTGTTTGAACAATAGTGAAAATAGCAATAAAGTGTTTATTTCTATTCCTAATATCATGATTATAAACTTTACTTTGATTAGAAAGTTGTCAATTTCAGAAGACGAGGTGACATGTCACATAATTACCATAGTCTCCTCTTCTTTTCACTGTTATACCAAAGTTGGTTAACCGAACGTGTAAGCAAACTGCCGATTCTAATGACATACTGGTGACCTGGAACCGCTTTCGTAAATAACCAGATGTGGAATTACGTGTACTTACCATGGAATTCTATTGTCCATAGAAATAAAGAGACTTCATTACCATTGAATTCATGAGATAGGCAGAGACAAAACTGTCGACTATAGAATTCTGTGGTACACGGAATCCCACCCCGAGTTTAAGGGTTTGTAGCTCAGAGTGATGAAAGACCATAGAGATGCCTTTTCCATCCTTGACTGGAAGGCAGCATAACTTTGTTTTTTTACAAGCGAGGGCCTTATACATGTTAAGTCCGTATTCAATCGGGTAGTTTCGTGTATGCCCGCTCATTTCATTCGGATCGAGTTATCATTCTTCGTTGCTATTATGGTCCTTCTTACTCCAAATGTAAATAAACTGTCCATAATATTTCAACACCCGTCACGCCAAACGCCCACAAATTGTATAGAAAAGGATAGTAGTTCGTGTTCACAGATATTTGTTTAGGTATAGGCAGGGCATCTCTATGTGTGTTATTCTTAGGTTTATAGTCATTCACTCAACTTGTACCTATAAACGGGAAAAAGTATTCAAACTCTGAAATGCCTTTGAGGCTAAACAAAAATAAATGACTAGCTTTCTCTCTCGAACATTATTTTTATGGACCACAATAATTCACAATATTAAAATCGAGTTCTTTGTTTATATTCAAATATATTGTTTCATGACATGTTTTCACGGTGATTTTCACACCTTTCAAATTCGTCCTCGTCGTTTCACATTGGAAATAGTGTCTTCTGTCACTTCTCTATGGTTTTATGTTCTCTGGTTTATAGTTTTAGAAGCTTGGCAACGTTGCCGTTAAACGTTAGAATCAACCCGATTACGCCTGCCTCAAAATTTGCTGTTTTTCAGAACGAATTTAGACCGGCTGTAATTGGAATTTGACTCAAACATTTTTTTTTGGGTACATTTATATATGCATATGTATTTTACAACACATTTGGAGCACAAATATGTTTACGTGTCCTCGCCTATTCATATACTGGGTGGAACAACCACATGCAAATTCTTCATGAGTTGATTTTGGACCGATTGTTCTTCACAGACGGCAAATTTCATTGAGTCGATCAATAAATTGAGTGTCATTTGTTTGACGAATGGACATTAATAAACATAGCGCAGTAAATAATTGAATGAATAGAAATAAATCTGATAACGAGCACTAATAAACCTAACTTATATCCTGATTCCTTGATTTTTTTAGTTTTCGTGCATGAATTTAGGGCTTCAGGTTCTGAAAACAACAGGTGTCTGGTAATTTACAGGTATGAAAAACGCAACTATAAAGTATCCAGTATCCACCAACGTATATTTCATTTCATTCCATATTCAATTCTGCAAATAGGCACGAGTCGATGGCCCAGATAGTTTAAGTGGAAGACTTATAAGCTAATTACCCGGAGAGAAGCGAATCAGGTTTTCAAGCTGGGTTTTCTTATCTTCAAAAGATTTTTCGATGGTAAACACCCTGTGTATTGATACATTTTTTTTAAATCCAGTTAATTAATACAAATGTATTCCACATTTTGTAAACACTTCAAATCCTATCAAATTCAAGAAGATCCCAAGTAGAACACCCATATTGGGAGAATATTGGTACAATATTGTGAAAATATTGGCAAAATATTCAAATAATAATATTGGCGAGAAAAAATATGTGAACATTTGACGATATTGGTCCAATATTTAAAAAATAATATTGGTCTAATATTCTCGAAGCAATATTGGCCTCAAAATGTTTGGCGATATTGGTACAATATCGCTGTAGCACACTTACATTGGAATAATATTGGTAAAATATTGACAAAATATCAAAACGTAATATTGGCGAGATAAAATTACAATTATTTCGGGATATTGGCACAATATTACTTGGACATTATACAAATAATATTAGTGAAATATTGAGGAAGCAATATTGGCCCCAAAATATTTAGGGATATTGGTACAATATCATTTGCATATATTGGTAAGTGAATATGTTGCCTTGGAAACATTGATGAAATATTTCCAGAAAATGTCGAATAATTTAAAAATTATATAATTTCGTTTCTACTTCAATTTACCACTGAGTAGATTGACTTGTAAACGCATTGTGAGAATCCTTATTTAATATATGTTACTATGATTCAGCTCTTGTTCCATATGTGGGGTCACCTAGCGGTTTCTTACACTTAATCATGATTCATAATATTGTTTATTGAATATTCGGCCAATATTCAAATTTCAATCCTAGTGATAAATGTATTTTGTAATATTGTATCAATATTGTCTTTCAAATATTGGCGTAAGGTTTTCGTAACAATCTCAATCAATATAGGGTCGATATAATTTTTAAAGTATGGTTTAAATAATATTCCACCAATGTGCTATCAAACTTGGACATACAATATTATTTTTTATCTCTAAAATCGATATGAGAGTAATATTGAAATCGCAATATTGGAGCTAGATGCTGGAAACAATATGTAGGCAATATCGCTCTATCGATATTGGTGAAAATTACTGAACCAATATTGACCCAATATTTCATGGAACAATATACATTCAGAATAGGTTGAGCCAATATTCCACCAATACTATTAATGAAATATTTTTTTTCCAATATGAACCCATATTGGTTCAATATTATTTTTATATTTACAATATATCCATATTGGCCCAATATGAAAAAAAGATTCAGCCAACATGAGGTGCTACCTGGGATATGCCGGTGGGTCAACGGTAAGTATGACCCCAGAGTGCGAGAGATTTTTTCTAGATTATATCGGAATCGATAGTCGACTACTTACCTTGTTGTAAAGCAAGTGTGATCAGTCGCCTGGATTCCATTCCTGAAATAATAATAGCCGTCCGACACCCACAGAGGCTATGCCTTTGGATAAAATCAATGAATGTTTATGAGTGAGTATTATTATTATTTCCAGCAGTTTCACTTTATTTAATTTTCTTCAACGAATTATTTTTCAATTTTCCGTCAATTTCCTAATTATCATCATTCGAATTTCTTTGAACGAGTTACGTGTATCCCATTGTTTTTGATTAAACTGTTGAGTTTTGGTGTTCACCGTACACATATAAATATCACTGCCTCATGAGTTGCATTAATTTGCATCAAAATCGTATCACAATCTAATGAATCATGATTCATATAGACAAATAATACCATACCAAATATGTGAAATAACACAGACGTTATGGTTACTATTGAAAAATCAAATATCCATCTTTATTTTTTCTGTGCAAGTTCGTAGCTCATGTATATTTGATATTGAAGAATCTCGTCATCAAAGTTGTTACTGTGACATTAAATAATACATGTGTATAGTTTTGATCGTATATGTAATGTCACTTTTGATTCATTAAATTTAGTGATGGGAACTATTTATATTGAAACTACGCTTATGATTTGGCCGCTAATACCAGTTCATCAGCGTGTTTCAGAAATGTGTACAGGATATTTTATAGCAAAATGAAAAAAAAAAAGTGCACTAGAAATATAGAAATTGGTAGGTATGTACGGTAAAAGTGTACAAAGAGTTTGTGCAAGAATTACTTAAATAAATCTGTAAAACTTATGTTATTTCCCCCCAATTTTCTTTTCTAATCATACGATCTTCTTATTACTTGAAAAAAATTGTTGAGGGTCTTGAACTAAACAAAATTCAATACCGAACCAAGACTGCGCTTGAATTCTGAATAGTTGCCAGTATTGTCATTGAACGGTGCTTCATCCCCAACAGCCATATGAAGTCGATCGAGGCACTGTTATCAAGTTAAGCCACCAAAAAATCGTGAAAAATCTTATGTCCCAACTGGCACGCTTTTGCATGAAAAAATGTACCAATGACCAGTCTGATTGAATTCATGAGGAGAATCGACTGGGACCAACAGAATCCAACCAAAACCTAAGCCGGCTTTTGTTTTAAAATCTCCATCGGGTTGTACACTGTACTAGGGAACTCATACATAAGATGCAAATGAATGAGAACAATGACTGCATCAGATCGACTGTTTGCTCTCCCAATGTGAAAGCAACATGAGGTATATGTTTGTTGTGTTACTTCAATCGTAAATCGATAACGTTCAATAATATGCTGATGATTACCTTTCGAATATTGTGATATGATTGTAGATCACTCAACACCAACTGTAGAACATCAATTTTTATTGTGCCAGATTCTTAAAAAAAAAAAATTGCTTATTCTCATCGAAAGTCATACTCAAACTTCGTAAAAGTCCGGGGCGGAGCGTTCCTACACTTGAAGAAGGATTTTCGAAGTCCAAATTTCACTTTATTTTACACTTCACTTGGTGAAGAGAGCAGTCTGCATAATTTGCGTTCAGTAGTCAAAGTTCACCCTGTACATTTTGAAAGGGTAGTGAATGGTATACCTGATAATTTGGAATAACTTGCAACAATGGCCCTGTATGCAAAAAAAATAAGTGATATAAAATGGTCGATCTGAGTATTTTTAGAAATAACCGACACCTCCTAAATTGACTACCACTGAAAAACATTTCCAAAAATGTTTTCAATGATTTATCACAAATAACTGAATAATTTCTCGTATCATTAGCAGAATCCCAGAACATTATTTTTCCAGGCTCGTGATCATATCCGCTAACAATTGAAAATGCAATAAAACATCCAATTCAAATCGCAGTTATTTTCGGATCATTTTTACAGTCTTCAGTTGGTTCCTTAACAAATGAGTCTATCCCATCATAATTAATACATTTTTCAAATAAGTCTTTAGATAACAGGTATTGAAATTGTTTGTGTCTATTATCGTTTGACATTATCGGTAACACACGAACAGCTGATTACTGTGAATCCCTCTTTCGGCACCAGATTATTATTTTTTGTTTTTACAGATTTTATGGATTTAGTTTTGTTTATACCTGTATTTTTATTTTTCGTTTTTTCCGTATGTTTTTGCGATGTTTGGTCAATCTATGAATTATTTTTCGCTAGTCGAACAATATCCTCTTGACTACAAATACAATTATTATTATTGCTCGAAACAAAATCAACATGGCTTCGTAATTGTTTTCGTGTCAAGTTATCCAGGATATCCCCACAATCTTCGTCACATGAATCCTCATCATCACTTACTTCTATGGAGGTTCAACAACTACATTTTCGGAATATGCATTTCCAAAGCTTCTTGTAAAGTTATTTATCTAAAAATAAAAGTTTTACTCGAAATGTTTCAACATCCTACCGTTTCATATTCATACGTAACGCCCAAAATAGTACTTGATATTTTCATGAAGAGTAAATGTTAATCCACTATTATAAGAAACATAGAATACAATATACCAACGCCAAGTTGTGCGTTGAATCGTTAGTAAATCATTTATATTACAATTACTTGAGATCCCCTAAATCAATTTCCTTAATTTTTTTTATTATTTTCAACCATGATTTTGACGACAATCTACTTGAGCTAATTCAACTACCTGACAAATGTTAAACTGAAACATTTAGCTTCTATCTTTAGCGCCATCTACCATTTAGGTGCCCAAACACAATTTGAAGGCTCGTTTTTACAGATGACTGTATTGGTTACATCTATGTTACGCTAAGATGTGATGGGTTTTAACGAATGTCAAATTGACACGTCCCAACTGACATGAAATTCTGCGATTTTGCAACCTTCCAGTGTCAGTCTTGCTTGAAATGAATCAACTGATTCCATGCTCCGAATTCTGAGTATAGTCTGATTATATTCATGGGGATAATCGACTGGAACCAACAGACTCCCACCAAAACCTAAGCCGGCTTTTGTTGTAAAATCTTCATCGGGTTGGACACTGTGCGAGGGAACTCATACATAAGATGCAAATGATTGAGAACAATGGCTGCATCAGATCGTCTGTTTGCTCTCCCTATGCGAAAGCCACATAATCGAATCAGAGACTTACTAGAGAAACACACGAGAGCTTAGGAAAACTCTCACTGGTAATGCGCTCTGTCCGAATATCGCGCTCGAAGGACGACGCTAAAGACAGTCAGATAATGGACTGTTATTCCTCAATTTACGGCGCCAGGAAGTCAATGTCGGAACGGAAAATTATTTTTTGTGATATATTGTTCCATGTAATTTGCATGCCTACATCATGCAATATTTGACATGAGGAGCCCAAGACATAGGAGTATGTGTGTAGTAATACATGAGAGTGGTTGAAATAACTTCCACAAAGAAAAACAGTTAAAATATTAAATGGGTTGGTTGAAATAAATCTGGGGGACAACGAAAGTGCTTTGAAGTTATAGAAATCCCAAACAATGAAACAGCTATTTTGTTTGGAAATATTAACAGACAATTTTAAATCTTGTTTTGTCTGTTGTCATTTTTGTGTTATGGTATGGATCAGTTCCTACAAAAATCAATTCGCTTCCGCGATTCCACAGTAGTGTTTGGGACTCATTGAGCCTCTTGAATCACTGTCTTCGTCAATTGCATTGAACTCTTCATTTCTTACGAAAGATCAATGTTTACTCCTTCTGCCCGAGTATCCACCTGACAAAGTGTTCTGTGGTTACCTCCTCTGCCTGAAATGACACTGCGGGCTGTCCCGTACAAACCGAGATTATGAGCTTCCCCTTAGGTTCGTTTATATCAGCTACGACTGCTGTATTGGACTATGAGCTATCTCTATACTCATCCTCCTCCACTTTCATGGTCTTGTCCTTCTCTGTCACTTCTGATGGGAATTGTTGTTGAAAATGTTCTTTCGATGTTTTATTTAGGAAAATATTACCTACGGGTATTCCCAAAGTTGAATATGCCTTCAGGTCTCTCCCATGTGATCAGCTCATTGGAGTTTGCCCGTGAATTGCCCATCGGTCACAGATGAACAGATGTAGTGGTGGTCTTCCGGAATTAAAATTTCTCCAGACGCTTATTCAACGTGATAGGGAGCTTGTTGTGGTTCGAACACAACTATTAAAATCTGGTCACCTTCGCGAAAAGAACTCCACATAAATAGCATAGACTCCAGGCTATCGTCAATGGAGTTCAGTACCATACAATTTTAGAGATTATTTGGATATGTTTGATGAAATAAGTAACAACTTAACGGATGACACGAACTTTATAATCATTGGTGATTTTAATATTCCCAGCAGAACTGGTACAGATTTTGATTATGCCCAAAACGGTAACAATAATCAAATAATTAGCATGATTAACTATTTTCTACAGTCTTTCAACACTGTGGCAAATATAGATAACAAAACCCTTGATTTGATCTTCAAGAGCAATGAACCAATTGTTTTCGAAGAAATGGTCACTTTGGTGCCTATTGAAAAGTCACATCCTGCAATAGTCGCTGGGCTTAAAGTAAATAAAATACATAATTATGGAAAGATTCCTATTCAAATAAAAAATACTCACAACTTCAAAGCTGCAAATTTTTTCCACTCAGTTGAAATGTTTTAGTATACCGATTGGTCAAATTTGGGCTGCTTTGAGGACGTGAATGACCAAGTTCAGTACTTTTATAATCATATTTACCACATCGTTGACATCTGTGTGCCAAAATTCAAGGAAAAAACATAATCACAGAAAATCATACCCCGCCTGGTTTACGAATGAAATTGAAAACAAACTCAGGCAGAAGGAGTACCACAGAAAAAGAAAAAGCTTACCAGTGGAGAATATGGTCAATTTCAGAAGACTGAATGAAACCTTACCACTTATGTATACAACATTTTTTTGTAGTATGTTAAATAAAGAAGCTACGGGGGGAGGGGCGACGGACATACATAACAACGAAGAAACTGAACGAAACGCGTCATCCTTCGAGCAATAGCTTTGAAAAGTCCAAGCCACACGTTGAGACTTTCAAAATCATTATTATCAAACTGATTCCAAACAAAAATTTCTACTTCAAATGAAAAAGATAAAATTTAAAAACAACGATGATGTTTTTAATTCAAAGAAATATAAATTACCAAGGTACGTAGCCTAGAAAAGTAACCTAACTTTTTAAAATATGTGGACGTAAAACCTAACAACGAACATTATTAGATGTACTATCATTATTTTCAGCTTGAACCATGTCTATTTCCATTAAAAATGAAATACTGATGAAGCCCTTGGCCAAGGGCGAAACGTTTATTTGAAAAAAAAGAGTTTTATTATTTACACTACGAATCCAAAACCCAAGAAACCCAAGTTCGCAAAATATAGTAGGATTCAAGAAACCTCAAAAAATTGAGAATAGCAAATATATATATATACATATATATATAATCTATTTTGATATGTGTATATATAATTTAATATTTTAAAATTAGTCTTAAGAGTGTATTCACTATCCTCACGAACATGTGTAAGCCCCTGTGAATTTCTGTTGTTTATTTTGAACATATGTCCACTGTATTTTACTTAATATAATGTTTCTGCAAAATAAACTTTTATTCTATAATATTCGATATCGGTTATAGACTAAACCACTTCACTATAAACGTCCGGCAGTTCATTATATCATTATATATGACAGAAATTCCTATGGTGCTCCAAAGGGTGTATTCCCTCGAAGCCCTTCAGGCTCGCCCACCACTTATGCGGTGTTTGGCTTATGTTGGCCTATGTTGGCCGTGTACGACATTATTGCCTAATTTACTCAATTGGGTTGTGAGCGCCGACGGAACCAAATATTATCATTGTGAACTGTCCAAATGTTTACCGACGAGTTTCTTTATACACGAGTCCGCTCATGGGAATACGAGATGAATACGACCACTGACGTCACATCAATGGACTTCCGCATTTGCATTGTCAGTTAGACGAATCAACTTTAGTGGAAAAACGCTATCCTTGGAACTGGTCAAAACTATTCCAATTCCAGTGATTTTGTTTTCAAAATGTTAGTAATAGAAATACTTCAACTTTTATACTTATTTCAAAAATGAACACACTCTTTCCTTACCCTAATTTTGTTTTCAAAGAAGTAAAGTAAAACTCGAAGTCGTCTCCACAATATATATTTCAGCCCAATGTTGAGGGGAGGTATGTAAACGCTAGTTTCACAAGAAACTTAAGGGTTAGCGTTACATGAAATTCAAAAACATATTTTCGAGCATAGTAATGCTCATCTTCAGTTGAAGTAATACAGGGTTAAACTGAAACCAGTAAAGAACAATAATTACAATTTTGAAAAAGTATGAGACCAGCAAAAAGGTAAAACTTAGAATCAAAATGGATACTCACATAGCATGGAGAATTGAAGTGTAAAAACTAATATAATACCTGGAGATACCTGTCTATGATTCTATTATGTTCATGGATTCTCTGGGAAAATTTACGACCAGTCTGACCGATGTATGTAGCATTACAACCTTGATATGTACAAGACATTTTATACAAGTCAGGTGTTTATAAAATGTCTTGTCAAGTTTGGTGTTTTCTCTTACCGATTATGTTTCTTAGACAGTTAGTTACCTACACTGAATTATTTTGATATAATTTCATTTTTTGACAGCTTCTTCTATTCTCCGATTGAGGACGCCACAGTTCAAATCAAGTCTTTATGATCGACCTTTTCATGCTTTTTCTTTCTTCTTCAGCCCACGCCACACGAGATTGGTGTTTGACTTTCGAAGAAAATTGTTTAATTATTATTAATGTTAATGATGGGAGTTTCACCGTTAGAAAGGTCCCCAACCATTCCACCTTAACAATAATGTGTTGGCCCTAATTTGCGCCACACATCTTAAAGTTTTTATAAATTATATTAGTTTTTACACTTCAATTCTCCATGCTATGTGAGTATCCATTTTGATTCTAAGTTTTACCTTTTTGCTGGTCTCATACTTTTTCAAAATTGTAATTATTGTTCTTTACTGGTTTCAGTTTAACCCTGTATTACTTCAACTGAAGATGAGCACTACTATGCTCGAAAACATGTTTTTGAATTTCATGTAACGCTAACCCTTAAGTTTCTTGTGAAACTAGCGTTTACATACCTCCCCTCAACATTGGGCTGAAATATATATTGTGGAGACGACTTCGCGTTTTACTTTACTTCTTTGACACTGAAACTCCACTACTTCCTTCAAACTAATTTTTTTTTGTTTTATTAATTTATTTATCTATTTATTTCGAAAATAAGAATTAAAACAGGATAAGACCAAATAAAGTATTCAATGTTATACAGAATACAATGTGAAACAGTAAACTAACAAACTGGGAATATATTATGTGCTTCCGAAATAACGCCAGTTCTTCGCAAGTTATAATAATGATGATGATAATAATAATAAATCGTCTTTTATTGGCCGAATTTCAGTTCAAGAAATATTCTTACACTTACATTCAACCTCTCATAAAATGTAGGGGACATTTCCGTCCAACTTGGTCTTGGTGGCGCACAGGTTGTTTTTTCGCTTACTATGGCAAGGTACGCGGGTTCGAATCGCCACGCCCACCGACCCTGTGCATGGCATCACACTTTAAAAGATGAGGGCTGCATCTTCCCTAGCTCGCACAAGTTTTTGGAAGACTTACATACCAATGATTTGAATTATGCGAATTTGCATTGAATTTTGTCTCCAATTCCATCTCCAATCAATACAATTCTTTCAATGAAAAATTATTTGAACAATTCAGCTTCATCATGGTCTATTATACGTTTTTTTTTTCATCCTTTGTAAGAGTGTTTCCCACATTTTTTTTGGGGGGGTTCTGTGAAGAATTGTCCATTCTCGTTTTGTAATACTAATTTTTAACAACTTCATTTCTACAACTCTTATTCAGTTCATTTGTTTGAGATTCACATCATCACCATTTCTGAATACTTTATGAGCCCTATCCATCGATTTACGTTTTATTTGTAACAAATGATCTTATCTGCATATACGATGCATGTAAAATCACACCAGTAACCTATTAATCTATTTCATATCAACTACAATTCACTTCAGAACTATTCCAAATTGAGATTCAAACGCCATATTTTCGCGGGCTGACGGCATAGAGTTTTTCCCAGTTTGAATCACAGTGGAGGTACACACAATTAACCTTCTTTCGATACTATTCAGTTGAATTTAATGGGAAGGCACACATTGTTTTGATTCCAGACGTGCAATGTATGGAGAGACTTTTACGTCATTCTCTGTTGAACTAACATTGAGCCAATATTGTTTGACCAACTTTATCTAAAATAAAATCAAAGTAAACGAGGAACACAGTTGAAGTGACGTATATCTTGCTTTGCTTTGAAATATAGCCCTACACTAGTACCCTGAAGTTGGAACGTTGGCAATAGATCCATAGTGGTTTTTCATATCTTGGCCATCTACCTACCAACTACATGTTTTTGTTACCACAAAATATCCCCCATATATGCTGACATATTTTAATCTGTTTGATGTATGCAACTTTTTCAATATAGCAAGATTAATTAACAGTTGAAAACAAAATTGAATCACATACGTTGTGATGTTGAACATTGCGGATCCCTTCTGGATCAGACAGTTCCGATAAATATGTTTTCATCTCTTCTCAAACTGTTGTAGCGAACGAAGTAAGTTTTATTTGTCTTCGACATGAAGGTTCTCATAATATTGTGGTGTATGCAAATATAACTGTTGTCACAGTGAAAAGCACAAAGCGACGGACGACATTAAACGACACGAAGGCATAATATATTTCGAGATTATCAGGAAATATATGTGTGAGGATGAAAGCTTTGCAAATCATGTGTTTGCGGATGGAAAATGGAAATGTCTAACTTTAGTTGCGTTTATATGAGTTTGAGCCACTGTATGCTAGAGTTCACAATTGCTTTCATATCTGGTTTATCCAAAAAGGAATCATGTCATTGAATCGGTTTAATCATGGGAAAATACCGTACTAGGATGTGAGCTCAAGAACTTTGAGTCTTTTGAAAAATAGGTCTTGAGAATTAGACTACGACTATTCGTAGGGGTGAGGAATATTTAATGAAAATGATTATCGCGAACGCATCACTAACCAGAGATAATCCAGAAACGATTGTCCGAACAAAACAAATAAATCTTGGATTTGGCCTTAAAAAAGTAAACTGAGATACATACAGAAAGGGCGATGATAGCTGGGAAAAGAAATAGTATTGAGTTCAGTCGAAAATTACAACACAACAATTACAAGAATATCAGTTTTTTCTTCTCTACAACTGAGACAAAAGTACCATGTTGCACCAAAACGCTCGCTGATGTACCATGGAAACCATAATAGAAAAAACCTAAAATGTTTTTTTAGATTCTACATCATATAACTAGGTATATTACGTTAAATAGAGCGATAAATAAAGTAAATTACCTACATACCTAGTTACAAAGAACAAATGAAAAAATTGTTATTATGATTATAAACTCTCATTTTATATACTTTTCAGTATACTAAAGATGCTAGAAATGTATATTCAGTAAATAATTCACATTATCTCTGAATTACATTGGTGCCCAAATTATCGCGTTAAATAAAAAACAAAACTACCAACTTCAGTTATGAAAAACATTCCAAAACTTGGTTGGTGGTTCTTCTGCTTTCATTTGAAAAAAAATGTTGTATTACTAAAGGTGGTAGAAAGTAGTGAACTCACGTTTTAAAATCTGAAGTGTAAAATTTGGGGTTATCAATAATCATTTGTTTTTACCAAATATTTTTGTAAAATATACGGTTGTAGAAAAAAAATCTTGGGCGTAATTCAAGCCCAAAAACTTTGCCGCTATCGAAAAATTGCTGCGCTCCGCTTGTCATCATTTCTCGACAGATGAAGTCAATAAGTTCATAAAAAACGATCCCGATGACATTTATCCACTTGGTAAGGTAAATTGTTATCTTTTTCGATAAACTTGTTCAGTATTTTTTTTATTATTTGAAAAAATATGTTATTCCAGACGATATTACTGATACTATTCGTACAAATATAATACTGTTAAAATAAGTTAGCTCAGTGGTTCGGTGCTTCACAATAACCCATCAGTATTTTTCTTCAGCCTTTTCCGGTATTCAATATACCAGCCTCACAAACTGCAACACGCATTGTCTACATTGAATGCTAATTAACAGCAGGTATGAGCATTGCAGGAGGCGTGTATCTACATCATCATGCACCCCCTAAGTTCCAGAAGGAGGCCTGGAAGAAGGAGCTCCCCAGCACTTTTCAAGTGCTCGAACGCTCCCTCTCCCCTTCCACCGCCACGGCTCTCACTGAGCGGATCCTCATCCTGTTGATTGGCTCGTTTTGATATCGAGTGCTCAGCCTTTGCGCGCCTGAACTCCCTTATATCTGACATGCGTTGAATTTAACTGACTTGTGACTTTATTTACTGTGCATGATGCCTCCCTGAAACTAGCTAAAGGCCCTATTGCTGTGGCTGATGGGCTTCGGAATCATAATAACTGTTGCTTCCTTCCAGCTAGCTGGGGAGTGTCTCGGTCTCAGGATGGCGTTGATAATGTTGGTCAGAGCAGCTATGCCCTTCCTAGGTAGGGCTTTCAGTGCTATGATCGGTATGTCATCCGGACCAGGTGCTTGCCTAGTCTTTGCGTGACTAAGGAAGGTGTCTGCGTCTTTTGATCGTCTGCTCTACTATGTTTCTGTCTCTTCGACTTCGTCGGTGAAATCGACTGGTTTTCACGCATTGGCGTTCGAAGGAGTCTACAAATGCTTCGGCCTTGTCCGCCTCCGTAAAAACCACGCCCATTTCGCCGTGAAGGGGAGGGGCATGGTTTTCTCCTGCCGTGCCGGAGAATTTTCTGCATCTTCCACAGGGTGTTGTCTTGTGAGTTCACTTCGTCCAAACATTCAGACCACTGTCGATCTCTGAGCAGCCTCAGTTCAATTCTTAGCTGATTGAACTGACGTTTGTCGTCGGGTGCCAGTGTTCTCTTATAGCGTTTCTTCAATCGTCTCCCTGATCTCGGGCGGAAGCCCTTATTGGAACTCAAATTTTGTTGTTATGATGTCTTTCGAGCATCTGTTCATGGTTGTGGGTATGGCTTGTCCCAGTTCTGCCACCGCCTCCTCTAGTTGAGGCGCGGTGTCTATCCTGGACAAGTCTATGTTGTCGTGGACAGCTCTTGTGAAGAGTGACCAGACGACTATCTGCTCCGTCGCTTGCGCGGTTTCGGCTTCTTCCTCACCCACTGTCAGTAGGATTGGGTTGTGGTCCGATGATCCTTCGTCCAATACAGAAATATCCACTGTAGTTGGAATATTCTGTATAAGAGCTATGTCCATTATGTCCGGGGTATCTCCTTCTCTACCGGGGTAATGTGTCGGTTTGGGCGTCGCTGTCACGGTAACGTCATCTAGCACCGGAAACAGTATCTCTGCCAGGTTCTTGCCTCGTTGGATTTCGTTGGGACAGTTCTACTTCTGGATTCTGCGTTGTAATTCCCTATGGCCACCGTGGGGTGATGGTCGGGGAATAGTTTCTCCCGGTCTGTATTCCGGAGGATGGGGCAAGGCGGAATATAGACGGAGGAGATCCTTACGAGTTCAATGCCATCCACTTTTACTCTGATCGCTACCGATTCACCGAGTGGAAGCCCTGGTGGTGTATCCTCGTGATCTAGGTCCAATTTGACCAGGAGGAGAGTGCCTCCCGCCCTGGTAAAGTAGTCCACTTTTGATGCCGCGAGCATTTTAGTGGTACTTCTCCAGTCGGCCTCGCTGTTCGTTTATAGGTAGATTCCATCTTGCCTGCACTGCGACTTGTTGGCCCATCTGTCCTCTGTCCTGCATTATTTGCGGTCTCCGCATTTGGCATGATTGTGCCTGTTCTGGTCCCGCTTGTCGTGGATGGCGGGGTTGGTACTACCGGTTTGGTATTATTAGTCGACGCGGAAGTCTGGTGTTGCTCCACTTGCCTAGAGCGAACAGCCTTCTTCTTATTCCTGTTGACTTCCGTGAAGTCATCAAGGTCGTTGTTATCTCCTTCGTTTTCGGAAGAAGACACATGGGACCTCTTTTTCTCGTTGACCAGGTCAACGGTTTCGGGCTGGGGGGGTCGGCCTTCTGGGGGGCCTCCTGGGGGAGCTCCTGGGGAAGCTCCTGGGGGATCTCCTTGAGAGTTTCAGCTGATGTAGACATTTATTGAAATCTCAGCTCCATCGCATTAAGCCGTTCCTGCATCTCAGTGATGACAGCCATGGCGTTCCTCAACTGCTGTTTGATCAGCTTCGGTTCGCCTTTGGTCGGTGCGGTCTCGTCCTCGCTACTACTTCTGTAGTGTCATAGTAGTCGCTGTCGACCATTTTCTTGGTGTTCTTTCTCATCTCTCTATTTCACTTTAATCCCCGTTCCCTGCTAGCTGCTTGAATTCTTCCCAAGTACTTGGCTCCAAAAAGAGACCTGGCGTGAAAAAGCCATTCCAGACCCGGGGGTAAAGTAAATAGATTGATTGTTCTGTGATCCCTATAAAATAAAAAAGTCAAGGACTAGTCATTATCTTTTTACCTAAGGACACCGTCCGTTCTTTTAATAGCCCTGGCTAAGTAGGGTCCGCATCCAACCTTTCCGTAACTACTATCTTGTTAAGTGCACTTCACTATACAATCTTCGCATTTGTCACACTAATTATTCGGAAAGGGTAGGCAGATAAGCTGGCACTTCGTAAAATCTAAGGAGCTTCTGAATTAACATCTACTCGCTTGGACTGCTAGGTACTCTGTTGATGAAATGCGTGTACCTTGCCAATCTACTACTATAATATAATGAAAAGTCCGGCCCGGCGTTTCCATCAGCACGGGCGGACTACAGCGCCCTCTCGCGGGGGATCTTTGTTCGCTTCGGCAAGGCACTCTTCTGATCGGAAACAGAAGAGTTGTTACTATTGCGCCCGTCGTTCCGTCCTTCCCATAACCCCCTGGGTTACGAAGAATGGAATAGATAGTCAGTGACTTGTCATTATATATGTATTGTAAATTTAAGGAATTTCAAATAAAACCCCTATTGATTGATTGATCTTCACAATAGGAAGATCGATGGTTTCAGCCCTTCAGGCTCGTACCACAAACCTCCACACTCGTGAAAAAAGTTACACTTTCCCCACTTGTTACACAATATACCTACTATTTCATATTTGGTTTCAAGAATATTAAACGAATTACCAGTTGAGATGAAAGACATTAAAGCAAAAAAGAACTAAAATAGTGGCTATTTCATATTTCAATAATTCTGGTATGTAATTGGCTTAATACAAGACATAATTAAATATAAATGGAATTTCCCTATAATGTACCGACCCTCACCTTGTACAATCAAACTTCCTCATAATGATTTTTTTTTATTATATACATACTGTTCCACACTATTGTATCATCCTTTTCACAATTTTTAACTATATTTATCTAAATTATTTTTGAGATTTTTATGGTTAGTACCTCATGACTTTACAATTATTGTGCTGACGCATATTCTACCTGTTCTATGTTTTTAAGAATGTATATTCCATGTTGTACTGTATTATTGTAGAAAAATGAGCATTTCACGCACAAGAATTAGCAAATCCTTTTGTGAGTTTCTTTTTCATTTACCTCATGCTTTTTTTTCACACGAGCATAGAATGACATACATTTTATATACCCACGAATGGAAAATGGGTCATTATATATAATTTTTCTACGACCATCTGAATCATGACCAAATCTGTAAAATTTTCAATAACACTTATAATTATTGACGGTGACAAGCACTCATGATTACAATAATACAAACAACCTAAAGGAAGAATTAAAGATACAAATTTTGAAAATTATTATAAAAGTCGAATACTCATCGATTTCATAGAAAAAAGTGGTTGTTAGGGGATTTGAACCCTCGACCCCCTCCATCCACAATCCAACCGTCCGCGTCCGTCCCCTGAATCAATAAATGAATCAATCAATCAATTAGATTTTTATTACATAGTTTAGCGATATATACCATACACAGGCAATAACAGGACACAAAACAACTCTCGCAGCTACGAACGCACATAATAATCTGGTGAAATTAACTTCCTGCCAACTATTCGAAAATGTAGAATTCGATTGTCATCATTCTTTGTATTGGAATTGGCGGTGTTAATGTCAAACCATCCTCATTATCACTACACATTTTCGAATACTTATTTTTTTTAAAACGAATTTCGTAAATACTCATGTGAAATGTCAAATGATTAGACAGACGTTAAGAAACTTGATTCGATCTCATTTTTATTTATGATCATAAAATTGGTTTATACCTATAATGACAGTCTAGTAAATCATAAAAGTCGTTGAAAATGAAATATTTCAAAACAGCTAGACCGTGGGAAATGAAAATCTGTGTTACAACGTGGTAGGTTTCTCAATCGAAGACTCACTTGAAATGTACATTTTTCTTGATGATAAGTAGTAGAGAAAGAATAATATGTATTACGATATTTGTTACGCTAATGGTAAATAAATAAATCAATCATTAAATGTAATTCAGTGTGTACAATCTTGAAGACGTCAAACATTATTCTGATTACAATAAATGAGGCAATAATCCATTGATTCATTTTTAGCGTGTTCTGTAAACTCAAATAGCACGTGACAGTCGCGTATAAACTGAATGGAAGGGAAGCAAAAGGAAGCGTTCGTTTTTCCATTACCTTGCGGAAGGTCGGAATAAAATCAGAGATATCATCAAAAATTGAGAAAGAACGACACCAGACTCGGCTTCTATAACTTCCCAGGATTGTCGTTAAAATTCAGGTCCACTGTGTCACGTTCACCGCACTTCTGTTTCTACTACCCACGATTGAAGGTTACTACAAATGACAACCTTACAACCCTGCTCGTTTCAGTGTTTCCTCGATTCTTAATATTTTCCGATACTCGTAGTCGAAAGATTTTCCTTGTTCACGTAGTTTGGTAATGTAGCATTTTGTAATGTTTCATGTTAAAGTTTATGTATCAATGTCCGTCAGTATCTGGTAAATTTCATCAATCTATAAACAAGCTAGGTTATAGGCAAGTTTTTATAGTCACCTTTGAATATTAGCATACCGGGTGACCACGAGGTGGGGTACTAATAATTCACCACTTTTGGTTTTTCCGAAAATTACATCAACTATCGATTTTCAAATGAGATATCCTGTATAATATTACACGGTTGGTTAGGGGTGATCATGAGGAATCCAACTATACAGTGCGGCTTTTTATAGTCCCCCCCCTGTTAGCTTTTGAACGGTTTGCCGTAGAGAGATAAAAAAAAAAAACGTTTCGAGGGTTTCACCGATACTACTTTTTGAAATATAACGCATTGTGATTGCTCGATAGATGGCGCGGAGGGGCACAAAAACCTAATTTTTTTAAATGGCATGGGGGGTCGAGTGACACATCGTTGAAAAGAGAATTTAATTCTCTTTTCAACCATCTAATTTTTTTTAATTTCGTTGACACGTTTTTTCACAATAAGCATTTGAAGTGTCATGTGTAAGAGCGGATCTGAATTCGTTTCCTTACCTTACCTCAATAACTTTTGAAGGATTTGATGTGAAATAATGGGACGGAAAATATTTTGGGTGGTATTAAAATACTAATGTTTGGAGAAAAATACTTTAATTGTTCTAGTGATTCACAATTGCAATCAATACCACGAAATACGGTCAATAAAGACAATTCACAACATTAATAATTATTCATTTTGAATTCCTTTCAAAGCTCAATTAGGTATTAGGATATCGAAATTATACCCATTTCATTTATTTTTAATGACAAAACTAATAACAGGTACTACGAAAGGACTATTTATTGGATTTGTTTAAATGACAATAATTAATTAGTTACCTATAAAAATACAATAGATTGATGAATTATTGAATTCATATTCACTGAGGAGTTTTGTCTACTTATAATTATTATTTACTTTGAATATTTGATATCATCATGGTTCGTATACGTCCTTTCGAAGAAAAAATTGAAGCAATTTATAATTTTGGTGAGGCCCATCGGAACTACCGCAACAAAGTACCTCTCGTGTAGCAAGTACGATTGGGATCTCAACAGCTACAGTAAAAAAATATTTGAAGAAACACAAGTTCCATCCATACAAATTAGTAATGTTACACACAGAAGACGACCCAGACCGAAGAATGGAATTTTGTGAAATTATGGAGGAAAAGATAGCTAGGAACTCCAATTACATTAGGAATATTTGTTTTTCAGATGAAAGTACCTTTTTTTTGAACGGAAATGTGAATACACAAAATGTGCGATACTGGAGTGATATAAATCCCCATATCATTCGAGAAGGTCACACACAGTTCCCACAGAAAGTAAATGTGTGGGCTGGAATTCTGGGAGACCATACTGTAGGTAGGTCCCTTATTTCTGGAAGAAAACTTAAACGGTAATTTGTACCTGGATTTACTAAGAGATACGGTTGAACCACTCATACTTGGAATATTAGAAGAAAATGAGAACGAATTTAAGGAACACATTACCTTCCAGCAAGATGATGGGGTCCCTCCTCACTTCCAACGTCAAGTTCGAGAGTATTTGGATGTAACATACCCTATGAGATGGACTGGACGTCGTGGACCAATCGAATGGCCGGCACGATCACCAGACCTTACACCTTGTGACTTCTTTCTGTGGGGATACGTCAAATCCAAAGTGTATGAGCAACAATCCAACTCTTTGGAAGAACTTAAAGAACGAATAACACGGGTTTGTGCTGGTATAACTGCAGACATGTTGAATAATGTTCGGCAGGAATTTGTGAATCGAATTTTTTATTGTCAAGAAGTATTAGGTGGACATTTCGAACACCTGCTTCGTTAATTGACAACAATTTTTCTTTTAATTATTTAAATACTACATGTCATAATAGTTTGTTTTCTTTTTGTTACATTGACACTTCAAATGCTTATTGTGAAAAAACATATTAATGGAATTTAAAAAAAAATAGATGGTTGAAAAGAAAATCCAATTATCTTTTCAACGATGTGTCACTCGACCCCCCATGCCATTTAAAAAAATTAGGTTTTTGTGCCCCCCGCGCCATCTATCGAGCAATCACAATGCGTTATATTTCAAAAAGTAGTATCGGTAAAACCCTCGAAATGGTTTTTTTTTTATCGCTCTACGTCAAACCGTTCAAAAGTTAACAGGGGGGGGGGACTATAAAAAGCCGCACTGTATATACCAGGTTTCATGGTATTATCTCTAATAACTCTATAGCTATATTAATGTAACGAGATTATTATGCGATTTATAGTAATCGAGGAATTTGCCAGGCGACGAGGCGCTCTGCGCCGAATCGCTTGTGCATAATCTAGTTACATTCAAAGCTTTATCGTATCGTTGACATTGACAAAAATGATGTGAAAATGAAATCAACAACTTTGGTTATGTCACGTTATTGTCATTTGAGGGTGCCCTTTGGTATCTATTATAAAGTAACTAATGTATTATATTGTAACTAAGGCATTATGTGTTGTTATGATTATAAATTAACTTAAAGGGGAGCTTAATATCCAATGATACCATAAACAACAATTTCACTCGTTTGTGTTTTCGGTGGGTTTTAAAATATGCCAAAAACTCCGTTCTGGTTCATTTCACGATTACCACGAATTTTCCCTCAGTTGGTCACTTACTGAGTTGAGGATAGGATATTCTTGAACAAAATTATTACCTACTTATTCAAAGCTGCGTTACAGCATTAGAATATATATTTGACTACGTTACATGATATAAACTGTGTGTAGCAAGTCATATTTGTTTTATGTAAAAAAATATATAGAAATGTAACAATGTAAATTTGTAAAAAAAATTGACATAAATAGCACTACAACACAACATTACAAATACAAGAACTTTGTCATTATATTTCTTCTTAAATCAAAGAGAAGTAGTGACATGTATTTTACCACAAAAATATGTTCTGAATTAATCGACAGAATAGAAGCAATACCTCAATAAGTCATTTTTTTATTTTCTCTTGAAAGTGTTCAAACTGAGCTCCTTGAAATCTGACAATACTTTAAATAATTCAGGAAAAACCTCCCATTATGGCTCTGAATGCTTAAAAAACATTTGCAAACACAGGTAATATCGTCTAACTGTGGAACCAAAAACATTGTTGAGTACATCTGATGAAATGGTTTGAATTGCCATTTGACGTAGGTTATTTTTGTTCCGTTTGAAGATTACCTTGATACACATAGTTTTTGATGTACCCCCAAAGCCAAAGCTAGGAGGTGTCAGATCCGGTGACCGTGGAGGCCAGAAAACTGCTGAATGCGTACCTACCCATACAACTAATGGCATCAGTTATTATTAATGTAACTTGTATTAATCTAGGAAAAAAATTATGAACACAGGTGGTACCACCTACTGACTTTCTCAAATTAATAGTTTTCGAGCATTCAGAGGTTTTTCTCGAATGATTTTGAATATTTTCTATAATGAGCTGAAAACAAATTCAAACAACTATAAGTGATGACGTATTCCAGAATACAAAAATAATAGGGCCGAACTCAAAACAAAAAGTTGATGGTTGTTCCATTAAAACGAAACGTCGCAGTGGAAAACAGTAAAGGTCATCTTGCTAAGATTAAAAAGTGGCATTGGAAATGTATTTCTATTTCTTGATATCTTTCAAAACAATGTCAGAAATAAATAAAAATGCATACCGGTAAAATATTACTTTAATAAAAATTTCACGAAATCCAAACTCGTATAACTTTTCTTTAATTCAACCAATATTGTAACTCCGACCTTTCTTTAATATAGAGAAACTGACTGTCAGAAAAAAATCCCCTCCCTCATATTAGCGTATATACACTTTCTAATTTGTGTGTTACTAATAGGTTTCATAGGTTGTGGAATCCATATAAGTACGATGAAAATTAATTTGGTTTTTCCTCAACATATTTCTACCACTATATTCCACTACTACGAAATTGACTGAATTTATTACAGTTCAGATACTCCGATGCACATAAAAACTTCTACACTTTCATTTCATAGAGTTGAAATTTGAAGTGTACTATATCTTACTGAAGTCTGCTTGAGGAGAGATTTTATAATCTAACAGCTGCATATTGTTTCAAAGAACTTATCTAATAAAAAATCCGTTATGAGATCAGGAACTTCTGGCTTTTTGGGAAGAAACATTATTAAAATATTCGCGGAGTAGAATACTTTCGACACTTTTTAATAAATCTTCGTAAGAAACTACAAATTTTACGTTGAGAGTTCTCACAACTAACCTGTCATCTACATATTTTTCAATTGAGTTGGGGTTTATGGTGTGTTCGAGAAATTTGTTTTCAATTCGTAGAAAATGAATGATTATTCCACTGATCAGTGTTTATGGTCTTTTGGAGACATCAGAAGCAGAGGTTTGAAAAGAAAAAAATATTTTCATAACCAGAACGTTAATTCCATCTTTTTCCATCTACAGTCTGTTAATGAAGTAACCCCTATTAAACCGGGGGATAGTAATAGATTTTAAGATAAGATTTCACTCAGTATGCCTTTCAGAGTACAAGACGATAATGTATAAATCAGGGTCGTCCTGGGTTCTTCATATTGAAAAAATATTCGTCATTTGTTCGGAAATTAGGTGTTCTGGTACGATTTCAATCAGGCTGGCTTTTGTAATTGAATGCGGAAAATTAAATACTCAGAAGAGCTGGTATGGCCACGATAAGTTTACATATACAAGTTCTTGTTTCAAAGCTGATTAAAAAAGAAGATAGCATTCCGATTGCGTATGCCTAGGTACTGTTCAGACTGCAAAAAATGTGTACACTTATGGAATAACATTCCGAGATTTCAATGAGCACAAAATTTGTTTTATTTTGAGTTAGTTTTCTGAATTGTTGATATGGTTGATATGATATGGGTTTGTCTTAGAACAAAATCATAACAAAGTTGATTCAAATATTTCCATCTTTTTAAGCAGTATGCATTTCTGTTTGTATGATAACCATGGTACTTGTATATGAGATAAGAAATGGCATACAAGTTGTGCGAGTTTTCCATTTATTCTTAAAAAATGCAATTAAACTTCCTCACTATTAAGATTTTCCGACATTGCCACGTTTACGCCCTGTCACAAGACCGTTACAAGCGGCTTCTTTTTCAATAGTAGGTATACTGTACAGAATAGTTTTTCTACGACTCAGTCTCCGATTTATATCAAACAAAATCTGTTTTTTTTTCTTGACAACTTCTATGATGAACTTTTATACCGTTATGAATGATATGACTATTGAAATGGATGAAACAAGTGTTCAAGTAAGCCTTTAAAGCAGGCGCAACGAGTTTAAACGCTGCGAGTTCTCTAAAGCAATTTCTACACGAGTATCATACGCTATTTTTTACTATGCCTGAATCGTGACTTCGAAAACAATGCTAGAAATTAATGTTGTACAACCACATAGGAAAGTAATGCATATCGCACTGTACAGTCTCACGAAAAGTGGCTCTTTTCCAAACGGGCTCGGAAAGTATTTTCCGCACACGTACTGAAAGTAACTTCCAGCGCGCTTGCGGATATGGTTTCAAATTCATAATTTGTATATATCTTTAAAGCTGTCAAATATACAGGGTGGGGCACCGAAAACGAAACAGATCGAATATCATCAAAACGCATGTGTTCTGAAAAAAATGCAAAAACACGTCGATTTTTAATCCAAGGGGGACATCTTCCTATCATAACTTCAACTGTCATACCTCTCCCCCCTCCCCTTAGTCACTATCACCCAAACAATTTGAATAGGGAAAGTAGTGAGTGTGACACATCATTAAAAAGGTAATTTCATAAAGAATTCAGCCATGTCAATTTTCGCTACCTACCTTACTATTTTAGCGCCCTCTTGCGGGAAAAACAACTGTTCCATATTCCAAATTATGATACTTCATTTGCAAGCTTATTTAACATAAATTCGGTGACAATGAATTATGGAATTTTTCTGAGGCAAAAAACAAAATGGCGGCTTCAGAATGGCAGGCAAGATTTGAAATTATGGTCCGATTCTTTTTAATGATGTGTCACACTCACTACTTTCCCTATTCAAATTGTTTGGGTGATAGTGACCAAGGGGAGGTGGGAGAGGTATGACAGTGGAAGTTATGATAGGAAGATGTCCCCCTTGGATTAAAAATCGACGTGTTTTTGCATTTTTTTCAGAACACATGCGTTTTGAAGATATTCGATCTGTTTCGTTTTTGGTGCCCCACCCTGTATGATTCCTATTTAGATTTACCTAGGCAATATTCATGATTGAAGCAAAAAAAAAACTATTTGAAATATAAATACAGCATTTCGCAGCATATGGAAAATATATTAATTATTGATTTGTCAGAAAAATCGTTCTGAATAAAAACCTCTGCTTCATCCCAAATCTAAATTGCAAACACGAGAATTGAGTATTTTACGACCCTCTACGGTGGAGATTAAAACATAACTATTTTTTATTCAAAATAATATGATCACATCACTTTATTTTTCACGATAGAATTGAAAGTCACTAGAAAATATTGTTCAGAATCGAATGTTGATCCATAAATTTTAATCGTATGACCAAATAAATGTTTCCACATAAGGAATACTATGCCAGACGCCGGATATATATTATCAGCTTTGATGATATCACCCTTTGGATGTCCTCACCTTCCTCGCTTCTATTAGAAAATCACATTTATTGAAATAGGGACGGAATTTTGCAATATCTTGCTGCAAATGTCAAATAAAACTGAATATACAAAGTTATAGTTATTTCCCAAAGGATTGATTCGACTATTCAACAGTCTCTCCAAGAATGTCGTGTTTTTTTTTAATTATAATCACACAAGGAAAATAAAAATTCTATCATCTTGCATTACCTCTTCAAACTTTGTTCTTGCCATCTTGCTTCACTTTTAGCGTTTTCATACCAATATTTTTTTTCAATTTGATCAATAAATGAATGGAGTGAAAACCCAAGAACAGCACTTACAATGTCATTGAGGTTGGTTGTGATTAGATGTGAAAA
Organism: Chrysolina haemoptera; assembly: GCA_958298965.1. Lineage (NCBI taxonomy): Eukaryota > Metazoa > Arthropoda > Insecta > Coleoptera > Chrysomelidae > Chrysolina > Chrysolina haemoptera. The sequence continues at coordinate 12,532,032 of OY282585.1, forward strand.
ATTAACAAGTATATTTCTATGAAAAAATGTTATTCGTAGTGTGAAAATAAATTCATTTTCATTCTGTTATCATAACTTTGAGACAATTCAGTTTCGATTACTATTTGCAGCAAAATTTCGTGAAATTCCGTCACATATTTCAATTAACGTGATTTTCTGATGGGAGAAAGAAAGGAGACAACATCCAGAGCGTGATATCATCAGATGTAACAATATACCATCCGTCTAGCATATTATTCCTTATGTCGTACAGGGCGATAAGGAGAAAATAGTGGAAAAAGTTGAAAAATTAAATCGGTCATAGGTGGCTATGATTTGAATTACTGGATCAACATTCGATTCTGAACCATTTCTTTTTTAGTGACTTTTGAATTTTACCGTAAAAAATAAAGTGATGGGATCATATTTTATCGAAACCAAAGCATGTATTTCAATCTTCCTCGTATAGGGTCGTGAAAAATTTAATTATGATGTTTGTTACTCAGGTTGGGGAGGAAGCAATGCTTTTTATCAATTTTTTTTTTTTGAGAAATCAATAATAAAAAAGTTTTCCATATGCTGCGAACTACATGCCGGGCACTGATTTTTTTTTTCATGTTCAAAAAAGTTGACCCCGCTGGGAATCGATCCCAAGTATCTTCTACGAATAATATAAATGAAAATAAATATAATTATATTTCAATAAATTCACAATTTTAAAAACGATATTATATTCAAGAAACAAACTTCAGCATCAACAAAAGATAGCAGGTGTGGTCCACGTCACCCCAGCTGTTGTAAACTGAAAGATTTTTCAAAGGAAAATCTTTAATAAATAAAAAATGATTTTATTTTTCATTTTATAGAAATTTGAAAAGTAGACTAGGACACAAATTTCATAAATGATTCTTCATTTTCAGATTAAAGTATTATTATTTTTCGAGAAAAAATATTATTAGTGATTCCTTCAGTAGAAAATCTGACAATACCTATCACTAGATTCACGACGTTTTGTAATGAATCAGTTCAAAATAACGTTGAAATGCACCCATCAATAAGTTGTAAGAGAATAAAATTTGAAAAATATGTTGTTTAATCAACCCACCGCTTCAAGTTTGGAATATTTTTCATTTCCTCATAATCTTTTATTGATTTGACGCATTCCAACGTAATTTACACATGAACCATTTGCAAATGTCGCGAATCCAGTGGTCTAGTCATATTTTTTCTAAAAAAATCGCTAGTATTTTTTTTAGATTTTTGACCCTGAAAAATAAGATTAGTTGGCTCTGGAAATGGAGATTTATCCATGAAATTTGGTGTCCTAGTAGATTTTTTGAATATCTACCTAACGAAAAAAAAAACATTCTAATCTTGGTTTACATTTGTCATTTGTATAAGGGTGCTTCCATCTTAAATGATTCACACTGTTTGTACATTCCTTTCTCCATTGTCCACCTATTCTTAATGGGAATTTACATCCACCTTCATCCAACCGCACCCTCTCTATTTTTTCCTTTTTGTTTGAGGGCATGTTTGATTCTAGCAGTCAATTAAGTAGATGGTATCTGTTTGGCTCCATTCATAGATCTGTCCATATTTTCAATGTATGTAAAATTTTTCCAGATTTTTTCATGAAAGAAACTGGGTGCGCTAATGGTCTAGAGCCCTATATTTGAGGTTTGAAATTACATAATTTTTTTCAGTTGATGGGAAAAAAGCGATTTGAAAAAATGTGTTTTAACATTTTAATCTTCAAAATATATTTCAGCTCCAAATCAAATATAAAACTATTTACAAAAACACATTCACATAAATATATTACATGCCATTTTTAAGATGAATGAATCCGAAATTATTTGGCTACTATGGACATAACCTATGTATGTATTTCATGACATACACTCTAGAAAGTCTCTCTGACAATAGATGGCCACACACACAGAGATTGATCCGTCGGTTTGGAACGGCACGGATCGAACCTACCTATTTATCTGTCCGTTAGTTGGTATAGGCACATGCCAGATTTTATTGGTGGGGATTTGTCTGTCAGTTTGACAGTGAAAACTGTCGGTGCACTACAAAACTTTCGCCAAAGCATAATAATTCCAACCTTTAAGTTTGATACGCGGAGTTATCTGCAGGTTCTGCCCTCTAAAGACGTGTCCTCACTGGGTCGATAACGTTCAACGCAGTCCCCCCGAGGCAGCCTGTCCACATTATATTCGACAAATTTGTATGAAACCGAAAAAAAACTGGCATGTGATTGCCTCTGCTGCATCTGTTGTGATATCTTCTTAATCGAATAAAGTCGATCGACAATGTCGACTCAGTGAGGACGCGGCCTAACACGCAGTTTTGTGACGGATCATCGGTTTAAGATTGATCCGCGGGGTTTTGTTTCGCGTTAGTGGTTGACAGCGGTTTTAGCCGTGGCGTATGAAACCGTCAGACTTATCTGTCGCGGTTCAAACTGGCGGATCAACCTTTACGAGTGCGGCCGGCTAATGACACGATTTCAAAAGCCTTATCGGCACAGCCTATCGTCATTTTCCGACGCACAAACTACGTGTGGAGAAGCGAGGAAGAGTTTACCACTTTCACATACGCACAACTGGTAGATATCATGCTTACTACTGGTGGAGGAGCTCAGCGATACTTTCGCCGTGGGTAGGAGGGGCATCACGATGGAACTGGCTTCCAGTTTGATAGCTCCGACTTCGGAGTGGAAGGAAATGTCGCTGAGGGCAATAGTTTCTATTTTGCCACCGCGAGATTCCATTTGGAGGGCTTTCGCTGCTCTCACTTCCAGGGTTCTGGTGGGAGATTCCAGTCTGAAAAAAAAAAAAAGAATCTTTTATAATAGGAATAATAATATATTTTTTCTGAATGATTCAACTGGTTTTCCTTTGGTTTTCTTATTCATGTCTAGTTACAAGAAGGATGCGTTCAACATTTCACAGCTTTATGAAATTATATGCGAACGCTTTCGACAGCAGTCAGCTTCCCGGCTCTACTCAAACTGCCTGTTCCCCCTTATTGTTTGCCTTTTTATCCTTTCAGAACTTCTTGATGATTCTATGTTCGTAAATTCTGTTCCATTATTTACGGTTTGGGTAGGTAGTTGCCCACTTGCTCCATTCTGTACTGTAGAATGAGCTGAATTGATGCTTATCTGGGTTCACCATTTCCAACGTGAGCCCAGCGAATTATTTCCGATCTGACCCAAGTAACTACAGGTGAATGGAGCAAGAGCAACTACCTACACATTGTCATAGCAAGCAAAAACACTACCTGCACGCCACCAAGACCAAATTAATGAAACAAAAATTACTAGAGAATAATTGAAATGTTTCAAGAGAGTGAAAGGGCTAACAGTAAGAAAGAACAAACTTATTAGAACTCTTTTTGAGTGACTCCACCCCTGTTAAAATTCATTTGAAATTTCAAAAAGTTGAATGATAGTTGACAACAAAAAAACGGTAATTTTTCAAAATGGCGTCAGGCTGCCATTTTTAAAGATTTTTTGAAATAGCATTGTAAGCGAGCAATACCTCATTTGATTCGTCTTCAAATTTTCTATACGATAACAAAATTTCAGACAGAAATATCCATACAAAACAAAATGGCGGTGTATAACGTTAGAGCTCTGATATGAGCAACGTTTTGTTATCATTCAGTTTGCTATGTTATCTGTCTGCTGGTACAGAGAACTTTTATTCATATAAGCAAAAGGTGCATTTTGCCCCTCCAGCGTGATTTAGTGTTTTGCTCGCAATTGGCACACAAACCTAACCTAGCTTGCGAGTCAAAAATGCGTGAATTAGTTTTTCGCTCGCGATTTACACACAAACCCAACTCGAGCAAGCTATCCTAGCTTGCCTGTTCACCACAGGGAATTTTTAGAATGAATTTCTGGGCGACAAATTGCACCATGTTTCAGACTGGAAGCTAAATAGCACCCGAGTTCGATCACAACCAATCAGAGAGCTAGAATATCTTGTTCTTTAACTAACACATTTGTCTAATTACTCAATGACTCATTTGTCCAATTATATAATGAAATTTTAGCCAATTTGACAAAGAGGAAACTTCCGTGTTTTCGTGAATGGTCCTTTGTATTATATACCCTGAAACTCTCGGAGATAGAAATATATTTTGATAATTCTAATGGAACCATTAGTTTTCATCAGGGCCGTAACGAGGGCGGGGCAAGGGAATCTTTGGCCGCGGGCGATAGCCCGCAGGGGGCGCCACAATGACTTTTGGCTAGCCCGCAGGGGGCGCCAAAATGACTTTGGATCTGAATAATATTAGCTAACTGAGGTTTTACTATTGTTAGGGGGCGCAAACCTAAATATTCGCCACGGGCGCCATCACCTAGTTACGGCTCTGGTTTTCATAACAATAGTAGACCATATCCAAACTCACATCCGCATTTATTGATACCGATAACTCAATCGAAAAGTACCTAAATTGACGGGTGAGGAAAATTAAAAAAAAAAAAAAATCATACAAGGCACAAATGGCTTTGTACAAGTTTCTGCCCGGAATATGTTATGAGAAATTCTCTTTTCTTCATCCCTCATACCACGTAGGAGTTTTCCAGGCCGTCCAAGGGGATAGAATAGGAGTGAATTTCCGAAAAAAAATCATAGAAGGCACAAATGGCTTTGTACAAGTTTCTGCCCGGAATATGTTATGAGAAATGCTCTTTTCTTTATCCCTCATACCACGTAAGAGTTTTCCCGGCCATCCAAGGGGGTAGAATGGGGGTGAATTTCCGAAAAAAAATCATAGAAGGCACAAATGGCTTTGTAGCCGATTCTGCTCAGAATATGTTATGGAAAATGCTCTTTTCTTCATCCCTCATACCACGTAGGAGTTTTCCAGGCCGTCCAAGGGGATAGAATAGTAGTGAATTTCCGAAAAAAAATCATAGAAGGCACAAATGGCGTTGTAGCGGATTCTGCTCGGGATATGTTATGGAAAATGCTCTTTCCTTTATCACTCATACCACGTAGGAGTCTTCCAGGCCGTCCAAGGTGGTAGAATGGAGGTGAATTTCCGAAAAAAAATCATAGAAGGCACAAATGGCGTTGTAGCCGATTCTGCTCGGGATGATTTTTATCGGAAATTCACCCCATTCCATCCCCTTGGACGGCCTGGAAAACTCCTACGTGGTATTAGGGATAAAGAAAAGAGCATTTTCCATAACATATTCCGAGCAGAATCGGCTACAAAGCCATTTGTGCCTTTTATGATTTTTTTTCAGAAATTCACCCCCATTCTACCCCCTTGGATGGCCTGGAAAACTCCTACGTGGTATGAGGGATGAAGGAAATAGCATTTCTCATAACATATTCCGGGCAGAAACGTGCACAAAGCCATTTGTGCCTTCTATGATTTTTTTAAAATTTTTCTTAGTGTACATTTGTGGATGTGAACAACTTCACACCCGTCCTAAATTGTACAATTAGGAATTATATTGCAAAAATCGGTGCTGAACTCACCTCAATTCATGCCCAGTTTTGGCACGAACTAGCGTAGACTGAACGGAACCGCTGAAGCTGGTACCACCCTCTCCAGTTACTCGTAGATTCTCCGAGCCAACTGTAACTTCACTATTATTGACGGAAAACAGCAACGATCCTCTGTCATCCAATATTTTAAAATTATTGGTCAGGCACTCTAATTTATCATTTCCTGTAACATAACGAAGGTATGTCAAAACTCGAAAGGTTCCTAATAACAATAATGGCTTGAAAAAATGGTTTTAAAAAATTGATTTATTCAGTGAAGCATGCTTTGTTTGAAAGTCAAATAATTTTGACGACGTCGAATTACATACTCTTGTCCTCGAAACAAGATCTCCAGATATAATCGTAATCGGCACTGAATTCCATCCACAGGTAGGGTTTAAATGAAGTACCTACATTTGCGTTTCATGTGCTTCTTTAAGTGTTCCATAAAACATACATAGGCAGAAACAAATAGCTTATTACTCAATTTCTGTACTTCTTTACACAAACAATATTCCACCCCCCGATTAAAGTAATTGAATATATATTAATATATGTCCATGAAGTACCATCTCCTATGTTGAGAATTTCCTGTTATTTGTTCAAAATTGCAAAAAAATTGAGGTGTATAACAGGGAATTTAATAGTATACGTGATACTTTAACATTGTGAAAATATTTTTTTTATGACGCATGAACGAAATTCAAAATAACAGACATAACAGTATAGACAATTGAATACCCTTTGAAATGAGGTATTACTTGACCCACTATTCTATTAAAAAACATTGAGGAGGAGTAGCTGCCACTTTTACGACAAAATACAAATTCCTCACACTTACCTAATACCATCCAGCTACTCAAGTCGCCATTCTCATGCCTCGCCCTCAGACTCAAATTTCTTGACGATTCAATAATTATTGGATGGCTGAGTCTTGATTTGATACTACTAGCTATTAAACTATCCAAGACAAATGCCTTTCCTTCTAATTTCAGTCCTCCTGGAACAATTTTCAGCTGTCCCATGCCTTCCTGTAACAAAACATATTATGAGGTTCCAGAAAAATATGAAATTCATTCCATACATGTATTCAAGTCATTTCATCTTATTTCTTCATTGACTATGATATTGTATTGAAAAAATCATAAGGAAAGGTAATATACAGTGACCGCCAAAAAGTATGTACCATATGGGAAAAAAGTTTATTATTAGAGTATTAGAAAAAAGATTCTTGGGAAAAGTTTGTGCATGTCCGATAACCTAAAAATCGATTTTGACACATGTCACGTGATCGCTGGTATGGCGGCAAATTGAAAAAAATTACTATGAGAACGCAAAAAGTGGGGTTCATTTTGTAATCGTATGAAAAAATAATAAGGAAGGCTTAGAGTCTTAATCCATGTGACTTTTATAGAAATTGACATCGGTTTCGAAAATTGACTGCGACTAGTCAACGAGTGAAGAGAGAATAAAATTACTAAAATCAATTGATAAGGATCATCTGTCAAGATAGCTTAACGTCAAAATTGACATAGACCGATGACATGAGAAAGCTTACACACAGAACACAGATGAAGACGAAACAAATCCATCATCGTAACTGTTATCCTGTGCAGAAAGATCCCATGCCGTCAAGTAGACAGACCAACTGATGTGTATCCGAACGATAATAAAATGACCAGAGGACAACGTTTCTTGTAGAAGATCAAGGTAGGAAAAAATATTTGAAAGTTAGAAAAAACTTTTTGCAGTCGAACTGTACTTGTTCATTGGGAGAAATAACGTTAAGATTATTGATAGCAGAATTGATTTCAAAAATTTCGAGAAAGTTTAGTAAGATACCTTTTTGACAAACATGTAAAATATCTGAATCAGTGTTAATATCAAATTTGTGATTGTAATTAAACATATGATTTGCAAAAGAACTTTTACTATTATTTTCTCTGTGTGGGTCTCTAGAGCTGTCAATTATTTCAACATGTTCAGAAACTCTTGTTTTAATTTTTCTTTTCACCTTGTCCAACATATTGAGCAGGATAATTTGGTTGTGAGCAAGAAATTCTATAAACACCTGATTTATGTGAAATGGGTAGTATTGACTAAGAATTCTGAAGTGGAATCCGTAGTGTAGAAAAAAAAATAATGTCGTTGCCAAACCTTCCGAAAAGGCTCTAAGCCTCCCCTACTAGTTTTTCTTACGATTACAAAATAAAGGGGATACAGGCTCCAAGCCTTCCTTATTTCAATTTTCATAAATTTCAAATAGAACACATGTTGGTTTTTGTGCCCACTTAACCCTTAGTTGGAACATGTGGTGACACACTTTTTTATTTTTTACTTTTCTACCATCACATAACATTGGGTTGTCATATTAAATTGTGGAGATGATTTCGAGTTTTTCTGCATCGTAAATCTATATCACTCCATTTTGAGGCACAATGGACTCCTACCAGTACACAGGTTGATTCATTTGAAAGACTGGCAACTTTATTACTGTGAGAAATGCTGTAAAATTCCTTTATAAACTTATATTGTGTCTCGTTCAAAATACTCCCAATTATAAAAATCCAGTGAACTTTTATTTCTTTATTATTTGTGGCTTCGTCCTTATTTCAAGACCTCTGGCCATAATTAGCACAAGATATAATTACTGGAAAACTGGAGATATTCTCATTAATGACCCTTCTTCAAAGGATATAATTTGCTTGTGTTACAGTTGGTTGTCACCGAAAAAATTAATGTTCTGAAATAGGATTATGAAATGTATTTTACGAAAATTAAGAGCGAAAATACAATAATATTTTCCGCAACATTCACAATTTATTGTTAAGCATCCAGGAAATCAGGAAAATAAACAACAAATTCAAGATAATGATGAGACTCAAAGGGATCAAATAGAGGATGTCGATTATAGTCAAGAAGCATAATTCAAGCATAAATACAAATACAGTAAAAAATAACAATAAGATGATTATTATAATTATTTTTCAATACATACAGTGTGAACCATTTAAGATGGAAGCACCCTTATAAAACTTACATTTTTCAACCGATTGGAATGATTCTCATTTCGTTAGGTAGACATCCAAGAAGTCTACTAGGACACCAAATTTCATGAACAAATCTCCATTTTCAGGGCCAACTAATTTTATTTATCAAGGTCCAAAATCTAGAAAAATAATTACTAAGATAATAAAATTTGAAAAATATATTGATAGATTTTCAGTAAAATATCATTTTATCTCATAATTTTTATGTATCGACACATTTCAATGAAATTATAGTAAGTGATATTTCGAGACACCCTTAATACAGTGGTGTAGTCAACGTTTTGATTAAAGTTCTGAAATTGACTTGGTGGGTTAAATAAACGGCTTAATTTTCAAATTTCACTCCCTTATAACCTTTTCATTCATTGACGCATTTCAACGTAATTTACATATGAACCATTTGAAAATGTCACAAATCCAGTGGTGAAGTCAGTTTTTTACTGAAAAACTCGCTAGTAATTTTTTTAGATTTTTTACCCTGAAAAATGAGATAAGTTGGCCCTGGAAATGGAGATTTAATCATGAAATTTGGTGTCCTGGTAGACTTTTTGAATGTCTACCTAACCTGAATCATTCCGATCTGTTGAAAAATGTAAGTTTTATAAGGGTGCTTCCATCTTAAATGGATCACACTGTATATTAATGAAATATTCGGGTTTGATGTTCGATGAAAAACTTAGTGACGATCAGCCTCTATCAAGCTAGACAAAAAAAATATGTACTTTTTACATTATAGTTATATTAAGTCTCCTGAAATGTGATGACATACCATATTACAAATTATTTCTGAACAATATATTTCTTTACTTAATTTTCGTACTCACTTCTTAAACCTAGTATTCTCAAATATTGAAGAGTGTGAACATTTATAGGAACTTCTCAATCTGCATGGACCTGTATGGAAACGTTTGCTGTCGACCTGTACTTCCGTGATTCTTCGATCGTGACGTAATCAAGGATCTTGCCGGTCGCTGTAGCTATATTCATTGCTTTCTAAGAACCAGGGTCATTCAGTGGTGTAGGGTATTGACCATATTCACCGTCGTCATGCGACAATACCAACATACCCAGGGTTCTCAACTAGGAATAACCAAATTTACTGATTCCATACGTCAGTGAAACATTTTGACAAGTTGTAGCAACATTTCAACTACATCGCTTGGATTATAGATAAACCTGCTACTACCTAAGTCCTTGGCCAAACAATTATTGGGGAGCGGAATAGATCTGGCTCTGTTCCAGGAACCCCTGACCTCAAACACAGCACATCTGGTGAGACAATTACTGCCAGGTTTAAGAAAAAACCTAGGGCATGCAATTATCTGAAATATCCCGAGAAAGAGAACATGCCGGAAATGATCGTCTGCTCAGCTATATTCCTGGAGATGTGTGTGCTGCTTGTTGCCAACATCAAGAAAGACACCAGTGTCGTGAAGGGATGTAACTCCAATGCACACCATGAGGTATGGAGAAATATAAATTCTAACCTGGTAGGAGATTCACCTCTCATCATAGTTGAAAGAGTTTCAGTTAAACCAGCCTAACGTTAGACGTGAAAACGTGCTGCGCAATTGTCAGACTATGGATTATAGTGCGTAATATATCTAATGATAAGACACTCAACATAAACGCACAGGAAATTTAAAATCTATCGGTACATTGGTTTTACTGTAATTTTCAACTTTTCTGGTGAGGACTTTCCGTACTTTGAAATTTCATTTCATCGCCGAATTAGGAAGGACTTTTTGTCTACTACACCGAATCAACTCAGCCATTGGGTTAGGGAATTGAAATTTCCATGTTTATCCATAAGAACCAATTTCTTATCCTGCTGAATGACCATTTCCAACTTCAGTGTTCTTGCAATGTTCAAGTGATGCAGTGTTTTGTGGAAGATTATAAAATGGTGCAGGGTAATCCAGAACTTTGAGTGAAGGTTAGCAAAAGAAACTTTCTGAACCTATTAGTCAACTTTCAACTTACTTCTGGAAAACAGATGACCTAATCGAAATTCATTTGAAAATTTTCCATATTGGGGCAAACGATACAGTAATTGGCCCCCACGTAGTCATTGGACATGAATTTTTCAAACGCCTATTATATCTATAACTCATGCTATCAAATCACTCCGATGGTGCCAAAACAAACCTATACTATTCCCTAACATAAAATAATATCATATTCCACGGTTGGAATTATTGCACGAACCTGGGCCCTCTTCTTTTCCTTCTATTCATTAATGACCTCCCAAATCAATTATCATCTAAGTGCTTACTATACGCAGATGACTGCAAAATATTTAGGAAAATCGAAAATAACACTGATAACGACATTTTACAAAATGATTTAAATATCCTACATGCCTGGACTGTCGAGAATAAACTACTGCTGAATGTCCATAAATGTTTCAATATCACTTTCAGTAGATCCAAGAATATTATAACTTTCAACTACTCTCAATTTAGAAAAACGCACTTTTGTCAAAGACTTCAAAATACACTGAAATTTGAAAAACATATCAACAACGTAACACGCAGTGCATGTAGAATGCTAGGCTTCTTAAAACGAACAACAGTCGATTTTCAAAATATAAAAACCATATCGCTGCTGTATAAAACACTCATCCGAACCAAACTTAAATTTGTCTCCATCATCTGGGACCCAGGAAAGTTCCACCTCATCAAGAGTCTCGAAACGGTACAAAATAAATTCATTTTCTTTTTGCACTATAAGAAATATCGTAGGTGTCCTGATCGCTCATCTTTTGAGCCACTACGTAAAGAATTCAATACTCCAAAACTAGCAAATAGAAGGCTCACTCAGAAGATGTTGTTCATATTCAAAATATTAACAAATAACACAGAAAGTGAATTTTTACTTTCGATAATCAAAATACACGTTCCTAACCCGAATTTACGCCCTAAGCACATATTATTTCATATAAAGAAATATAAAGAAGACTTGATCAATAATATGTGTGCCCTATTTAACAAATTCTCTGAAAGACTAGTGCAGATGGATTTTTTCAGTATGAGTTTGTCCTCTTTCAAAACTGGCCTACGCAAGATGATGTTAGAACTCTGATATATCTAGTATAAAGTTAGAAATATATATTTATTTACCAATCAGCTCCATTCAGTTATCGTTACTAGGTTTATTGCATGGTTTTATTCTTATTATGATTATTATTAGTTAAATAATCTTACTTCAGTAATTTATGCTCTCAAAACTTTTGTAGGGAGTAAATGTGTAGCTATAAGTTAAAGATGCATGTAATTAGGTTTCTTGTTGTTTGTAATCTTTTCTAAATAAATAAATAAATAAATAAATATGGCTGCGATCTCCATGTCATGGTGCATTTCTTGTGTGACTAGTTCAGAAAAAGTTAAGGTGGAATGTGTTTTGAGGTGAGTGAATTCACGTTATTTTGTACTAGCAATATGGAATAGATGTTTTTTATTGTTTATATAGCATTATATATAGCATTTTGGCTATTTTTGTGGCTCTAACCTCTAAATCTCAATTATTTAATGGGGGCCAATGATTTCCTGGAAATATCAGCAGTAACCAGTTGATGGCCTCTAGGCCAATGGCTTTATGAAATTTGCTTTACTGAAATATCAGTGTTAATACTCTTATAATGAATTAGACAAGATGAATATGCATGAATTCGAAAAAAGTCCGAAAAGTGTGCCGGAGAGTTTCAAATCAATTAAACGAAAAATTTCGACAAAGTCGAACTTCCCTTCTCTCCACACTATCCCAAAAAGTGGAAAATATTATCCCCCATTGGCTGGGAAGGACATGACTTGTTTCATGGGTTTCACCCCTCTCACCAGTGCTAGGATAGGCCAGGCAACGTTGGAGTTATCCTGGTCCACCCAATGAACGATAACACGCAAAACCCAAAAACAAGAGGATGAATATTATCAAAATAGGCGGAGAACGTATTGAATTATATGTACACAGTTGTTGGCCGGAGGCCAATAACTATAATTAACTGGTGCCAACCACTGTATATCTGGATTTTTTCAGCTGTGCAACAAAATGCCCAAAGTTGAATAGGGTAGTCGATATTGCAAAAAAAATACAGCAGCTATAAAATGCTTTGAAAGCTATCAAAGATAGGGTACCACTTAGAGAGGCAGCCAGACATTTTAATATTCCTCGAGCAACTCCAATTCAGGAGGAGTGAAAAGTTCACAAGAATAAGTCCAGGTCCACCGTCCATACTGCCCAACAAAGAAGAAGAGCTTCCGGTCAAATGGGTAGTGGAAAATGCACAAAAGGGGTTTCCAAGACGAAAAGAAGATCTTCAGTTTGCTGTTAAATCATTTCTGGATAAAGAACCACGAAAAAATCCGTTCAAGGATAATTATCCACGCCTGACGGATGGTATGAAGCTCAAAAATATAAGAGAAAGAGATTAGAAAATGGATTAGAGACATTAAGACATATTTGGTATCTAAGGGATATGATAGAATATTGACTGATTCTTGAAGAATTTTCAGTGGTGACGGAACCAAGGTATACAAGGAATGTTTACGAGGTAGAACAAACCACTGGGGGGCTATTTTTGACCGTTCGCAATATCAATGAATATACGTATCGTTACAGTCTGAGTTATGGATATTATGTGAATGACATGGGGACAACATCAGAATGTGACGATACGTTATCACGTTATCATTGCGAACGGTCAAAAATTGTACCCCTGGTCTCACAACACCACCAATGATAATATATGCGGAAAAGAGATTGAAGGCTGAAATTGCGGCATCCGACCCACCTGAATAGGTATAAGCGATACAGGATGGATGAGAGTCGAAGTTTTCCAAGATTATATTTGCAATGTACTATATCCCTCCTTGGTGAAAAAAATAATATTGAGTTTCCTGTAATACTTTTGAGCGATATAGGTGAAAATTGAAAATTATTTTTATTTGTCTTTATCCCAATGCAATTTGAAACCTCCAAACAGCAGATGTAGCTGCTTTCAAGCCAATAAAAAGTGGCTGGAAAAAAGGGGTTTTTGAAATGGAGGACACGTACAATTTGAAATGTATTCTCGGAACTGATAAATTTGCACCCATATTAGAGAAAGTGGTAAAAGAATATGCTAAGAAGAAGACTATAAGTGATGGGTATCGCACCACTGGATTATAACCCTTCAATCCAGGCTCGGTGGAATTTTCAAAATGTTTCGGGGAACACAACCAAAAAAAGGAGAACCAGAATGTTGAGCTACAAAACCTTCCAAAATATCGTTGGTGAACAGAAAATCAAACACAAGCAGGAAAGAAAGTAACGAAATGGACTTAACTCAATTTCTAGATGAATCAGAATTAACTACCGTTGGTAACCAACTGGAGATAGGACAAAATGAGACATTCACTGATCAATATTACAACCTCTACGCTGTAAATCTATAAATATAATTTGATTACTATACCTCTATTAAGAAGACGATAGGGCGCTTTAAATTTATTTTCAAATTTTTTTTTTATGTAAAAATTTGGGATATCCGAGCGATATTTATGTTATATTTGGTAATTGTGAAGTGGGTGAGTGATTTTATTGGTACATCAACCAAAATAAATTGGCATGACATGCTGCGATTCATCATATTTTCAGTGCCAATCTCCTTTCCATAGATGAAAATAAATATACCTACTGCTAACATATTAATCAAATACTGTTAGGTTTTCTGCTTTAATTTGATAAAATTCAAATAATAATTTTTAAAATATCAACGGTGTGTGATTACCATTGATAATTAGGTTGAACGTACTAGGGAAAATAATCCCAGGGTATTTCCCCTTTGCATTCCGTTTCATTCACAGCAGAACTGTCACATTGACATTACTTGTAAAGAACGTTCAAATCATGATATTCTTATGCAGTAAATATAGCCGAAACAGTATAAGTTCTAGAACTACTCCATGTAGGACGCTTGAGTTGGTATTGAACTTGAGAAAATTCTCATTGAAAGGTTTATCACTGCTTTTATGGACACCTTCTTCGAATTCTTTCAGGAAACCATGTTGAAAACTTCAAGAATATGTGACAACGCGGTCATTGTTACCAGTTCAATTATTCGAAGTGAATTTGACAACTTTTTCTGAATTCAAAATGTTATTTTTGTGAAATATCACTCATGAGGCATTGTATTAACATAAATACATTATTTCCAGAAAATTTTCTGAAAAAAGTATGTTTAAATTTTTTTAATTATTTTTCTTTTTTTTTATTAAGGAATTGTATATATTTTGAAGGCGCGTTGAATTATTTCGAAGTAAAAGAGCATGTTTCTACAGAAAATTTTTCTTCGCATGACAAATTTGGTTTTCAATGGACTGCATTATAACTTAGTGAAAAACTTTCAGTTAGTTTTATATGTACGCCATAATAATATAATTTTGGATCATTTGATGATACAATCCCTTCCCAAAACATCTCTAACAAAACCATAAAAATGCAAAAGTATTCATAGATATAACTGTTGGAAACTATCACTCAGTAATTCTCATTTGTTACAAAAATGCCTTGCTTTTTAGATCCTCACAGCTTTTTATACTCATTTATACCTCTATTTTAAAACAACTAAAAAGGTACATTGTATCACTAACTAGTTGGACGGGTTACGATAGTTTCGTAGACTGAGAAGCTTTATAACGTGCTTTATAAGAACTGATAAAATACAACCGAGAGGTTGTCATAATACTGTATAAGCATTAATGTGACCGTTACAGATCTTATCGAGGCTGCATTATTTGTGCCTATTTTGGACGCATAGATACTTCATTGATGACGAAATATTGTTGTCAACTCTGATTTATATAGCATTAAGTTATATAAGAATGCGGTATACCAATTTTTAGCGTTTTAAAAAAGTTATTCGTGCTACTTGGGTAGTTTCTTATTGGTGAGATATAAAAATTTACCACTATGTCAACAACTGGACCAATGCCCACAAACCGATATTGTTTTCTCGAGAACGATTTTTAACAAAAAAATCGTGATATTCCTATGTAAAAAATTGCCGGAACAGCATGTACGTTCTAGAACTGCTCCTTGTAGGATGTTTGAAGTGGTATTGAACTTGAGAAAATTCCCATATAGTTTCCCATTAGTGAGATATAAAAATTTACTAATATGTCAACAACTGGACCAATGCCCTCAAACCGATATTTGTTTTTTCGAGAACAATATTTCCTCAACGACAAATTATGATTCCACTTCAATTTACCGACAAAATAATATTTCATTCAACAATATTTGCTACGGTACAAAATTTCCCGAGAGAACCCAATGCGGGGTCTGGTCAAAGTGAACAGACGTGAAGAGAAAAACCCAAAGAATATATTTCACAATTGGCCACACATCAAATATTAGCTTTGGGGATTCGGTGGTCGTATACGTGTGATCTACCACATAATTAAGTTAACTGGGATCGACCTTTGCCTATCACTTTGCCAACATGCTAGCATCGATTATATTGTTCGCTGGAAAAGGCCCTTTTCGAACGAATTGAATTCGGATTCCGACTGGACATGATATTTTTGGGAGGAAATCCTTGTAGATGTTTCGATATGGAAAAATTTTATACTGGACAGTGTATCATTCTCATGTGTTGTGAATGTGAAAAAATGATCGGTTGGGTGTTTCCAATGAAATTTTTCACTTATTTGTCGCGTGATTACTAACGTGAATGAATGGTGACTCAATCAATCAATTTAACTTTTATTGAATAGGTTTTTTTTACGAAAAATATCAGAAATTCATAACATCACTGCAAAACACTAACCAATAATTGAACATGTCAGCTGGAAAATTAGTATGATAATAGGTGAACTAAACATTAAACAAGCACACTGAAAAGCAATTTTTTAAGTAAAATTGAATATAAATTAATAATGGAGGTGAAGTAAATAGTGTCTGAGTATAATTATAGACAAATGGAATTCCAGAAAAAGATTTTCAGCAAGCAGGGATCGAACTTGCGACTTACATTCGCATCTAAGTACATATCAGGATACATATCTTCTTAAAATTCAATGTTAGTAATGATACCTTCAAACTCCGGCCTTTACAACGTGTTGATCAATTGGAATGTTGGAAATGTTATAGGGAACTCATTCATCATCAATTTTTTTATGCAATCACAAATACTTCGATGACGCTTGATGAAAATAAATCTGGATTGATGATGATTACTAATGAATGAGTTTTCTAGAACATTCTCAACATTCTAACTCACCATCACCTTGCAAACGCCGAAGTTTGCAGGTATTACTACTTACATTAAATTGGCTTATCTTGCAAAATTCTGTGAACGGCATCTGGAAGTTAAGATCAAATACTATAATTTGTATAGATATTTTGGATTTCTATCTGAGAGATGGGAAATGTGTTGAAAATGCCTCTGAAAGTTGCTCTTAACGCTTGAAAGTGTGTTCATGACATAGTCAAGAAGCAGTAATGGGGGAACGAACTAGGAGAGGAGAGTATAGGCTAAAAAATCGAAGTGTACGCCATCTAACAATTATGCCAGCAACTACCGTAGGAGTGAACAACAAAGAATGGCATATTGTTAACCGTTTAAACGACTAGCTGAAATTTCTTAGATTTTCAGTTTTTCTGATTAGATAAACACCTAAAAGTTCTTAGAATTGACCATATGTGAACTGTAGTGTTTAGCTGTCTGGTGTTTGTGAATATAAACATGCAGAATATTTATAAAAACCTATCTACCAAATCGCGGAAATTTTGTTCTATACCTCAATGTTCATCTTATTGCAATCAAATATCAGTCTTCATAAATGTCCACGTGGTCATAGAAAGCTTTGTTTCAAATGGAAGACAGTGCTCAAGATTAGAAAATTTATTACGCATGTTTGCAATCTCCACTTCCAAGACAAAGACTATTGTTTACATGGTAAAAACATTGTTTCATTTGCAATATTTTAGCTCAATTATTATGATTTGTTACAGCTACAACTCTAACAATTAAGAGAAAACTCAAAAAAGGAATAATTTCCAGTCAAAAGATACCTTATTAAAATATCGAAAAACACACTAAAAGATTAACAGAAATCAAAGAAAATGGTGAGTCAACAAATAGATTGTAAAAATAGGTGAAAGTCGATTTATGCACCCCTACTTTATAACAAAACCTAAGACTAAAAACTGGAACTAACAGTGAACCAGTGTGTATGTTCTTAGTACTAGTTAAAGTTCGATTAATGCTTGCGTAGTTTCCCTATTGATGAACTCTTAATTCTATTATTTGATATTATTCTTAAGTAAGGGTGCATAAATCGACCATAAGTTATTTCTTACTTCAATAATTTTTCTGTAACCTATTCAAAGTTAATTCTAAGTTTCATGTAGATACAAACCTTATTACTGATTTTGATTCAAGCTGATTGAAAATTAGCTACTTTTTTGCCTCGTTCTTTGAAAAATTAATTTACTCATTCAAGAGACCTTATTATATTCATAAAAATGTGATGGGAGTTTTACATGTGATTTTAGGATGAAGAACCCAATGGAGGAAGACTTCGAAAACATGCCAAGTGAGGGATAAAATGAGACTGCAGATATTGAGGAGAGCGAACATGAAATTCAAATGAAAATAGATGTGTTTTTTCAAGATATAAAAATATGAAATTATAAAGCGTATGATTCTTCAGTTTCAATTTGCCTTGTTAAAACATTTATAAAATTTTGAACTTATTTTTATTCGTAAGCTGTTAATAACTTGCAATGCGTTTTTTTGTTCATACATTTTACTGAAATTTTAAACATTTCATTTTAATAAAACCAATCTACGGCCAATGTTTGTAACTCATTACATTTGTCATTTTGTGACATCTTTTTGTGAACTAGCATTGCTATTCATTCAGATAAATAAATAAATAAATATACTGGAACAACCAAAATAGGTCTTTTACCAAAAGATTGGAATCTTAATAGTAAATTATTTTCTTCGTGGATTTTCATGATTCACCCAAGAATGGTAGATATTTTTAAAAGGAAATACGAGCAGGAACTATAAAATTTACTCTGAACGCCTCTATATAAATATTTTGTTTTATTAATGACCAAGATAATGATCGTCGTAGTTTGAAAATGTCTAAGAGTTCAGGAAAAGAAACTCCAATAACATAAGTGGTATAAAAACATAAGGAGTTTTATTTCTTATTCTTCATGATAATCTACCACATAGTAAGGGCAACATCCATCAATTTAGGTCAAGTTCTTTCTTCAGTATAAGAAATTATATCACAAGATCCACTTGTACTATTGGCATCTTCACCTGAAATTAATCTATTCATAAACACTAGTAGCACCTCGTAATTTTAAACTTCATGCAACCGAACAAGCCTGGGATTATCTCAAAAATACTTATAACTGCAATTCTCAATATTCTCAAAGCTACAAAATCCACCAAATTTACAAATTTCACCACAAGGCCTTTATTTGTTGAACAAAATTATATGTTGTTCACCCTTAACGGTAGCCATGGATTATTCAGCGACATCTAGTGGTTTCCTTTTTTCGCCTATAAAGGTGAATATCCCTAAAGCATTCGTTCCGGGTGAGCACCGAATGAGCACCGAACGAGCGAATATTCAGACAGCGTGAACACTGATATGAGCAATGACAGAATGCGCGTATGGTGCTCGGGCCGGTCCGTTTTTTGTCGATTTGTTCGTGCTCAGTGTGGTCGGTGAAAGTGTGCTTGACGTTCTGTTTGTGGTCATTACAGATTTTGAATATAATGAGCGGCTCACGCGTGCTCATTTGGAACAAATGCTCTATTGAATACGCAGCTTAACGATTGACTTTTGCTATCTTGATAGTTGTTACAAGGGATATGCGGTATGTTGAAGACAATTGGACAACGAAGCTATTCATATCTGGCTCCCAAGTTATATGGCGTTATTCCTTCGTATCTTAAAGTAATAAACTCCTTATCGCTTTTTAAATCCAGAATAAAACAATGGATATTGGATACACCCAGAAAACAAATTGAAATTGAAATTGTTTGAAATTGTTTTTTCCGTTAACCAGCTGTCGTCCCCTTACGAACGGCAGCCCTCAAAAGTCGAAACTTGTGCGAGCCAAGGATTAAAGAGGTCTTACCTTTTAACGTGCGATTCCTAGCACTTTCTCGGGCCATCAGATAAAAATCTGTAGTCGCTAGGATTCGAACCTAGCCGACCAGCATTCAATGGTTTAGAACGCAACAGTCTCAACCACTGAGCTACTTGGCCCATAATACATCAGTTAATTGATATAAAGAATAATTGAATAATTAATTGATCCTGTGTACTTTTTTTTTTCATTTGCTCAATATTGGTTCAGAAAATGTTTATGTCTGTAGTGTCTTTCTGTAAAAAAAATGTTATGTTTATATACTAAATAGTAAATAATTAATATTTGTTATAATCTATGTTACAAATTGTATCATTTTTTATTCTTTTTTATTCAACAAGCCCATTTCACAAATTATATCTTTTAAAAATCATTTTTTCAAATTTATATCTAATCTCCACGTACAGGCTATGCCTTTGTGGATTTTTGTTATTTATTTGCCATAATGATTATCATCACTGTTTTTACTATATGTAAATTATATTGTACTTTTGGCAAATAAATATTATTATTATGTCAGTCACTATTCTGTTATTTCTCACTCCTTCTCTGTGAAGAGAAAACAATGTGCGGTCCATTTCGATTTGATTTTTATTTGCATATTCTGATTTTCATATATTATGTTACAAGCGTTTCAAACGTCCTTCAATAACGAGTATTTATTAACAAGTGCAGCCTGCAAGTGCAGCGGAACAAATGTTTAATAATAAATAATGAAGTGTCTCGAGGAGTCTAGTGATGCTTTATATATATCGTACTTTTTGTTTCGTTCCATATTATAACCACAAAATAGTATATTTTCAAGTTGATATTTGTCATAACAGGTTATGATAACAGTCCTACCCTGTCAGAAGAGTTTCAACCACTGAAATTAATCCGAACCCTAGCGATGTAATTGAAAAATAGAGTTGCTATGGTAATGTTTTCAAAAATTTACTTTAGATACATATCGTGAATCTGTAATTATTTGATCATACCTTACGCTAAATACCATTTTAGTTATGTGGGTAGAAAAAGTAACCTTAAAAATACAAAACGTATTATCAGTTCAATTGTCAATCTTGGACAATCATTTTTCAATAAGGTGACGGGCTTACAAAACAGCAATAAATAGCTCTATTCCAATTTTAATTGAAGTAAACCCCTCTCACGAAAAAACTTATACGAAACGAAAACATACTCACCGAAGAGAATTCCATTACTTTAAGAACCCACAGCGTCAGAGCTAAATTTACTATAACCATAATAAGCAGAACTAGAATGAGAATGTACAAGCATTTTTTCCTCCAGCCATATATTCCAATCCTGAAGTTATATTTAGGGTCTGAAGTATCGGGATCTGGGTGGCTTTGGCCCCGAGAGTCCGTAGTATCACAGACGGCGCCTTCACTTTTCTTCATCCTGCAACACCAGTCAAACTGTCAGAATATAATGATACAATCTAACTTCAACTTTACACAAGAACAGAGAAAAATGGAGAACGGTACCATGTGCAATATTATAATAAAGGTGTAAGCTCGTCTTGATAAATAGTGTATCATTTTTTCACGGGATGTTTCTGGCAATTCGAAAGAAAAATTAGCTCTGTCCATATTTCACTTCGGAAAATAGGTCGATAGTTTCGAAGTTGAGTTGAAAGTGGGTGGTGAAAAGATTATATAAAGCTGAACAAATGTTATGGTTCTGTATCAGTATCAGAAAAAAGGATTGGGTCATTGAGAGGATAGGTTGTTATTTAATATCAATGTAATATATGACGTCAATAAATTGAATGAAATGTTTTTTCGACAGTGCATCAAAGACGGTGCCTTTACATCTGTTCATCGTGCAGCACTTGTCAAAAACTGTTAGAAAATAACGATACAATCTTATTTTAACTTTACACAAGAACACAGAAAAATGGAAAACGGTACCATGTGCAATATTATAATGAAAGTGTGAGCTCGTCTGGATAAAAAGTGTATCATTTTTTCACGGGATGTTTTTGGTGATTCGAAGGAAAAATTAGCTTCGTCCATACTCCACTTCGGAAAATAGGTCGGTAGTTTCGAAGTTAAGTTGCAGGTGGGTGATTAAAGAATTCTATGAACCTGGAAATGAATTATTGTTCTGTTTCAGCATGAGAAAAAGGCATTCAGTTATCAATAGGATTCAATTCGAAAAAACTTCGATGGTATTATTGTCAAAATATTTTTATTTTATGGAATTATGGCCTTCTGCTGAGTGAGCTCAATTCCACATGTGAAATATTCAATTACTTGAATAAAAAATTATTAGGATTGGCTTCTAGTTAATACGACGTGAATCCATTGGTCGAAATATTCATCTTCTCGAAAAACAACTATGTTTATTCTAGAAAACATCTCTCAATTTATTAAAATAATAATAATAATCATTTTTGATTGATCGAAAACTACAGAAACAAGAATGTGCACTGAGATTGTGCCTACAAGAGACAGAGTAAGCTGAAATTCGAGCATAGAATGTGATAACAGAAAATAACTGAACTGACACAAGTATTTCCTGAGCTCCGATATGAAACATGCAGAGGTATATATTTCTTGATTATTCCAAATCCTACTGTGGGGAAATTGACGAGTGAAACTGGGCTGTGCAGAGGAGACTTGCTGAACTTTCATTTCTCAACACTCGTGTCTTCATAGCACTCGAAGCTTCATATCTCATTTTCACCATTTTTCTTGGCGGCTGACTTGAACGTTCTCAGTTTGACCTGACATATCATTTTTGCGATACTGTCTGATGAGACATATTGCCGTGACTCCAATTACTTGATCAGTCACAACTTCACACTGGTTGTATTATGAGAAATAACCATGAGTATATATAATAATAATAATAATAATTTTATTACCCACCATGAGTATCTTATTAGGAATCACATGTAGCCAACCTGGGCACTTCATAATACCTGACAAACATTTGAGACCTCAAATTTACGCAGCCAAGGCTGTTCGAGCAAAGCTCGATCGCCCAGGTATTTCTTCTTTTTTTTATTCGAACACGGATGGACGGGTTTTGAAGCCCCTGCATGTCGGCCATTTTATGTCGACCCGTTGTACACCCACATGTTTTGGGAGGCATTTGTGTAGGTTCCTCCAGCCGTAGTTTCGAGGGTCCCTTGGGAGACTTAAAACTTAAAAGATGATTTTACTGAATTGGATAGGTACGCCTGAACAGTCTAAATATAAGAAATAATGGTCAGGAAGCAAGATTTTGAAAATGACTGCTTTTGGAATATGGGATGTAGGTATAATTTGAATTGGTCAAATTCTGAAATTCAGGTGTTTTTTGAACTCGCCGTTGAATTATCTACAACTTCGATTACAAAAGTGTTTTGGAAAGACCAGGGAAGGCTACAGACGACAGAAAGTCGTCAAATGGTACATTTTAACCAATAAAGAAATAATTGTCGTCTTTTAACCGTCAATTACTACCTCATAAGTTAGTCTAATTTTGAAGTTGAGGAAATCAGACGAAACAAAATTTAATGTTCTTCAATTTGTTTGTCGTTGAAGTTTTCTGCTGGGATACGTTTTTAGGAGTTATAAGTGAAAAACTGAAATAAGTCGGGAAATTTCGACGTTTTTGGGGCACCAAAATTTAAGCTCAACCCCTGGAGGGATACATACTCAGATTAATCGTTTTCAAGATTATCTTAAGGTTTCAAAATTATTTTCAACTTTCTCCAGACCAGTTTGAAGTCCTGTCTCTATTTTACCAAACTATATTGAGTTTTCACTGGAAACATAGGGAATATTATTTCACTGAAAAGGGCTATTTCTATCGCGCTCAAAACATGAAAGCATACAAATAATCCATCTTTCATTTCGTTGCTGACAATCAAACTAATTTGACTAGGCGATCTGAACTGCTACATACATGGTGAAACGGGTTTTCCACTATTAGTCCAATGTCAGGTATCAGGACTTCTGCCCTTTAGCTACGACTAGGGTCATATTTCACGCAACCTGCGATAAATTCCGTCGGTTTATCGCCCGCCGTCCAAGAAACGTAAAGCCATAATGACCTTATAAAATAGATACTGAATTATCTATATAACTGCACCTATCCGGGTCGAAACAATACAAATGGAAAACTAAAATAATAAAATAGAAGTAAAGACGATCTGATGAAAAATGAAGAAAAGACGCTCAGGGGAAGTGGTTTTAACTGTAAATTTCCATAAAATCCTATCAGCACTATTTAAGGGATGATTAAATGCTGCAACTTGGTACAATCACGCAGTGTTGAGAACTAGTATTTAGAAAGGGAACGAGAGGAAAATATATTGATTCCAAGATTTCGATAATAGAAGTATGTATCTACAATTCTTACCAATAGAGCTGTCAATATAGTTAAACAAGAAACAAATGAAACAGCCATTTCAAAATGTTGAGGTTTTCTCGCCTTTGGATGCAACCAGTGCAAGAATCTGATGAAATTGAAGTAATTGCTCTTCAGACAGATGTACAGAGCCAACCGACCTTCTATGAGAGATCCTTGGATTTCACTTCCCACCGCACTTTCACTGACCGATAATTCTGAATCTCAAATATAGGGCTCTACAGCTAAACATGAAAATCTCAAAAGAATAAAAATATATCTATTGAAAACTAATTAAAGTTTGCAAAAATGACGAAAAATAAGTACTATGGATAAAAAGTGAGAAATAATCGGAGGTAAATACATAAGAGATCATATTTTTATCGATAAAAACATCTTTAACTGCATAAAAATTTTATTGTCATGACAAAATATCGAGTACTAAGGAAGTGAAGAAATCGCAAGAGCTTGCTCGAGGGATTTCTTCTTCTTACCTTGATCGAGTTATTTTGACAAAAGATAATAAAATTTTAATGCAATTTAAAATTTATCTATGAAAATATGATCTCGAATGTATTTTATGGAGATTAATATACAACTGCGCGATTCAGAAAACATAATGCGAAATTTCATATTGAAAACTGGAAAATAATCTGACAGTTAACCAGATAGAAATGTCAATACTTCTTATCATTCACAACGTGATTGATCACGTGATCAAGGTGAATATTTGTCAGTTATTAGGAAAACTAGGTAGGTTTTTATCACTCTAATTGACCGTTGATTGGTTCTAAGAAATTGGCTTCGATATAGGTGGTTTCTTTGAATTTGCGTTCGAACCAATGTTCCTCTCTATGAAGAACACTAGCGTCGTTCCAAACAATTCTCTGCAATTACCGATTTAGATGTTTCTCCTCGTTGAGTCCACTTTTTGTATTCGGCTATTCTTACCGATAATGACCTCTTGGTCTCTCTAATATAGGAATCTCCACATTCACATGGGACCCCGTAAATACAGTTTTTGAAGGATTCTGTTATGTATTTTGGTTCCGTCTTGGTGAGGAATCTTCGTATGGTACTACCAGATTGATAGGAACTCTTCATATTATATTTGTTCCCGAACCTAATAATCTTCTCGACCGCTGATGTAGAGAAGGCCGAGAAAAGGGTTTTCTGGTCGTTCTTCAATCGTATTGGTACTTTTAGTTGTTAAAATTGTCATTTCCGTTAACCAGCTGCCCCTTCACGAACAACTTTGAGAGTCTTGTGCGAGCTAGGGAAGAAGCACCCCTCACCTTTCAACGTGTGATGCCATGCGAGAGGTCTGTGACAGCGCGGTGAGTCATACCCACGTACATTGCCTCAGCAAGCGGACACACTACGCGCTATAAGAGTTGTTTCTGTACGTCTCCTATGAGTTTCTCGAAATATCCGTATCGGCATAGATCTTTTTTAATGCAGTTTATTTCCGCTTTCAGTGACTCCTGGTGTATTGTAAATACACATCGCTCTCTTCACCAACGTTCAAATAATTGTGGAATTCGGGTAATTGGATACTGTCTTCTGTGTGTCTTTTTCCTGTTAACAAGGGTGAGGATACCAGTGTCTTTCAGCTTCCACATCAAGAAACAACAGGGTGTATCAGTTTCCTTTTCCATCGTGAACTCGATTGAATCTTTCGTGTTGTTTATTCTTGAGAAGTCCTCAAGGTATTCATCTCCGTGGTTCCATATGATGGAGGTGTCATCCCTGTATATCAGCCATAGCCAATAGAACCACTCCATGTATATGACGAGGTTGGCGATTACTGGAGAAGGAGAAGATCCTATCGGCAGTCCATCAACTTGGGAGAAGAAACGGTCCTTTTCTTGTAGGCAGCACTGCAGTAGTTCTGATATCGCTTGTACGGAGAGGTCAGTCCTTTCATGAAGCTGGATGTCTTCTTTCAGTTTCCTCTTGATGATGTCAAAGGATTCTTTTATGGGGACATCGGTATACAGGCTCTCCACGTCAAAGCTGAAGACCCAGTTTACACAAACGTCTAGGAGATGTTGCTTTCTGGATTATGGTGGTAACAAAATGAGTTGTACGTAGACATCATTTTTACCACTCAGTGATGGCAAATGTTATGAATAGTTAACAATTTTCTTCTCGTTAGTGTCGCTTCGATGCACAAAATGTGAAGAAAATTGCGAAGCACATCAACATGAATTTTGGTTTAATTGCGATTTTGTTGGTATAGGAATTAGGTTTGTACTAAAATGGAGCATTACAACACCGACACGACACAAAATGGCCAGAGTTGTTTGTCGAGTCGAGAGTCAAGTAGAATTTATATTTTGTTGACGTCATTCTATAAATTTTCTATGGGTATTTCTGATAGTGTGTAGTGTTCTGTTTGATTCTTTTTATTTCAATAGTTAAATCAGTGTATTCATTGACATCACCAATAACTATTTCTACCAAGAACTGTATTCCGGAACGGACGGAACGGTGAGTAGAAATTTAGGAAGGTAAATTCAGTGATTTACAGAATTTGGCATTTTCAGGATGGTAATGATTTCGCTGGGAAAAAATGCTGTCCAGAGGATTGGAATTGAATTATAGTTATTCTAAATTTCTATATATTGTTTTTTCCGTGATTTAGACAGTTTGATTAGTTTTTTTTTGTAAAAAGTATACAGGGTGTTTCAAATTAAGTCGGCACCATTGCCAACTCCATTATTATTGATGCTAAGAATTCGGTTGAATGGGCAAATGGACTTCTCGATGCAGAAAACAAAAAAAAATGACAGTCGCATTTTCAAAATATTTCATGAAAACAACAAAGCTCATATCACCTTTCTTCCTAAAGTTGAAAATGAGCGACATATGTGAAAATATTTATTTCTTCCACTAGTACAAAAATAGTATATTATGCAACAAGTGGGGAAAGTTCAACTTTTCTCACAAGTGTGGAGGGCGAGTGCCTCAAAGCCATTCCACCAGCAGTATTTACTTTGTGAATCAAAATATGTTTGCTTCAATAATAACTTTGAAGCCGTTGTTGTACAGAAAAAAAATAATAGTTTAAAAAAACTAAAGAACACGCTTTACCATGGACTAAAAAGTGAAACATAATTGACAATTTAATTTCTCAAATGTAAAAAAAGCGTGGGTGCTTTTGATTTATATTCTCATATTAAGTTTTAAACTATTATTTTTTTTACTAAAAAATCGAAATCTCCGACCCCGAAAACCATCCCACTTTTGAATCGTATCTGACCATAATCACAATATTCGTCCATCATCTTGGGCCGCCATCTTGAATACATATATTTTTACGAAAAATTCATAATCTCTGACCCCGAAAAACCTCACATACCAATTTTGATTCGAAAAAAAAATGTTTGATGATCTTGATCTGGAGACTC
Organism: Chrysolina haemoptera; assembly: GCA_958298965.1. Classification (NCBI taxonomy): domain Eukaryota; kingdom Metazoa; phylum Arthropoda; class Insecta; order Coleoptera; family Chrysomelidae; genus Chrysolina; species Chrysolina haemoptera. The sequence continues at coordinate 12,559,503 of OY282585.1, forward strand.
GTCAGATGATCTTTTTCAGCAGCACATAATTTCAGTGGCGTGAAAAGAATTTTGCGAGTCTGTTTTTGAAACAGATGGATTGCTACAAATGGTCCTGTTAAGTGGCCCCCTCGTTCACCAGACATGACACCCCTAGATTTTTATTTTTGGGGATTTCTCAAAAATGAGGTGTAGAAAATAAAACATAATGTAGATGAACTAAAAAATCATATTGAAACTATAATTATTAGAATTGATGGCCGAACTGTGTTGAATGCAACACGTAGTGTCAAGAGAAGGGCCCAAATAAGTGTTCAACAAGAAGGCGGTGTTTTTGAATGTTTACTCGATATTTTCTAGCGCTTTATCAAATCCGATTTTTATGAATCAACAAAACTGACTTATTTTCAACTTTAGGAAAAAAAGTCATAAAAGCTTTGTTATTGAGAATGTAGTTACGAGTCGAAATGCATAATAAAATATAGAGTATTTTATTCAAAAAAATAACACTTTATGATATATTTTGAAAACGCGACTGTCAATTTTTTTTGTTTTCGGCATCGAGAAGGCCATTGAAAATGCTACTAGTTTGCCCATTCGAATTCGTAGCATCAATAATAACGGAGTTGGCAATGGTGCCGACTTAATTTGGAACACCCTGTATACTACGGAATCAACTTACTCATTTGTTTTCAAGCATTCCATTTAAACCGGAATTCATTAGTAAGGATAATAGTATTGAGGTATAATTTCTAATTATATTGAAACATGGTGAGCTTTTTCTTTCATTCTTGAACATTCTATATTTCATATTCATTCAAGTTGCCAATTAATTATTGTTCTAGCAGTGAATTCGCTTCGAAGAGAATTTGAGATACTCTTAGCAGGTAAGCAGGAAAGCATCATCGACTGAGTGTTCGAGACATACAGGAGAATCAGAAAGTGAAGCGCATTTTTGAATAATTACCAGTCCATTCAAAAAAACAAAAAACAATTTAATTTCATATTGTTACATCGAAATGGTCTTAATGTGCATTTGATTCTGAAGTATAAATGGAATGTCACAATGGGCTAATTTCGATTGACATTTTGTATTACATTTTCATGTCTCTAACTGACCAACGGGGCACCGAATAGACGTTTATACGATGATAATGGAAGTCACATTATTTATTATTATTAAATAAATATGACAGAATTTGATGTATATACCATGTTATGCGGATTTCTTATTCTCCATTCAATTGATAATAATAATTTGTGGTTAGAGACATATTATCATTCCAAGTATACAAGAGTTGTCTCAGAAGGCCGTAGGGCATATTCTGTTAGGTGACAATATCTCCTATTTGGATTCATATGAAGTTGTTTATTATAATTGATGAAAACTATTGATCGAAAGTTTGAACCTGTGATATCATTTTCAAAATGTAGAGGATGAAAATAGGTCTGAAAGTGTCGGAAAATTTCTCAAATTCATACGCGTTCTCTCTCTGAATCTCAGGGGACAGAATAGTAATTTCTTATCAAATCATATTATTCGATGATCCCATGTTCTTCACAATTTTTACGGAATTACCCGATTTTGTTTTCGCCACTTTTCGCAATTTTTTTCGAACAGGAGGGGGTCCGAGTGCGCCAATAAAATTTTTTGTTAGAATTTTCGACATCTGACACCGTCAGCAGATTTTTCGAATTCCTTATCTTTCTTTTTCTGTATTACAGTGGGACCAAATTACATTTTTCAATGATAGGAAATATAATATTTTATATTAAAACATTGGATGATTCAATGTATATAACTATTTTTACAGATGTTTTTATTTTATTTTCGTAAGTTTATGCAATTTTCTTCAGGAAAGAGGTGGGTTCGAACCCCAAAACCGACGTTATTTTTTGCCGTAATTTTCAGTTTGTGAGACCGTTTTCCTGAATTTGTTAAAATTACGTTATTCAATAATCCTATGCTTTTCATTATTATGGATTTCTCCGATTCAATTTTCGCTAGTTTTCGCAATTTCTTTCGAGAAGGAAGGGAGTAGGGGAGACAAATTTTTATGGATTGAATCATTCGATGTTTCCATGTTTTTCACTAGGTATGTTTTACGGTAGGAGGGATGACCAACCCTCCCAATTGACATAATATTTTTCGCCGTAATTTTCAATTTCCAAAACCGTCGAAATTATTTCCGAATTTCTATGCGTTCTCTATCTAGCCTTCGAGGGACTGGGGGGAGGTATTTCTAATTTTTTGTTAATTTAATGTATTGTCATTGGCTCTTCATATGTATGCAAAATTGCAGCTCAATCGGATGCCAGCACGTGCTTGAAAAACGAATTGCAAGATTTGAACCGGAATGACTAGACAGAACAACAGAAGGAGTTAGTCTGAAACAAAATGTTCAATATTTGTAAGCAACACGTCATTTTGTATTGTGGATTTGCTGCGGATGAGTTATGCTGAAAAATAATATGATTTCTGTAAAGTGATTCATGGCTTAGGAATAAAATGGGGAGGATTGAATTCGCCGAATATTTAACCCTGTGGTACTTGATATATGATGTCAATGGTTTCAAAACCTTTATAACCTTATATAAATGTAGCGATTCCCGCAATTTTTTGTCCTCGGTTACTGACGGGGTTGCTATCGAACATGGTATGTAGAAAATTGCCGAATTTGAACTCTTGATGTATACAATTTTTAATAATGAACTTGGCATGATGAAATAATGTTTTTAGATGTGACTAACAGATACAAAAGCTTGCCGCCTGAAGTTTTCGGTTCGATTACAAAAGCGGCAAGTTTTTGAATCTCTAACTCGCATCTAAAGAAGTTATTTTTTACTTTTAGGCGCATCTTGATGAAAGCTTGTCTTCAAAAAGTTTTTTTTTTAAATTAATATATTTTGTGCTTTTCAGTTTCAACAGATTTTTAGTACGCATTGATATATGGATTTCAGAGCATGGTCATTAAAAAGGCCGTTTCCTATGAGTTTTGCCTTATCTCTTCAATGAGGAAGCCACCTGAATATTGACTCGTCCGCCGTCATACGAATTTCAACAAAACATTCATGATCTTCAACCCCAAATACCAATTTTAAGAGAATCAGACCATGATTACAAAACTCGTCCACCATCGTGGATTTATGAATTTTGACAAAAAATCCATAATCTACGACCCCGAAAACCCCCACATACCAATCGGACCATAATCACAAAACTCATCCGCCATTTTGAAGCAGCCATCTTGAATTTTTCAATTTTGATGAAAGTGTCATAATTTCCGAACCAAAAAATCCCCAGATACCTACTTTGAATAGAATCGGATCATAATTATAAAATTGGTCTGCCATATTGGATCCGCCATCTTGAATTTTTCAATCTTGACGTTAGAATCATAATTTCCGACACCAAAAACACCCAGATACCAATTTTGAATATATTCAGATCCTAATTACAAAACTCGTCCGCCATTTTGGAGCCGCCATTCTCTTTTGTTTTTCCCCAACAGAACTTCAAATCAATCGGATAATTAGGAATGTGTCATATTAAACTGAAAGATTCAATTACAGACAGATAGACACAGACACAGGGACAGGTGTTAATAAAAAAAAGTGGGCAATTACAAGGTCTGGTGGAGCATCTATACAAAAGTGACAATGGTAACTGTGAATTCAAAATGTACTCCTAAAAAAAAAAAATCAAAGTCCAATAAAATAGAAGGCCAATTGGACTATACCGATTATTATGGGATTCAAGAATAGCCAAGAGTTCATGATTCATCAGGAGAGTACAATATGTTATAATTTTTTCGGCAGTTCCACCGAAGTGGCGATAATAGACTGACCAAATATAAAAATAGAAATGAAATAATCTACGTACTCGATACCTTATTTTGTCTAACAATGGCATTGGTGGCATGAAGTCAGTCTGGTACTTATAACAATCGTCAGTCCGTTCGATTTTTTAAAATCCATTTATACCATTTACCATGTGGTAAGTTTCGAGAGATCTGTTGGACTGATAATTATTTCGAATGATCATACTTTACAACAATGAATCTCCTGAATTTTTTCGCATTAATTTAGGAACAGCCTATATAAAATAACATTGGTACATTTATCAGAACCTACTAATAAAATTTTACATCTACTCCAATTGAAGAGTGAAAATTTCCCTGTATCTGTACATCGAAATTCACGCAGATTAACACCCTCAACCTCACACCTCAATAACACTTCTACTAAGTGGCACTCAAACATTCTCGTGTTGTTGAACACAATGCATCTAAATACTACAGGAACTTGAACCTTTTGCACTGATCGGATAGTTTGTCACACTTTACTTTCTCATTTAATTTTGTCTGGAGAAATACTATGAAATATTTTTCGAAAATGGATACGTGATCCAATACCCTTTAACGAAAATGAATCAGTTTGGAATTATATTCAATGAAAATGGTAATAAAAGACGATGAGCACTTGGGAATTGGAGTAATGGTGGTTTCAGTTTATGTCACTGAGTTTGTCATCACAGGAAAGTTGGTTAACAATTAATCACGCTAAGAGTGCGAAAAGAAAGTATTCTACATTGTCTGCAAAAAATTATAAAAACTGTTGGAGAGATGAAGGTATTGTTTTCTATGACTATGAAGAAAAGTGCAATACTTGATTTGAAGAATCTATAACGTTTTGATTGAGATTATCATTTCCCACTGGCTAGTTGTATCATTTTCTACGATTTTCATGAGCCATACTGTCATTCTTAAAAATTTTATGATGATGAATGATAATATAAGATCAATGGAATCAAAACAAGTTTGTTAACGTCTGTCCCATAATATATTTTTTTTTATATATCGCAGTTTTCATAAAAATATATTATGAAATAAAATGAAATTATGAAAAGTGTATAAAAGAGTGTTTTGCTACATTTATTGAACTTATATTTAGTGGTAAAAGAAGGTCCCTATTACATTAGTGCACTATAGTAGTTTACCTAACAGAAAGTGATACTTTTCCGCACGAGATCGCGTGCGGAAAAGACACTTTACGCTCGTTTAAGGTACACTATTTTTTCTACTAGCGGAAAAAAAACCCAAAAGTTAACATAAAGAACATTTATTATTAAATATATATTAAACTATACAACCATACTTGGTAAGCTTTCTATTTTAACCTTCTGCGATGCAATATTTAAATGTCAGTATAATCCGCAAAAACTAAACAAATCTACTTGTCCGCCCTAAAATGTTTTTTCCGCACTGAAAAGAGTGCTGAAAATAAGTGCAGAAAAGTGGATTTTCCGCACGCTAGTAGGAAAAAGTTTTTATTGTACTCATCTGTCATTCTAATTCAACGTGCTGTCATATTGACAAACATAAACGTTCGAAACCACTACATATTAAGTGGATATTCTGTGAGATACAATACGTTTCAAATAGTTACATATTAACCAGAGTTAAACAAACAATGCCTTCCCGAGAATAACTCGGAAGATAACATACGCGCTCACGGCTACTATGATTTTGATTTTTATAATGCAACTGTGGTTATAGAAACGTTAGTCTAAAATTAATTCTGACAATTACAGAAGAAATTTTAAAATGAGTATTATTAATGGAGAAATAAATGATAGTGATCTGTTTCAATGCAAATCGATACTAATAATCAATTATTCAAGTTGTGCTTTTCATTTTCCTACACCTACGTAGAAAAAATGTATGCAACTCGTGCAAAAATCGTTTATTGCACTCGACGTGTTGTTGTGTAACAATTTCACGCCAAGTGCAATAAACACATACTTTTTGAAATGGTTGCATAAATAACTATTAAAGCATGAGCGACGAGTGTAAGGGCATGACGCGAAGCGGAGTGGAAATGCATTAACGTTGCAAATGTTTAAAAATATACAGGGTGTTTCAAAATTCAGTATCAAGATTTCAGGGGCGTATTTCTTAGGTCAAAATGAGACTTTTTTTTTTCTATAAACATGTGTCCACAACCTCTTCATTTCTGAGATACAGGATGTTGAAATTTAACAAAAAAATCATTTCTTTTTGAATATCTCTAAAACCACTTTGGCTTCTCTTTTTAATTTTGGAACATGCAAAGTACACATAAAAATACACTTTTTCCATGGTGAACGTTTTCTTAATTTCCATCAGTGGTGTCCCTGTACATATGACCTGTAATAATTTTGATCAAAATAATGATACGCTACTGTTTTTTTTTGTCAAATAAGTATGATTTTTATAATTGTCTTCTATCTTCACACAAACATGGTCTTTTGATTTTTTCTGTCCGACCAACGGTTTTCGATTTAAAAAATAAAAGGTAGTCATTTGCTTGTACCTAGGCGAATTTTGCTTTGTCTCATTTTGTTATTTAAATCGAAAACTGTTCTTCGTACGAAAAAAAGTCAAAGGACCATTTTTATGAGTAGATAGAGGACATTCATAAAAAATATAATATTCATTAAAAAATAAACATTGGCGTATCATTATCATTTTTGTTATATTTCAACACCCTGTATCTTAGAAATTAAGCAGTTGCGGACACATGTTTGTGAAAAAAAAATATTATTTTGACCTGAAAAATATGCAAATATGCAAATATGACAAATCTTAATACTGAATTTTGAAACACCCTGTATACACGTATGAATTATGCTTTTTTTATTATGTCTGCATCATGACTTGAAAAATAAAGCTACAAATGATTTTTTCTGCAGTATAATATCCATCATTATTTTTATTATTATCTAATCAAGTAGGTAATGGACAACTGACGCCACGTAATGTTGACTGGAGGCGTATTTGAGATTTTATATGATAAAACGAAGAACTTGGAGTTGTTATCTCGCAACAACCTTCTTAGCAGTGCGCGTTTCAATCTTGAATATTTCGCACGCATTTTGGTGCATTTGAGAATGATTAAGAAAATAAAAAATCAGTTTGAAAACACAAAGTGATCATATTATCAAAATGAGTAGTCATAGTGCTAGTCATATTGAAAATTTAATACGATATATAGGTTTCAACTGAAGGAGTCCAAATATTTTCTACTGATATTGGAATCTCCTGATGACTGATTCAATTTGTTTTCCCTGTATTCCTAAACTCCAAATAGTGCAGCTGTGAACAATATTTATTTTTCCCAAATGGAAGACACGGACAATTTTACCAAAATGTAAAAAAGTATCTTGAAAACTGTTGATGTTTTCAATAATGAAACCTATTTTACATAGAAAAAAATTGGTTACGCATAATTATTTTGATCGTCAAAAGTGTCTAGGAAAAGTGGGTTTAATATCAACCACTCAAAGTATAGTATATTGTATACTGAGCATGAAATGGCATACATTTTCCACGAGTTTTGTAGTACGAGCGTAGCTGGGAAACCGCTGAGGAATTTTGGTGTACATGTCTTGGGTATAAGTGGCATTACTCGGGCATTAGTTGGGAATTAGTGGCATTACTTGAAAATTATTGGGTATAACAGTTATTACTGGTGTATTACTCGGGTATTAGGGGAATTACTTAGGAATTATTGGGCATTACTTGAGCATTACATGTGTATTACAGGAATTATTCGGATGTGAGAGAATAATTACTGCCCAATAATAATCGGTGAAGAGCAAAAAAAAAGTCGTCGAAACATGGGCATTGGAATTGAGAATTGTGCAATTAAAAAAAAAGATCATCCGACTTGTACTTGACAACAAACATTACTGGCATTACTTAGGGGGTATTACTCGGGAATTACTGGGTATTACTCGGGAATCACTTGGGTATCAGAGGCATTACTTACCATTTTTGGGAATTAGTGTACACAATATTCTCAGTGGTTTCCCCGTGCCGGACCTCAAAATTGTGACGATGCAAATGACACAATATATTGACAATTATACACATTATCTACATTAAATTTCCGATACAAAAATACACGAAAAATACAAACCTCATTTACTGAAGCCAGAAATATGTAAAAAAATTCGCAAATAATTTTATTTTTTGTTCCTATGATCGCACGTCTGACGGGTGACATGTGTTTTCGTTGGTTTGGCTATGTCGAAAGTTGGCAGTACTTATTAGAGTACTGAAATTACATGCTACTTTCGAAAAAATGTGGTGGTCGATATTGCCCGCTAGTCGGTATTAGACTATCCTCCCATATAACTAGTTTCTTTAATGATATTTGAATTACCACAAAAAATCAATATTTTTTGTGAAATATTAACCGACATCGATACCTTAGTGAAGCTTTCTCTATGATTAGGTCGATTCAAACCAAATATGTTAAAATTTGGTGTGATTTTTTTTATTAAACTTCCGTTCAAACAATATTGTATGATATAATTGTAATAAGTGTTTTCGAAACACTGGTGTCAATTGCAAAACTCGCTATCCACACCAGTGTTCTGAACATTAACTTTTTACACTTGTACCATAAATAGATATAATTATCGAATTTTTCATGATCGTTATATCACATGTATGTTTTTGACGACCCGTCAAAAGTATATTTTAAAGAAAAAAATTAAAACTTATTTTACAATTGATCACTTTGAATCTGATTTGCACTTCCGTAAAACGGACGAGAACATAATCAAAGTTCTTCCTTGCTTCTCCTTCGACAATAAAATAATTACAACACAATGTAATTACTCTAGTTAGAACACCTGTAAATGCCCCAATTCTGTAATGTCACCCCCGAATGAATAGATACTCCATGTGAATGCGGAGGAAAGTGTTTTGGACTTTGAAATATCACCGGTGCTGGATAGTAAATTTCTCATTTCCCGAAGGATTTCCTGTATCAGAGGGGCCAACAAAGACAACACCATAATTTATATCATTTCGCGAATGAGACAGAGGCAGATAAATAGAGGAATGTGTTCCTTGATACACGATATTTATGTCATATTTCTGAAGGGCGAGACTCATTTGCATTTTCTGGCTGTGGTCTTTTCGATATAATGTCGGCAAGTCTGTTGACTGATCTGGCTCAGGGGAAAGTGATGTTCACGACTCACATTATTTTTTTGACACGCTTTCTGTTGACTTGACTTGTAATTGAATTTTTGAATGCAATTCTCACCACTTCCAGTCGTCCGAATATTCTAAAAGAATACTGCACACTATAATAGGGAATTGGCCTTCTGTCGAATTGGCTGAATTTAAAATATTTTTCAACTTTTTTTATCGTATCATTGGATATTAAGCTTCCTTTAAGTTAAATTATTAACATCATAATATCATAATAACACATAATACATTAGTTGCAATATAATACTTTTTGTACAAGTGTCATTAAAAATGACTAAATGAATTAAAAAGTGAGGTTTTCACAAAATCACTTTCAACACTAGTGTTAAAAGTAAAATGACAGATGAGATGATTGATACTCAGTAATATAGATCTTTATAATAGAAACACTTCAATCAGATATTATAATCAAAACACCTACTCACGAGAAATCATTTATGAAAGTTCGCACATGTATTTGACCGTTTGTGTAATTGCTACTACTATTTTTTTTTTTTTAATTACAAACGAAGTAGTATTCAGTCCAACTGTAGAAGGTCCTTCATCACTGACAAATGATGACATTCATAAATAAAGTGCGTTGGGGTTTATTATAGTTAGAGCCTCTGCTTGTCTGCCTTGTAATCCAAAGATCGTTTGTTCGAATCATCATAACTGTTGTTCAAAAAAATTAAATGATACATTTGTTAAAAGTGATTATAATTCTGCTCGTGGGGTTGCTCCACTCGCTAACGCTCGTTTCGCAATATTCCCCACTCACAAAATAATAATAATAATAATACTCCCTCATAAACACTCGTAGAGTGTACCCAAAGGCATGGCCTGTGCGGGTAGAGGACGCTATTATTATTATTTGCCGTGGCGCTCCGGGGCGACATACTGATTTTTGGTGGCGTATTCACTTTTCAGCTGCAGGAAAACCCGGAAAACCTACAGCACCACCTCGGGTGGCCGGCGTGCACTCCAAGCTAGCACTAGCCGAGATTGGCATCTAGGCAACACACAATACACTTGCTTTCAACAAGGACTGTCGATATCGATTCCGATATTGGGTACTTGAGAAAAAATCCCCCGTACCTACATCGGGCTCGAACCGACTACCGCTATATTGAAGTTCTGAACGGCCTGCGCCTTAGACCGCCAGACCACCGATCACCATAAAATAAAATAAAATGCCACTTTTAGCACTTGTGTCATAAATAACTATTAGTTACTTTATAATAGAAACCAAATGGCACACTCAAATGACAATAACGTGACATACCCAATGGGCACACGTACGTTTTTCAAACGTGTTATAAACGTGGCATTGGTTGAATAAACGTTTCTGGTTGAAAATTTCAACGGCAATAATTTAGTGTAATCTTCAACGTTGAAAGAATACGTTATAAAGATGTGTTTTCAACGTTACTTCCTCAACCAGTCGTTAAATATACGTTTAACAATCGTTATGTTAATTCAAAAAGAATTTTTAATCAAATTGGCTTTATGCGATTCATATATCAATGTTTATGATACCTTCCTTAACCTTTTATTTGGTCAAAACAATGTTGTTTTATTGAGTATCTTCGATGTTCAATAAACCTGAATGAAAACGGCAATAAGTCGATAATTAGTAAGCAATTGGTTTAATATTACATTGTTTCACGCGACATTTTTTCGTTGAAGAAACGTTCGGTTTTCAGCCATTTCACAACGTTATTTCAACGTCCTTCAAATTGGCTTTATGTGATTCATTTATCAATGTTTATGTTACATTCCTCAACCTTTTATTTGGTCAAAACAATGTTGTTTTATTGAGTATCTTCGATGTTCAATAAACCTGAATGAAAACGGCAATAAGTCGATAATTAGTAAGCAATTGGTTTAATATTACATTGTTTCACGCGCCATTTTTTCGTTGAAGAAACGTTCGGTTTTCATCCATTTCACAACGTTATTTCACCAGGCAGGACAAGATTTTTTCAGTTTCAGATGTAAATCTGAGTGATTGAATCTTGTTGCTGGCTGGGGATAATCCTCCACGATTCACTGTTGCGTTAATAATTAACAGTGCTGCTTCTAAGGTGGCGTATGGGGTTAGTAACAAAGCCTAGCCAAAACACTAGTATGAATGAGATATATGTTTGTGACGAATGTCCGCCGTCTTTGACGTGCCATACCAATAAAATAGGGATGTAGTATTGCCTAGAGCAAGACAACTGCATCCCCCCGATACAGCTTCGTTGTCTACGCCGGTTAAAGCCCGGATGGTGAACGGATTTCCCGCAACGGAGCATGTCCATATTGCACCGTACAGGTAGCAGAAAAGGACAATGAAATGATGAGAGAGAGAGAACGTTATTTCAACGTCCTTGTGCCCGTTGGGTAATCAATGTTGTTGATTTCATTTTCACATCATCGTTGTCAATGTCAATGATACGATAAAGCTTTGAATGTAACTAGATTATTATGCAATTTAAATGAATGTTGAAGGTTGCACAGGCGACATCATCGATTATTATAAAACGCATAATGATCTTGTTACATCAATAGCTATTTTGGGCTAGTTTTAGCGCTAGTGGCCCCTGAAAACTCTCATTTTGCTGAAAGTGTTGTGTAGATAAAAGTATTTTCGGCTCAACACAGTGCGATTCCATCGAAAATATGCAACTAATACTCCTTCCCAACGAACTATGTTTATATGTTTTGGAAGCTGGTACGTGCATATATTTTTTCCAAAAAAAAACAAAAAGGCCTTTCCGCGGAAAATTTTTGATTGATATTTCATTTTTATCATGTTTTGAAGCATCTGTGAAATTTTCGTCAGAATCGGAGTTTTAACCATATTCCCTACTTTTTCCCAATTTTTTAAGTCTCCTCTACTCGTTTTCCAGAAACGTCTAATCTAAGATCCTGTATTATCAGCCATCAGCCTAGTTAACTATCATTTCATGATTTTTTCACTGTTGAAAAAGATTCGTAACCTTTCTCCAAGATTTAATGATCAACTCTTCGCCACTTCACTTTTTTCCAAATACCTACAACAATTTTAATGGCTCGAGTACGTCACTGCCTCAAGGGTATTCATCATTCAGGTTTTCCTTCCAAGCTGACACGTCTTCACACCCATCACTCTACAACTCTTAAGGGACATATTTCCGTTTTATTTGAGTGTCGATAACATTTCCATCACTTCGAACGGCTTGTTACACATCCAATAATGATTTCTGAAATATTTATACCGTCATTAAATATAAACGTAGTAAACGATTTCAAATTTTCCGGTCTCCTTTGACGGAGAGTAGCAGGTTGTATTGAAACGTGCAGAGAAAATAATTTCGGTCGTTGTAGATACGGAAACTGATTATTTTTTGGATGAAATAATATACAAAATCATTCATCTTGGAAAACCTGAATATCCGATGAAACTGACAAATTTATATCAGGCATGGTGTTGCAAAAGCTAACTTAGAATCGAACTCATTCCAAAAGTGACGGTACTAAATACCTGAATTAACAGTTGAATAATATCTTTTTTCTACGTTCATGCAAAAAACAAAACTTTATTGAACTATATTTGGTGGAAAAACTGTCTCTTTATTGCACTCATCTGTCATTCTACTATAGCGTTCTGTCATCATGACAGGCATAAACTTTCAAATCGACGCCAAATTTAGCCCATTTTCTGTGAGATTGTATTACCTTTTAAATAGTTGCATGTTTCATCATATTCATTATATAATGGACTATGAAATTACTAGAAAATGCAATTTGTTAAAAATAAAATTATTTCCTTCGAATATCATCTGAATTACAGAAAATGTTTTTGAATTACTTTTAGCAGATAGATTTAAAAAAACAATGTCTTCCTTACAGTTTAGTGCCACCTAAATGAAACATTTTCTGGTTTTTGCATGAACGTAGAAAAAATATTGTATGAAACTCGTGCAAAAAGAGTTTATTGCACTCGACGTGTAATGGTCCAACTCGGCCTGATATGGCCTCGTTGTCCAAGTTGGACAATTACACGTCGAGTGCAATAAACACCTACTTTTTGCACTTGTTGCATAAATAACTATTTATACAGGCCGTTTTTTTAGCTGATCCCAGCACCATTACTATCTCGGAAACGGAGGGACCTACAAGGTCGGTTAAATTGAACAAAAGTTTCATATTTTGGAGTGTAATAATAAGCTTTTTTGAGATTTTGAATGTCAATGGTGTTTTTGAGATATTCGCCAAAAACTAAAATAATCGAATTTCGTTTTTTGGCTATACCGCCTCCATTCTGAATATTATAATATTGTTATAATCTGATGGGAACAAATTTTCAATTCGATGTTTCGTTCATTACATTCCATCATCAACTTTATTTTTTCAAATAAGAACCTCAAGTGTTTTTTATCGATTTTTTTAGCCACTTTCATAACAAATTCAGCTACGTATTACAAAACATGTCGTCCCCCTTATCACGTAGGGGTATTATTTTGAAATAGGCCATATTGAGATCTACAGGGCGATTATTACAGGATAAATTATTCAGAAATCAGATATGCCCCTACGTGATAAGGGGGACGATGTGTTTCCCGGCGTTTTTCTCAATATTTCGTCATACAATGCCCGTCAGTGAAGTCTCAAAAAAAAGTCAAAGGAACTTAATACTGTTTCATATTTGTTATAATCTTATATGAACCAATTTCCAATGCGACTTTTCGTTCATTAAATTTCATTGTCAACTTTATTGTTTGAAGTATTTTTCACCAATTTTAGAAGCCACTGTTTTAAAAAATTCAGCTATTGATTACAATATATGATCACTGTATAGTCAAACAATTCCCGTCAGAGCTACCTCAGAAAAGTACACAGAAAAAATGCTGGTTTACATAACGATAATCTTGAAAACATATTCTAAAAATAAATTGTAGTATATTTGAACCGAAAGAATTTGTTTTGAAAGGAGAAAATTCTAATATCATTTTGAAAAGAGAGATATTCTTGGGTGCCAAGATTACGATCAATTTCACTGGATAATTTTTACTCTTAATCTAACAAGAACACATGTCTGAAAATAAAAGAGGATATAAATGTTTATTTCAGTATTAAATTGTATTCTTTTGAGGAAATGCAAAACTTACTTCAAATTGTGTTATATGTAATTATAGCTCTAAATTTAACATTGAATCAAAATAAATTAATTTTATGAACAAGAATATTCATTCTCAATTGTAGAAACATCCTTTTGATCGAATAGTTTCAATAATTTTATTGAAAATTCCTATCATTATGGTTGAAATCAATGAAAACTTAGTTGGATACTAGACAAAGCTTTACCCAAGATTTAGGCTATTCTAACTTGAAGTATTTTATACTTACTTGGAGTCTTAACAATACAATTATCGACTTAGTGGGGGTAATCTCGTGTCTCGCGTCGATCGAAGTTCGCCGATTGTCTTGGCAGTACGCGACTGCCATGTTTATGAGCGAATCAACGGAGATTTGGTTGTGGTTTTGTTTTGTAACTATCATTTGTGTTTTTTATAACATTAAGGAATTTCTGCGACAATGGAAATAAGAAGAATTGATTCCGGTATTCAACGGTAAGTTAATTAATTAACATCTCTGTAATTGCGAGAAGGAATATGGCGTCCTGTTGAAACATGATTTACGCCAAATTTTGTCCATCAGATTCATAAATCATAATGGTATTAGACTGAATCAATTATGTTTGGCACAGGTATAAGATTATGGAAATTACCGCATAAATATCGGGGTGGGTGCTAAAAATTCCATAAGGTACTCTGACGGGAATTGTATGATCAAATATTGATGATGTTTTTTCGGAGCAAAACGTCGAGAAATACATGTATTGTAATACATAGCCGAATTTGTTATGAAAGTGTCTACAAAATTCGATGAAAAACTATCGATCCACAACTGATCACTATATGTGTACTTTTTTTGATTTGTTATAACTTCGCCTGCATTACGTCCCTGTTCTGAATATTTTATAACAATTTCTCACGAAACCAAATATTGTTATAGGCTTTCCATGGCGATAATAGTTATTTATTGTATACATGTTTTGGATAGCATTTTATTCATCTAAAACACGCATTGTATTGACTTTGTATATACTTTGCCTATGTCTTTTTCAGAAATATAATGTTCTTCAGGACATTCTCGCATAATGAGTCGTTCCGTATTTTAAATACAGAGTGTTTCCGAATTTAGGGCAATTAATAAAATGGGTTGTTATATAGAACCTAATGTATCAATGAATGGCAAAAATTTTCGGTTTTGAAGCAGTAGAAAATTTTTCAAAAATTCTGACATTGGCGCTGAAAACCCCCCATTTCGAAATTCATTGAATAAAACAACATAAAGATGGGTAACTTTTTTGTAGAATATTTTATAAGGAACATTTTCAGTGTGGATAAAATACGACCAATGGTTTCTGAGGAAAATGAGAAAAACCACCGCACTTCTAACTTTATTGTTTCGATTTTGAAAAGTCTCTCTATGGTGCGTATAATGTCAATATATCAAAACATATATTTTTTTTAATTATGCTAATGTATCTTTTTCATTGAAATATAAACTTTTAGTTCTGCAAAACTTCTTTTTCTTTTAATAATGTCACTACACTGAGTAATATGTCTGTCGATTATTATACCGGGTGACCACTTGGTGAGGGACGCCCACCAATTTTTCTATAGTTTTGAAGATACAAATTTCAAATTTGGTATGTCGCTATAGTACTTGAATACGCATATTTTGACCCCTCTACCACCACTTCCGGTTTAACCGGAAGTGACCCAAATCTTTTTTTTCAAATGACACCCTGTAAATATTTTTTCATCATCCGAAATAGCACGCAATTTGTGATCAAAATTGGAATTTGAAAAATGGCGGAGATACACTTGATTGTTCAGTCAAACAAAGTTGGTTATGAAATTCAAACTTAAATCAGCACAACTGACAAACGACATCATAAGTTATCAGAGAAAGCTTCGAAGTACAGTTGGAAACTGAGTTTCTCGTGTAATTGCAGCTCCCATATAATCCAAAAATTGTCAAAAATTTACTAAAAACGTAATAGTATATACCCATAAAGAAATGGTCACAACTGCTATTTCTCAAATGGAAATATGTTCTTTTCACTCCGCCATGATGAAAAATGATTAATTATCAGATTACTCGTTTGAAAAGTTTCGAAGAATCCCGAAAGAAATCCTAAATACAACATGTTTTATCATGAGTTTTCTCAAAATTAGATATTCTTCAACGAATATAAAAAAGCGAAACAAACAAGCAGCATTGATCAAATACGTATAACAACTTTTGACTTCGTTGAAATACTATGAGCTTTTGTGTATTGCTTTCTTAATTATGTTCTAAGCCGCCTACGTTGAAGAACATTCAATTTTAGGACAACTCATCATAAAACCTGATTGTATCTTCGTTTCCTTTAGGAATTCTCCAAAACTTTTCACACTAGTAAACTGAAAATATATAACTTTTTATCATGACAAATTCAAAAGTACATGTTGCCGTTTGAGAAATGGCAGTTGTGAGCATTTCTTCGTGGATACCATCCCGTTTTTAGGTAATTTTTGATAATTGTTGAAATATATGGAAGCTGCAATGACATGAGAACCTCAGTTTTCAACTGAATCACGCTTCCTCTGGTAACTTCTGATGTCGTTTATCAATTGTGATGATAAGTTCGAGTTTCATGGCCAACTTTGTTCGATTGAACAATCAACTGTATCTTCGTAATTTTTCAACCAATTTTCAATTTTCAGATCAGTGTTATCACAAATTGCGTGCTTTTTTGATAATGACAAAATATGTACAGAGTGTCATTTGAAAAAACAGTTTTGGGTCATTTCCAGTTGAACCGGAAATGGTGAATCTCAGGCTTCGAAATATGCGTATTCAAGTACTATAGTGACAAACCTAATTTGAAATCTGTATTTTCAAAACTATAGAAAAATCGTATATAAGTTCGCAAGATATTCATCATGTCATTACTTAAAATTTCATTATGAAATAAATCACTGTTTGCTAGTGCATTTGAATAGCACAATAGACATTTATGATATAAGGATCATAATGACGATCATTATGGTACTAGCTGTGAAGATAACACAGCTAGTACAATAATGATTGTTTATGATCCGAATTTTATACAAAATTTTATATTTCGACTATTTTTTTAAAAATAGATTTCTTATTGCATTACAGTAAGTAATGTGAACGTAGCTTAGTTTCAGTAATGTGCATAGAAACGTGAGGTAAGAATGGAATTGTTTGTTCAATTATGTTTTGAATAAATTTTTGAGTTTTTGCGTCTATATTTTTTTTCATTATAGTCCTTAGTACTCTAATAAATCATTATAGTACTCAGTCCTATAAAGTAGGTCTCATTGTAGTTCTCAGAACTTTAATAAATCATTATAGTAGTCAGTCCTATAAAGTATGTCATTTTGACACTAAAAATGAAATCCATAATAATGTCATTATGACACGTCGGGTGATTTTCATGTTGTTGGGAAAGATAAAAAAAGCAACATTTCATAATAGTTGTGTATCAAATCTTAGTGGAGTGTAATTATTCTGCTACAGAAGTTATAGAAGCTAGAATATAATTAATCAATCTTCTAATTTGTGTTTCCATGAGCGTAATATAAAATATTCGTAACGATCTTTATACAGTGTCCGGCATAAAGTTCGCAGCATATGGAAAACTTTTTTATTATTGATTTCTCAAAAAAAATCAATTTTGATAAAAAGCTCTGCTTCATCTCAAACCTGAAATGCATACACCAGAATTGAATTTTTCACGACACTATACGAGGGAGATGAAAAAACATGCTTTAATTTCAAGAAAATATGATCTCATCACTTTATTTTTCACGGTAGAATCAAAAGTCAAGGGGAAATATTGTTCAGAATCGAATGTTGATCCAGAAATTCAAATCATAGCCACCTATGACCATTTTAATTTTTCAACTTTATTCCCCATTTTCTCCTCATCGCCCTGTACGATATGAGGAATACTGTGCTAGATGAATGGCATATTGTTAGATATGATGATATCACTCCATGGATATCCTCACCTTCCTCGCTTCTATCAGAAAATCACATTTATTGAAATATGTGACGGAATTTCGCAAAATCTTGCTGCAAATAGTAAATAAAACTGAATTACCTCCAAGATATGAGGCGAGAATGAAAATTAATTTATTTTTAGGATATAAATAACATTTTTTTAAACAAATATGCCCTAGGGTTTATTCTATGTGTTGTCCTCCATTTTCAATGCACTGCATTGTACGGCGATGCATTGCATCGTGAACATTTCTTAGTATCTGGGGAGTTATTCCCCGTATACAATCCCTGATAGTATTCTCCAGATGAGATATATTTTGAAACGGTCTTCTTGAGTATACCTTTTGTTTGAGATATTCCCATAAAAAAAATCCAAAGGAGTGAGGTCCGGTGACCTGGCGGGCCAAGCGTTATTGGAATATCTTCCAATCCATCGATTTGGAAATGTTCTGTTCAACCACCTTCTCACTTCTCTCGTAGAATGTACGGATGCACCGTCTTGTTGAAAGTACATTCCAGCTCTCATGTCCAATGGAATATCATCTAAATAATCGGAGAGAAGTGTTTGCAGCATTCTTAAGTATCTTGCAGAATTCAGTGGTTGTCTGAAAAATACTGGTCCAACAATAATGTCATTAAGAATTCCGCACCAGACGTTAACTTTGAAGTGATATTGATCTCTACATTGTATCCTGAAATGGGTATTATTATCTGCCCACCACCTGCAATTCTGGGAGCTGACTACCCCATTTGATGTGAAGGTTGACTCGTCACTGTAAAATTGTCTGTTATCTTCTATCATAGACTGAAACCAGAAACAGAAATCCAAGGGATTATCCGGATCTCTCGGTTTCAAAGTGTGTATGAATTTCGGTTTATACGGCTTGAATTTATTATTAGCTAAAACTCTTCTCATTGATCGATCGGATATACCAAAATTTTCTCTTCGTTGCGACAATGACATTCTTGGATTTTCAACCGTATATGCATAACAGTTTCCTCATTTTCAGTTACTGCTCGTCTATGCGTTACTTTGTATTTTTTCGAAACCGATTCAGATTCCCTGAATGTTTTTAAAATTCTTGTAATTGTCGAATTATGGACGTTTTTACCTGGATGTCTTTCATTAAAAATATCGGCAGTCTCTCTACAAGTATGATAATTGTCACCATGTATCATCACGATCTCCACTCTTTCCTGTATACTTAGTCGACCAGCCATGATTGAATTGAAAAACTACTGAAATTACTAGACAGATTTTTTATGAAACCTACTATTCTTGATACGACAAAAATGGTTTGTTTACAATTAGGATTTGTTTTCAAAGCCAACTGTGATCGGAAAATGTTCTCTATCTCAATCGTTTGCAGTAAAAAGAGGTGTTTACCGCAGTGGTTGAACGCTCGCCTGGTGACCGAAAGGTCCCAGGATTGATTCCCAGCCGGTGCGCTAAACTTTTCTTTTCAGATATTTTGAAGTGCATAATATGTGAATACATTTTTCGAATGGATTAAAATCTAAATTTTTCAAGATGAATAATTCAATGAAATTTTGTAGATGCTTTCTGATGAGAAACTATAGAAAAATTATCATATTTTACAATTCCTGACTTTATTCGAAGAATAACTACCAGATACTAAAAGATGTCCACAATGCAAGCCGTTCAATGTAGTGTATCGAAAATGTAGGCCTCCACATAGAATATTGGGCCATATTTGTATAAAATAATTCGTTATTCGTAGTGTGAAAATAAATTAATTTTCATTCTGGTATCATACCTTGGAGACAATTCAGTTTTAATTACTATTTGCAGCAAGATTTTGTGAAATTCCGTCACATATTTCAATTAATGTGATTTTCCGATGGGAGGGAGAAAGGAGAAAACATCCATGGAGTGATATCATCATATCTAACAATATGCCATTCATCTAGCACAGTATTCCTCATATCGTACAGGGCGATGAGGAGAAAATGGGGAAAAAAGGTGAAAAATTAAAATGGTCATAGGTGGCTATGATTTGAATTTCTGGATCAACATTCGATTCTGAACAATATTTCCCCTTGACTTTTGATTCTACCGTGAAAATAAAGTAATGGGATCATATTTTCTTGAAATTAAAGCATGTTTTTTCATCTCCCTCGTATAGTGTCGTGAAAAATTCAATTCTGGTGTATGCAATTCAGGTTTGGGATGAAGCAGAGCTTTTTATCAAGAATGATTTTTTTTGAGAAATCAACAATAAAAAAGTTTTCTATATGTTGCGAACTTTATACCGGACACTGTATAATACTGAAATTTTGGAAGTTCAGTAAGGTATATTTCTGGAGTCACAATAATGAATTGAATTAGCAAGGAAGAAAGTCTCAATAAGTATGTATATCCGCAATGATGCGGGATCACTTCAACAAATCTTGACTAGTAGATAGTGATGCGGGATAAATATCTACTGAGACACTTCTCAACCCCATTGCTAAATGCGTTCCTGAATTATATCGCGGCATTATCGATACGATACAAGAATACTCCATTTTCTGGCAGTCTCATAATGATTCCCTTCAGAGCAGAACAGAAATCCCCCTTCATTACCGCCACATTCACATCTCTCTATACTTCACCTCCGCTAATCTGAAAACCATCCTCCGAGTAGTATAAAACCCGTAAATAGGCTCCATCCAGCCTTGCTCCAGCCGCAGAGCTACACACAGGAACTAATTAGGAGGCACCGGACTTGCGGTTCGACATCAGGGTAGGCCGGCCGTCGCGTTGTTCTGTTGTGCGGTGGCAACTTACTTAACGCACATTTTGTTGTCGTAATCGTTGTAGGAAGGAAGTTGGTACAGGACGCCGTTAGGTCATATAGCTGAAAACAGAAGTCGGCGGAAGTTTCTTTTTTCTGGAAGCGTTCCTTTGTCAGAGGTATGAGATGTCATGATAACCTACGGGGTGACACATTCGAAACGACTGTCCTCGTTCCCTTTTTTATTTCCATATTTACGAAAACGAATGCATACTGTGTGATTGATGTTGATAATAAAATGAGTTGGTTAGTTGATGGGCCGTGGTTGCGCCTCTGCCAAAAATGTCACATGAAATATAGACTAATTATGATAATTCATAAGGATATACTTACGTGAAAAATCTGTAACCTACAAGTACGTAACCTTAGTACATACATTTTTTGAAAGGTTTTATGAGGATTTATAAGTAGATGTGATTTATAAGCATACCCGAATACATGTCATACGAGTTTGCATCAGGCAGTGGTTGTTATAAGATTTCTTTGATCACAACGATATTATATGCTCATTCACAACCTTGTCAACGTATGAGAAATGTGTGGAAATTCACAATTAATAATCTTATTGGGTATCGTATGAAGAAAGTGGATTCAGGATTCAATGGTCTGTATCAGGAATTACGTATTCAATTTTATTAGGTATCTTGTGGAAACAGTGGGATCAGGACGTGATGTTTGGATCAGGAATTCCTTATCTAAATTTATGCGATTCCTATAAGTTTTCATACAATTCAAAATCACTGAGAATTCACAAGTGTCGATAAGAAAAGAAGGATACAACTAAGTATAATAGTTTGTTTTAGGCAGTGGTAGTGCAAAGAGACTATACACGATTCGATGAGATATTCCAATTACAATCACAATAATGTTTTGAATGAGGATGAAACACACAATTTACAATATTATTAGGTATCGTATAAAGAATTGGGTTCAGGATTTGATGATCCAATCTGTATTTGGAATTCCGTATCCAATCTTATGCGAATCCTATGAGATTTCATGAGATCCAACAGTAAGAACATTACGAAACCAAATGGAATATTCTAAACTGAATATTCCTAAGAATATGACCAAAATATTGAAAGGATTACTTTTTTTGTTCTTTGGTGTTTTAGCATCGACTGCTTCGTCATTAGCCATCGAATAGATTATTATCATATTGAGCCAGAATATTTCAAAAATATTTCAGAAAGATCACTATCACACCAGGAAAACCTATATATTTTAAAATGAATTCAGTTGCTAACGATACATTTTTTTCATCATAATCGTATCACAGAGAAAATTTATTTACTTATTATTTCTCTCGTATGTAAAATGTATTCGCTGATAAACCATTTTCGCTTTAATTGTTGAAAAAAAAAATAGTTTTTTCCGTTAACCAGTTGTCGTCCCCTTACGAACGGCAGCCCTTAAAAGTCGAAACTTGTGCGAGCCAAGGATTATCGAGGTCTTACCTTTCAGTGTGCGATTCCTAACACTTTCTCGGGCCATCAGATACAAATCTGTAGTCGCTAGGATTCGAACCTAGCCGACCAGCAGTCAATGGTTTTGAATGCGACAGTCTCAACCACTGAGCTACTTGGCCCGAATGAATGAAATGAATGTATCTCTAACCAGAGACTTTTACCGGAGTGCTTCTTTCTCCACTCGAAAGATGGAGCTGCCTAGACCACATGTTATAGCGCATGATCAGAATGGGCAAATAGCCAGCCATAGTAGGATGCGGGCTGAGAAAATACATTAAAACTGCACAGTTCTACTCTACCTCCTTTTCGTTTCTGTTAGAAATGAATGTGTAATTTACATATTTTTCTATCAGCACTGCTGATAGAAAAAATATGAAATATATAATACACAGCAGTTGAAGTTGAAGACCTAATTATTTCTGTATGTGCATTTGTGAATATAATAATCGATTGCAGAAACAATCTCACAGAATATCATTTATCTTTTTCAAATAATCATGTGACAGCTATAAAATCTCATATGTTCTCATTCATTTTCAAACTGGATGACCTCATACATACCTCATACATCATTACACTGAAAGAGAAAATACTCCAAACATACAAATAAAACAATTGTTAAAAAAATAAGTATTCAAGAAAATAAACGTTTGTTAAGCCATGTTCAGGGCTTGACGAGATCTTGAGAAGTATTTAAATGACGATGGTAATCAGGTTGTATAAAAAATAGTATTATTAAATTAAAACGTTTGTTAAACCAAGTTCAGGGCTTGAGATCTTGAAACGTCTATTAATAATGATTGTAATAAGGTAGTGTGAAGAAAATTCAGTTCTTTGGACTATTTTGTTCGTTATTCAAATGGTCATACCAACTTACAAGGTTTTGAAATATTGGGTTGAATGCATTTAAACCTCACATACTCTTCCTGACCAATAAGTTATAGTACTCTTGATTGGAAACAACCAAACTCTTCTCATGTGAATATATGTCATATTTTAAACTCCTTTTGGGTTCCTTGGTTTCAATATGGAGGGACCGCAGCTCTGGAATACTCCTGAATCCACCACCTTGTTCTGGATACCTGATCGATTGTGTAATTCAGCCAGTCTTGGAGTATTCCAGCTTGAATACTCACAAAGAGTTAAATAAGCTAAGTTTCAAATAAGTTTTTCAGTTTTAAATAAGTTTTTCAGTTTTAAATATACTTTTAAATTTTAAATCTGGTAGAGCTCTTTATAAATGTTATTTGTAGACACTGATTGGATGATTTTCAAAATAAAAATGTAAATCATCAGCGAGTCCTTCCTAAGCGAGACTAGACGCAGAAATGGACGAAATGCAGGATAAACGGAAATTCAAAATTTAATCCCCTCCTCACATCAATGGCAATAAACAGTGTTACCGATTGTCACATTATCAAAGAACAGCTTATTAACTGCTGGTTTATATTTCGATAGAATGAAACCAACATCTTGGCTATGCACGAATGCTTCAATTATTATACTATCTATCTATGCGGTATAGTTATAAATTACATCTATGGTCTAATCATACAATTCTCACATTTCGTCGGAACTGGATAATGGAATGTTGGTTAGAATTCAAATAATTCGAAAGTGACTTTGATAATTGAGTATAACTAAAATCAACTCAGTTGGTGTCTTGTTCACATTGCCATGCTCTACAGTAAATATGAAGAAAATTAATGTTTGTAGAAATACAACCGTTATACTACGGCCCTTCAAAAGTAATCTCTCGGACATATTTTCATTCAGTATCTCCAGAAATCGATGAGAATACCAACCGAAGTGGGTACATGATTCAGTATTAGTGAAAGTTATAATTTCTTCATGAAAATCAGTCAAAACCAATTCTCACCATAGACTTACGAAACATGAAGAATGCAACATTTTCTCACTGTATTTTGAATGATGGAAATTTTGAAACCACCAGCAGCAGTATTTTATTTAAACCGAATATCTCGTAAATGGTTGGTCCACAGCCCTATATGGAGAGAACTTTATGGATTTAGTATCAACTAATTATTAAATGTTTTCAAAATAATTTTCGAAAAAATCGAATGTAAAAAATACGCAAAGAAAATATCACCTTACTCATGTTCCGCACGTCTATGGTTAGAGTGGGTTTTGGCTGATTTCAGGAAATGGCAACTTTCTGTAATATTGAATCGTTTACCGATTTACAGTGGTATATCTGGAAGGGTACCTGACATATTGCACGAAAATCAATTTGTGGGGTCTAAGAACTTTTGTGATATTTTTGCAAATATAATCAGTACACGAAGTTTGTTACTTTATTTTGGAGACACCCTGGGTGATATCGAATGCCGTTATTACATCGAAAATTGGGAATCAGGACCAAATAATAAAAACAGTAGGCGCTGTTCTAAGTGGCACACCCACTCGAATATTTTGTTGACGTGACGATAATAGTTTGTATTAGTTGAAAGCAGTTTATTCTCACTCATTAGCACATATTCCTAAGAGATAATGCCTCGGCACGCACTGTGTTGAATAATTTGCAATTCCTTTCACCTTTGATTACACTCACAGGGCACTTTATCGTAGAGTTTAATGGTATATGGAAGAGAACTAATTAGTGTTCTTGTAATTTGTAACAGAGTCTCATCCATGTCTGATGTATATCAAGTAATGTCTCCATGAAGATGTTCATCATAAGTTATATAGATTATCCTTATTTTGAAAGCATTTCGTGACTTTCATACCGAAATATCTTCCATAAATAGGTATATGAAATTCAATAAATGTACTTGGGTTTATAACGAATAGCTCTAGTCATCGAGGATCGAGAAGTAAAAGCGAGTGATGACCGTAAACAATACTAGGGATTTTTTAGCTGAAATACTGAAACTATTCATAGTCTATTATTAATCCAGAACGATTGGGTTTTGAGACGAGGATCGATTGTAGCACCACCAAACTTGGCATGCTAGTAGTTGGAACCATGATAAACAGAAAAAAAATTCTTGACATGATTTTTTGGGTTTATGACCTTCCACAATCGGAAAATGAAAAAATGTTAATTTCTTTCAAGACAGCAGTCTTGTGAACGCAGTAACTTATCGGGCAAATTAATTAATTTGTCCTTCTACACTTGTACAGATTTCTTTGGATTAAAAGTTTTTCATTTTCAGATTGTGGAAGGTCATAAACCCAAAAAATCATATCAAGGATCGTATTTCCTCAAAAAATCATACTTTCAATCAATATTTACAAAAAAAATTGTTCCCGGGGTAGAACATATTTTTTTTTTCGTTTAAAAATAAAATTTGATTTTTGCTGTTATCTTGAAAAGTATATGATTTATCGGAGAAAAAACTGAACAAGGTGAAACACAATTCAATTCTCCACACAAGTTATTCCTAGTAATTTCTTATGAGATGCGCTCGTTCTCTCAGAAAACGTGATTGAACGCCGACATCAACTTTCAGGTTCACCCTTACCCGCCGCTGAAAGTTCTGGCCGAGCTGAATATTTGATTGGTTATAACTCTACTGAAAATAATTGAAGAGAAAAAAGAAAAAGTTCATATCGTTTCTGAAGACTCCTACCTTCTCATGCAAATATAATATGCGAGTATTTGTGCACCTAAAATGTGTTTTGTCGCACTTCACGGAAATGTTTGCAGATGATCCGAAAATCATGAATAATTTAGTAAATATGGAATTATTATACTGAAGCAGCAACACATACCCTCTTTGGACTATATGCAACAATTTTAAAGAAGTCTTACAGGTCCTACTTATACAAGATAAAATAAAAACTTCGTTTAACTCGTGCCTCATTTTCAACTTACCCATAAAACCGGCATTCCCTTCAGTAAATGTTGAAAATAATTGCTTATTCATAACCTGCATATATGTTTAAGACCACTATTGTGAAGTGCAAACCTCAAGCTTGAAATCACATACTTTATTTTTCATGTAAGATGTGTATAAGAGATTATTTTCAACATTTACTGAAGAAATTACCGAGATTATGGCTGCTGCAGTATAACTATTTCATATGAACTAAAATATCTATGACTTTCGGATCCTCCGTAAATATCGTAGAAGGGTTATGTGAAGTGGGACAAAAAACACAGTTTGGGTACTCAGATACTCACATTTTATATTTGCTTGAGAAAGTAGTCTTCAGGAACGATATACACTTTTTTTTCCTTCTACTATGATTTTCAGAAAAGTTATGACCAATCTAATGGAATTCAATCAGGTTTTCTGAGAAAACGAGTGCCTTTTTTGAGAAATTACTGGGAATATTATTTGTGGAGAATTGAATTATCTTTCGCATTGTTGAAATTGTTTCTTGATTAATCTTATACTTTCCGAAACAAAAGCAAACAAAAATATAATTTTTTTAAATAAAATTTTTTTTGGGTTCCAATCTATTTTGGTAAACAATATATGATGTCAAGAAGTCATGTGCTGAGTTTCAAAGTGCTACGATTCATTCTTTACTTATGGCTTACATTTTTCTGTGGTTACTGTACTATACAATCGGTGTGCGGAAATTTGTTCGACAACATTTGTCCGACAGAAATTTATTCGATAGCATTTATTCGTAAAATATTTGTACTAGCGGTAGTTTGTTCGAACGGAAATTTGTTGGACCTACATTCCGTCGAAAGTTTGAAAATGTTCCAATAGGTAATTCATTATTTGTCCTATTGTTTCGTATACGCAATTAAAATTTATGTGTTCAATTGCCACGAATTCAAATGTCTATGTAAGGTTAGTTCGATCTGGTTCAATTATACTAAATAATTACTTCTCGCAATAATCAAATGTCTACGTAAGGTTAGTTCGATCTGGTTCAATTATACTAAATACTTTTCGCAAAATGTATATACACACACACACACACCCACACACACTACATCATATTGCCTATTTTTTATATTTGAAAATTTGGCGAACAAATTTATATTCGAATAAATGCGAGTCGATTACCTTTCCTTTCGATAAAATTACCATGGTGCCAAATTTCCGTTCGAACAAATTTCCATGGAACAAATGTTGTCAAATTAAATACACCAAACCATTATAATCATGTTGAAAGGAAACCGTTTTAATTAGATATATTCATAACTTCTACAAGGTGTTTAAACCAGAACTCTTATTAAGAGGCAACATCAGCGCGTCATCACGAAAGACAAATTTTATCATTGCGCCGCACATGTTGGGTGTATGGGGATAAATTTTTCAAGAGCGATACTTGTCCGTAAAAAAACTACGTAGCTGGGAGCGCCAATAAGGTAGATAGCTCCTAATCGTAGAATGGGTTTTGCGTTAAAATTAATGATTTTATGAACACATTTTTTCTTCTTCTGATTTTATAATTCCCCTAAGAATGCGGGAATTCGCCTATTTTTTTCATTTGTCAAAACATAAAAAAAAATTGCCTCAAAATCATCAAAACTAAAAATCAGTTAGATACCCGAATTCTCACAAACGAATTGAATCATTTGTTCCAACAAAATTTTCGCAAAAAATAAAACTGAACGCTCAAAACCGATTCCCGTTTCATCAAGGGCATTGTTTGCTCTTGATGGATAAGTCTATATATGCGAGTTTGCGCAAGTTTTTTCGAGTTCAATCCCTCCGAACAACATTATTTTTTTCGCCATAATTGTTTATTTTCGAAACCTTGGTAGGAATTTTTCCGAATTTTTACGAGGCAAGGAGGACAAATTTTTGAAAATAATTTTTTTTCGAAATTGTAGCTCGATCAGATGCCAGAATGTGTTTGAAAAATAGATCGAAAGTTTGGAACTGGAAAGACAGACCGAAGGACAGAAAGACAAAAAGGCAGAAGGACAGAAGGACAGAAGGACAGAAGGACAGAAGGACAGAAGGACAGAAGGACAGAAGGACAGAAGGACAGAAGGACAGAAGGACAGAAGGACAGAAGGACAGAAGGACAGAAGGACAGAAGGACAGAAGGACAGAAGGACAGAAGGACAGAAGGACAGAAGGACAGAAGGACAGAAGGACAGAAGGACAGAAGGACAGAAGGACAGAAGGACAGAAGGACAGAAGGACAGAAGGACAGAAGGACAGAAGGACAGAAGGACAGAAGGACAGAAGGACAGAAGGACAGAAGGACAGAAGGACAGAAGGACAGAAGGACAGAAGGACAGAAGGACAGAAGGACAGAAGGACAGAAGGACAGAAGGACAGAAGGACAGAAGGACAGAAGGACAGAAGGACAGAAGGACAGAAGGACAGAAGGACAGAAGGACAGAAGGACAGAAGGACAGAAGGACAGAAGGACAGAAGGACAGAAGGACAGAAGGACAGAAGGACAGAAGGACAGAAGGACAGAAGGACAGAAGGACAGAAGGACAGAACGACAGAAGGACAGAAGGACAGAAGGACAGAAGGACAGAAGGACAAAAGGACAAAAGGGCAGAAGGGCAGAAGGGCAGAAGGGCAGAAGGGCAGAAGGGCAGAAGGGCAGAAAGACAGAGGCACATAAGGACAGAAGAACAGAAGGTTAGGAGGACAAAACGATAGAACAACAGAAATGTAATAAACCAGATGTATTCCAAATCTTGATTATGGGCAAAGTGTTCTCCTTTTCTGGAGAATATTAAAAACAATTATTCGAAAAAGTTTTTCAGTACTAAAGAATACATCTAGATTTGAAGTTATGGCCATCTAAGTGAAGTTTTATTTTTTACTTTTTCTATAAAAAATAAAATTTTCTCGACACAATAACTAAACAACGTTCTGAATACAACGATTAGTTGAAAACCGTGTAAATAAATGTTTGGTGCAGGTTATCAATATTATGAGTACACCATACTTCAAAATTGTGCATTTCCATTTCGTACGTACAGAACGAGATTTTTTGGGACAGGAATCTTTTGATGAATACTCTCTGTTCACGGGAGGGGGGTGCAACTTCAGTTTTCCTAATATATTCAACATTCAAATAATTTAATAATGAACTTACAGCATCTGTTAAACATTTTCTCAGTACTCACAGTCAAATGTTTCTGATATTTATTGATTTTTTTATTTTCAATAACAGTACAAATAAATACAAAATAGAAGCAGAAGTATATGACACTCGTTTTATAAAATACGAAGGCGTAGAAGAAAAAAAATTAAAGCCCTTACCCCCTCCAAGAAAAAAGCGATGCGCTTGGGCTTTATCATGATATACTATTACGCTAACATAGATTTTTCACACGATAAGTCGTCAGAGTGGTTCAGTTACCGAAGTTTATTTTTTTTTATTTTGTTCCGAACTGAAATTTGATCTTACAAAGAATAAATTCGTGGCTCTATTTTGAATTGTATACAAAATATCAATATAGGAAACTACTCCTTCATACCATTCCCCGTGAATTAACCTCCATTCGTTAATATTCAATGACACCATATCATAAAGCAGACACAATTGAAAACCACCCTGTTGTGAATGAATAATGAAATAAAAACCACCGCACAAATCATTTTGGTGGAACATAATCTATTCAACGAATCAACGAGCATGAAATTCCATAAAAAGGAATCGGTTTATTTGCCTTCGCCCTGTCCTCGATGTGATGTGATCCCTTCCATCAGGAAGGAAAACATTCCAAAAAGGATTAAAGAGATTACGGGACGTGCCAGAGCAGTCCCGTAGTATTTGAGCATTGATGTTTGCAAAGTAAGGAAAATAAGGCAGGAGTGAGAGCTATTACTTTGAAATATTCATGTTCGTGTCTATGTGGGATATCCGATGGATGCAAAGTGGTTGTTCGGTAAATTTCAATGGCGAGACAGCGAGAATGTTATGCCATCCTCTGATGCCGTTGCCGACACTTCTGCAAATCCGACACGCGTGCATATGCCCGTTATGACTGGCTTTCCTTGCAGACTAGTCTGCTTTGATCTCTTCTGTTGTGGTGAGTCGTTTTTGTATCTGATTTCACTGAGTGTTTTGGTGACAAGGAAACATCTATCATCAAGTTTTGGTGGGAGTGATATGAAGCTCACTAAGAGCCCCTCTCACTAAGAAGGAAGCGCGAAGGTTTGAGTGCGCGTGGTACGGGGTACAGTTAAAAGTGTAAGTATGGTGGAAAATTTGCAATGCGCAACCCAGCGAAATCAGGATCGTCTTGATGATAATTGCACGGGAAAGAACGACAGTGTATGGGCAACATAGAAGGTACCCCACTCACTGAGAAGTAGGAGCGGAGGTTTGAATGTGCGTGGTACGGGGTACAGATTTTTAACGTGCGCAATGATGATTTCACGGGGAAGAACGACAGTGTATGGCCAATAAGAGTCCCCACTCACTAAGGAAAAAGCGCAAAGGTTTGAATGTGCGTGGTACGGGGTACAGTTGGAAGTGTATGAGTATGGTGAAAAATTTGCATTGCGCAACTCAGCCGCTCGAAATCAGGATTGTCTTGATGATGATTGCACGGGTAAGAATGACAGTGTATGAGCAACAAGAAGGCCCAACTCACTGCGAAGTAAGAGCGGAGGTTTGAATGTGCGCGGTACGGGGTACAGATTCTTAACGTGCGCAATGATGATTTCACGGGAAAGAACGAAAGTGTATGGGCAACAAGAGGCCCCACTTACTAAGGAAAAAACGCAAAGGTTTGAATGCGCGCGGTACGGGGTACATTTGGAAGTGTATAAGTATGGTAAAAAATTTGCAATGCGCAACTCAGCCGCTTGAAATCAGGATTGTCTTGTTGACGATTGCACGGGAAAGAATGACAGTGTATGGGCAACAAGAAGGCCCCACTCACTGCGAAGTAAGAGCGGAGGTTTGAATGTGCGTGGTATGGGGTACAGATTTTCAACGAGCGCAATGATGATTTCACAGGGAAGAACTACAGTGTATGGGCAACAAGAGGCCCCTCTCATTAAGGAAAAAACGCAAAGGTTTGAATGCGCGTGGTACGGGGTACAGTTGGAAGTGTATGAGTATGGTGAAAAATTTGCATTGCGCAACTCAGCCGCTCGAAATCAGGATTGTCTTGATGATGATTGCACGGAAAGGAATGACAGTGTATGGGCAACAAGAAGGCCCCACTCACTGCGAAGTAAGAGCGGAGGTTTGAATGTGCGTGGTATGGGGTACAGATTTTCAACGAGCGCAATGATGATTTCACGGGGAAGAACCACAGTGTATGGGCAACAAGAGGCCCCTCTCATTAAGGAGAAAGCGTGAAGGTTTGAATGCGCGTGGTACGGGGTACAGTTGAAAGTATATGTGTATGGTGGAAAATGTGCAATCAGGATCGTCTTGATAATGATTGCACGGGGAAAAATGACAGTGTATGGGCCACAAGAGGCCCCACTCACTGAAAAGGAGTCGCGAAGGTTTGAATGTGCGTGGTACGGGTTACAGATTTTTAACGTGAGCAATGATGATTTCACGGAGAGGAACAACAGTGTATGGGCAACAAGATGCCCCACTTACTGAGAAGGAAACGCGAAGGTTTGAATGCGCGTGGTATAGGGTACAGATTTTCAACGTGAGCGATGATGTTTTCACGGAGAAGAACAATAGTGTATGGGCAACAAGAGGCCCCACTCACTAAAGAAAAAGCGCAAAGGTTTGAATGTGTGGTACGGGGTATAATTGGAAGTGTATGAGTATGGTGAAAAATTTGCATTGCGCAACTCAGCCGCTCGAAATCAGGATTGTCTTGATAATGATTGCACGGAAACAATGACAGTGTATGGTCAACAAGAAGGCCCCACTCACTGCGAAGTAAGAGCGGAGGTTTGAATGTGCGTGGTGCGGAGTACAGTTAAAAGTGTATGTGTATGGTGGAAAATTTGCAATGCGCAACCCAGCCGCTCGAAATCAGGATCGTCTTGATGATGGTTGCACTGAGAAGAATGACAGTTTATGGGCAACAAGAGGGCCCCACTCACTGAGAAGTCAGCGCAAAAGTTTGAATGCGCGTTGTATGGGGTACAGATTTCTAATGGTGCATATTCACTAGAGCATTTGTTCCGCATGAGCACCGAATGAGCACATGAGATGCCAGGTTCAAACTCAGGCTACGCAGTGTCTCCTGGCACATGAGCACCGATCCGCAGTCAGTCGCGTACAAATATTCATACTCATCAATATCCAAATTGAATTCAAAATCCCTGCAATGAACAAAAACTGAACATCAAGCACACTTTCATCGTCCACACTGAACATGAAAAAATTGACGAAAAACGGATCGGCCCGAGCACCGCACACGCATTCTGTTCGTGCTTAAATCAGCGTCCACACTGTCCAGCATTCGCTCGTTCGGTGCTCATGCGGAACGAATGCGAATGGGAATACGCACTTCAACGTGCGCATTGATGATTGCATGGGAAGAACGACGGTCTAAGGGCAACAAGAGGGCCCCACTCACTGAGAAGGAATCGTGAAGGTTTGAATGCATGTGGAACGGGGTACAGTTGGAAGTGTATGTGTATGGTATTATTGCACAGGAAAGAACGACAGTGTATAGGCAATAAATGTGGAAAATATACATGAGTGATTTCATAACAACTACACGCCACTTAAAAAAGACGTTCGTTTTTGACGTCACATTACCGTTTGTCGTACATCTACACAGACTAAAGTCTGATTTTTGAAGTCTTTTTCCTTCAGCGGACTTTTAGGACCTTGAAATATTTTGGATTTTTCCGGACTAGGTATTTGGATGATATTGGCAGTCAAAAATAACACGGAACACGCCATAGTCAGAAGCTGTCATATCGTATAAATAATGAAATGGAAGAAGAAATAGAAGAATACGACTCTAACATAAATTTGTTGATACTACTCGAATCCATTTGTTTCA
This sequence comes from Chrysolina haemoptera, assembly GCA_958298965.1. Lineage (NCBI taxonomy): Eukaryota > Metazoa > Arthropoda > Insecta > Coleoptera > Chrysomelidae > Chrysolina > Chrysolina haemoptera. Next base: position 12,592,744 of record OY282585.1, read on the forward strand.
GAATTCACCACTCATGAAAAAAACCTTTCTTCCGCCTTAGTACAAATGTACAAAGGAATCTGAATACAGTCTAGTATAGTAGCCTTGGAGCAGCACTGAACGCACAACTTCATATTGTATATTTAAATTTCTGTGACATCATTGAAATTTAAAACATTAGCTGCGTCTTTTTGCTGTCATTCTGCTTCCGGAATGATAATTTATGTCGTTTATTGCACTGTTATTCCCATTCTGCAATGATTGGTTTTAGAGCTGTCACTTGTCATTACGTTACCACCAAAGGAAACGAAGGAACGAAGTAACCTTGGGTAGACATTTGAGTGCGTGGAAATTGAATTTGCGTTTTCTATTATGTATGTATATACGTTTGAGACGGTACTCGAAATGAACCTAAGAAACGGGTAAAAATTCACCCATACTCAAGATGGCAGGGTATTTACCTGAAATTTTAAAAAACTCGAAATGGGATGATAGTACCATCGCAGTAGTCAACAAATTGCTGTCTTATAATCCGACTTAACAAGTACCTACGCTTACCTAGCTTGGCCGGTTTTTCCAAGTTGTAAATGATTGGAAATTCCTATAATAAACTTTTTTTCCTGAGAAGGATTGGTCTAGAATTTTCCGGTCAGAAACGACAAGGAACAGTCAGTCAACCGAGAGACACAGTTCATTTTTCAACTTCAAAGCGTTCGCAACAGCCGGAAAAACAAGAACAGACCTAAGAAATATCTTCGAGGTAATCATTGGTGACCTTTGTTCATTTCAATATTAATGTTTTCGTGAATTTGTAGACAGGCCCTCATGTAGATGTTGAAATATCAGAAGGTGGAAAAAATTAAAATGGTAAACAGAGTCATACTGAAAAAACAGCTGGATACTCCACTCAGCTTATACTAAAGGCAAAAAGCATATGCAACCATTAGAATCAGAAGGGCAAGTTTTTGAATTCATCGATGGATCCATCGATGAGCATTGAATCCTTATATAACTAATGGAACTCGCCCGAAGCAACACAATCCTCCATCACACATGTTATGTTTCACGTGAAAGGGGTAACGTTGCCTTCATCAAAAATGAATCTAGGAAAAAGAGGAATTGAAAAAATGGTAAAGGAAGTAAACACAAAAAAGCAAAGAAACGCAATGTTACAAAAGCTCACAAGAAATATCCGCAAGTGGAAAGTTGCATACATGGATAAGATCGCGAAAGGAAAAACCTCTTGTATATAAATGCGCACATTGAAAATAAAGCACAACGATGTGCGCTTTTCTCCGATAATAATATTATGTTCTGCATATTATGTTCGAATCATATGCCAATCGCCGAAATAAATACTCAGTTCTCGGAATGATCAATTGCCGAAAATAGATTATATGTTTTTTTGCTTGCGATTGACACACGAACCTGATCTGAGCAAGCTAACCTAGCTTGCGAGTCGAAAATGCGTGAATTCGTTTTTCGCTCGCGATTGACACACAAACTTAACCTGAGCAAGCTAAACTAGCTTGCGAGTAAAAATGCGTGAATTAGTTTTTCGCTCGCGATTGAAACACAAACCTAACCTGAGCAAGCTAACCTAGCTTGCGAGTCGAAAATGCGTGAATTCGTTTTTCGCTCGCGATTGACACACAAACTTAACCTGAGCAAGCTAAACTAGCTTGCGAGTCAAAAATGCGTGAATTAGTTTTTCGCTCGCGATTGACACACAAACTTAACCTGAGCAAGCTAAACTAGCTTGCGAGTCGACAATGCGAAAATTAGTTTTTCGCTCGCGATTGACACACAAACCTAACCTGAGCAAGCTAACCTAGCTTGCGAGTCGAAAATGCTTGAATTAGTTGTTCTCTCGCGATTGACAGACAAACCTAGCCTGAGAAAGCTAACCTAGCTTGTGAGTCGAGAATGCTGAATTAGTTTTTCGCTCGCGATTGACACACATACCTAAGCTGAACAAGCTAACCTAGCTTGTTAGTCGAAAACGCATGAATTAGTTTTTTGGCATTTGAGGGTTTTTTCAATTGCGGTTTTTTCTATGTGCGCATTTATATATGAGAGGTTTTTGCCTTTTTTTGTGGGCTTTTGCAACATTGCGCTTTTTTCTGTGCGTTTCTTTCCTTTGCGTTTTTTTCAATTGCGCTTTTTTCCGGCCACGATCAAAAATATATTATTTTGTCTAATGCCCTATTACTCTGCCCTGGTCATCACAATTTGAATAAGTTATTCACTCATACAATGAAATATTGAATACATAAATTGTAAATAATGGAAATCTTCAATACAACGTTAATCTGTTATTCAACTCAGATAGTTTGGTATATTAAATTACATAACATCAAATGGATAATTATAACATGAGGAACTGCACACAATTGCAGGGGTTTTCTGGCAATCGGATATTCCTACAAATTTCAAATGAATCTATTGATTTTCACAGCTGTCATTTCCACACTGCAGCATAATTTGGCCATTATCTGCGTTTATTGTGAATGTCTTCCTATTGTCAAATACTTTCCCAAGAGCTCAATTTTTTATGAAATTCTTATACTTTGAAAAATTTCAACATAAAAAAGTTGCTGATCAACGATTTGTTTTTTTTAATTTATTTATTTTTAAAATGCTTATTTATATAGATATACAGTGCGGCTTTTAATAGCCCCCCCCTCCTTCCCGTTAACTTTTAAACGGTTTCACGTAGCCACATAAAAAAAAAAAGTGTTTTGAGGGTTTCACTAATATTACATTTTGAAATAAAAAATATGGCGATTGCTCGACAGGGGGCGCGGGGGGGGGGCATTAACTCAAAATTATTAAATGGCATGGCGAGTCAAGTGACACGTCGTTGAAAAGAGAATTCAATTTTCTTTACAACCATCTGAATATTTTTGAATTTTGTTCATAATTTTTTCCCAATTTCGATTCTTGTCTTTCGAAATTTTTGAGTTAATGTGCCCCCAGCCCTATCTGTCGAGTAATTTCAATGTTTTTTCTCTCAAAAAGTAGTAACGGTAATACCCTTCAAAAAATTTTTGGTTTTAATGTTTCAAATCAAACCGTTCAAATTTTTCGAGGTATGAGTAGTATTCAGATCCGCATTTATATTTGATATATCGATTTTAAATTGCAAAAAAAATATTAACGAAATTAAAAAAAAGTCAGATGGTTGTGAAGAGAATTGAATTTCCTTTTCAACGATTTGACACTCAACCCCCAATGCTATTCAAAAATTTTGAGTTGATGTGTCCCCCCGCCCCGCTGTCGGGCAATCACCATTATTTTTATTTCAAAAAGTAGTACTGGTGAAATCCTCGGAAAGGGTTTTTTATGTTTCTACGTCGAATCGTTCAAAAGTTAACAGGGGGGCTATTAAAAGCCACACTGTATAAGTGCAGAATCAGCAATACTGCTTATAGTAAACAATTCATAACTATTTATATTTAAGATGCAGTAAAACTCAAAGTCATCTCCACAATTTATACTTTGTGAATTGGACCTGATGGCTACATACCCTGGGATGAAGTTACGTCGAAGACATTCACGGTTAAACCAAATGTCTAAACTGGTGGTCTTCCTTTGGAGTAGAAGTGTCTTGTAGAAATGGACTAACGTTGCTCGACTAGCATTCATTAACCTGTGGTAGACGTCCATAGTGTCTCGAAGTGGAGTGGTATAGATTTAAGTTGCAGTAAAACTCAAAGTCATGACTTTTATAGATTTAAGTTGCAGTAAAACTCAAAGTCATGACTTTGAGTTTTACTGCATCTTAAATCTATACCACTCCACTTCGAGACACTATGGACTTCTACCACAGGTTAATTCATAACTATCTATGACTATCTGGTAAACACAAGACAATAAAATATTTCTTTAGTGCTTCTAAGCGGCCATTTGTAATGGGCCGAGATCATGTGTTCTGAGAATTTGAATCTGACCTTATATGGGGTCTGTGGAATTTAAAATTACAGGGTAAGCGCTACTAAAGTAACAATGTCGGTCGTTATGGTTTGTTCACAAACAAATATTGATATTTGTGGTACTTTTCATCTCAAAAATTGAAAAATATATGCAAAATTTGATGGTCAAAATAATGATGACCGGAAAAATACATAAATATTCAGAGGCGTCCGATTTAGAAGGAGTGAAATTGATAAGGTTTATGAAAGGGAAAGTTTAGCGGCAATTTAGACATATGGAAATGAAAAGTTGAAAAACTGAAATAAAAATGTGGACCAGCAAAGGATCGAACCCGGGCTTTCCATCTCTGGTCGGGCGCGCTAACATCCACCACTGGTCCCTTAGAGTGTGAGCCATCGGTTTTATCGAATCAGGGACCGGTAGTGTAGATGTTAGCGCGCCCGACTAGACATTGGGAAGCTTCGACTCGGTATGGGTGGAAGGTCTTATCTCTAAAATGCTGGGTGCAGGCATGCCCTCGTACCTAGTAAAATTGGTGAATTCTTTCCTTGTTGGGAGGACGTTTATGGTGCGAGTAAATAATACTCGCTCCGCAGAGTTCCCGATTGAAGCAGGTGTCCCGCAGGGTTCATGTTTGTCCCCACATCTGTATTCGCTACATACGTATGATCTCCCTCAGTGCGAGAGACCGGATATGGGCACGGCGGTGTACGCTGATGACACCGCAATTTTTGCCCATTCCTTCTCAAGCGCCGCTGCCCAATACAGGATCCAAGTCCACTTGGATAGGAAGATCATACCGTATTTGGCGGATAACAAGATTGAGGTCAATCCGGCTAAGTCGGAGACGATCAACTTCACGAAAAAGTATACTCACTCAAAACTTTATCGGAAGTTGAGAATCAATGACGAGGCCGTTGAGAATGTGAACCACGCGAGGTACCTGGGGATACACCTGGACAAGCGACTCAATTTCGGACGTCATATCACCCTTGCTATCCAGAGGGCGGGAGCTGCGTTAAAACGCACCTATCCTCTGATAGCAAGGTGCTCGAAACTCTCAGTAGAGAATAAATTGCTTATTTACAAGCAGCTAATAAGACCTACAATGACGTACGCTTGTCCGGTGTTCTGCAGCCTTAAGCCAACTCCTTTGGCGAGATTGGATAGGATGCAGAACAAAGTACTCCGTATTATCACCGGTAGCAGACGATACCTTCGATTGGAAGCTCGACTCGATCCCGACAGTTATAAACAACTTGTCTTACAAGTTTTATAAGTACATGCTCGATAAAAGTCCCCTCACCAGGGAAATCACCAAGCTCAGAGTGTATGATAATGAGCCCCGCAAGCACGGCGGGCTCATTTATCAAGCGCTCGATATCTTCAAAGAACGAAGGGATGAACCGGTTCCATAGGGAACCAAATCGAAAGTATAACTGAAACGTAGAGTACCTCGACCCGGTTTTTTGCTTCAGCCTTTTCCGGGATTCAGCCTTGAAACAACCAGCCGCATAAACTGCAAAGAGCAATATCTGCATAGAATAAAAATTAACAACACGCATGAGCTTTGCAGGAGGCGTGTATCATGCCGAACTACAACCGTGGTATAATGAAATGTCTGGCCAGCGTCACCATCAGCGCGGGCGGACTACAGCGCCCTCTCGCCGGGGTGGCTATGTTCGCTTAGCAAGGCGCTCTTCTGCTACCCTGATCGGAGCAGAGGAGATGCTAATTTTCCGCCTATTTTCCCGTCCTTCCCCTAACCCCCTGGGTTATGTAGAACGAGAATGATATAAAACTGACATGTCATTACTCATGAAATTTTATATTTGATAATCCATAATAAAAACCTTTTTAGTTTAGTTTAATTTAGACATTGGGAAGCCCGGGTTCGATCCCCGGCTGGTCTACATTTTTATTTCAGTTTTTCAAATTTTCATTTCCATGTCTACACGTTCCCTTTTATATTATTTACAGACACCAAACCTAATCAAATTGAAAATTTTTCACTAGGAAAATGACGAATATGACACGAAGCATTCGATTACTATTCGCACAACATATTTCACTTTTTGGAATTGGTAAATGAATACTTGAACTCACCTCAAGGAATTCTTTGCTGGAATTCGGGGAACTTGATTATTGATAGTCTGAAAGAAAAAAAAGTATTAGAAACGAACACTATTTGACTCAAAAGAGTTATTTTTCATGGTTCCTTCAGGAACACTGGGTGGGCTTTGTTAAACTATCAATCAATTAAGCTACAAAAAACACCAATTATCATATAATTCAGAGAAAATTTTCAGATATCACCTTGAATGGCGAAAAATCGAAGTAAAAAATTCAAGTCTTCATGAAATAACCCTCAACATGTAACAGCACGGTAATATAATAATAATAATAATAATATTTTTCTACGACCACATGGAAATATGCCCATTTTATGCGCTTTATCGATCAAGGAAGTATGCCGATTGTAAAACATTTTTTCATTTCTACATCGCAAACTGTACTGTAATGATCATTTCAATATAAGATATTTCATTTCTTATGACTTTCATGAACTACTAGACTGTCATTTTTATGATCATAAATAATATAAGATCGTATCACGTTTGTTAACGTTCTAATAATTTGATATTTCACATCAGTATTTACAAAATAAGTAATCGAAAATGAGTAGTGATAGTGAGAATGATTTGACATTGACACCGCTAATTTCAATATAAAGATTGATGACAATCAAATTCTATATTTTCGAAAAATTGCCACGAAGTTTCTAAAGCAGTTAATTTCATCATATTATTATGTGAGCTCGTAGCAGCGAGTGAAGAGTGAGGGGACGTTCACTACTTGCATGGTGTGGTGAGGGTTCAAATCCCACATACACCACTTTTTTTTTTTTTTTTAAATCGATTAATGATTTTTATTATAATTTTCAATATTTCGCTTATTGGAGCATATACTGTATCTTGTCCCAATGAAATAACTCTATTCTTCCACGACCTACTTGAAATACGTATCATTTTGCACTGTAAACTAGTACACAATATTAATTATTTCGCACTAGTGCGAAATGAAATAGGTATTGAATATAATAGTTCCTGAACGTGCGAAATATATTTATTCATTTGATATCATACGGGAGTAGTATAAAGTATGCACTGATAATCCTAAAATTAAGGTTTCCCGTAAATATAATTTGTAGGTAGGTCATGCATTATTCATTTTACTTGAAAAGTTTGTATGAGTAAAAACTCGTGATATTAGTCGTCCCAACATATTTTTAATATTCAATTTTTTTTCTAGTTAATTGGCAAAAAAACTACCTATATGGCAGAGCTGGGAAGTACTCAGTACAAATACCCGAATACTGTACTCTTGAGTACATTTCTGGTACTCTGTACCCGTTACCCAGTACATTTTATATTAAGTACTCGGTAATCGTACCCGTACATATCGGGTAAAAGTATTCAATACTCGCGCTTCTTATAAGAGTACTTCAATATGCAACACGTCTGCGCCTGGTTTGTCTGGACAGTTCAGCATGCCTCACCCAGCAACCTCAAAACTCCAAAGGCTTTATAAATTATCAAAATTAGTTATTATGAACTCAAACCTGGCAAATAAAATTAACCAGTTATGCCATTACTGAATAATTATTTTGTTTTTATATTTATTAATAAATACATTTCTAATGAACTGTTTCGTAAATTTTATCCTTTATGGACTGAAAACTTACAAAATAGTTTAGTCATTATTGATTTGATAGTTCATGATTATTTATAGGATGCAAAAAGTGGTGAAGGTATAATGCAAGACTCAGAGAAAACCCAATGGGTGGATATATTGTTCAATTATTTTTGGACTTGCTACATACAACTTGATGAGAAAGTACTTGCAAAAAGTACTCTCAGAATTCGAGTACTTCTACTCTGAGTACTGTACTCGAGAGCATGTGTAATGAGTAAAGTACTTGGTACTCTGTACTCGTTCTTCAATTATTGGGAGTACCCGGTACCCAGTACAATTTATCAGTACCCAGCCCAGCTCTGCTATATGGTTAATTCATTATCTGAAGAATGGAACAACGAAATATAATGATAGACATATCTTGAGAAAGTCGTTTGATGAATATTATCATAATTTGTAAATATGTTATCACACATGCATATGTAGAATAGTATAATGACATCATTATGGATTTCATGTCAAAATGGCGTACTTTATAGGACTAAGTACTAAAATGATTCATTAGAGTACTGAGGACTTTAAAGAAAAAAATATATACACAAAAACTCAAAATACTCAATGCAACAAAAAATCAAATTTAAAGAAATCTACGAAATATAAAATTTTGTATGAAATTCGGATCATAAACAATCATTATTATCCTTTTATCATAAATACCTATTATTTAGTAATTCATTTCCATTTCATATAAAACCAGTCCAATTATTTCAATTCGAGATTATTTGTACCAAGGGCTAAGCTCTCTTAAACGACTGTAGCGCCCTTGCTCATAACTCGATTGTGATAATTCAATGATTTCAAGTTCATTGAAAATATGATGAAAATAGCAATGTTTTATTCCTAGCCAAATTTCCATATTCCTGACGGTAACGAGCTATTCACATAATGAAAAGAGTTCAATTTTTCAAAATAATGATTTTTGTAAATTTTTCAGTTGGTATTGGCTTTTCATGAACAAATGTATGAAATGAAATAATGTGCATTCAATGATCTTTCAGTTGACACCTCAATGAAGCGAATCGGTCCAGTAGTTATCTAGAAATAGCGCTCAATAGAATAGGCCTGGCCACCATCTTTGCTACGTCATAGCTACCCCATCCATACACCTAGGAAGTGACCACCGCACTTTTTGGGTTCAGGAAAATATACCGAATGAGTATCCGTATGGCGGAGTTGAGTCTCACGAAAATCGTTATTTCAAGACTTTTTTTACAAATGGGTCTTGTACTAGTAGTCAAATCCAAAATAAACACAAACGCTTTATTGCCAAAATGTCTATTTTATCATATTTTGCCATCACAAACTCTGCTCTAAAAGAACTTATTCATAGATGAATGGTTTGGAAGTTGAAATTTTGAAATAATGTATCTTTTTTATAGACCAAAAAGTGTGCAAAATCTTATGATCGGGAGCAGTTGGCTCAGAAAAGCATACCAACCTTTCTCTTCACTATTTACTCCAAATCGATTTCCTTTTCAATCTTATTCGAGGCTTGCTTGTTATGTGAAAATGGGGCACCTAAATCGGTCACTATCTGACGGTCTATAGTAGACGGTTCATTTTCAGGGATATTATGTTTTGACCATTGAACTTAAACTTCACATAATATCGTTTAATCTAACTAATTAAGAGAGAGTATGCCCAATTCCACATTTGAAATTTTTATTATTTCACATGATTGAATGTTTTTTACCCATTATTTTAATAACATAATTGTTGTCTGATGATGTAGAAATTGTGTGTGATTTTTCCATATAATAACTTTTTGTTGATATTTTGATAAAATCTTGTTAGTTAGAGTAACGCACAATTCTTCTAATTCAATATTTTGAAGTTGGTACCACTATTGTAACTCCACATTTGAATTTGTAAAAGTCATTTTATTTAATTCCATTTCATTTCCATTTCTCTTCAAATCTCCAACTCAACTGGTTCAACAAAAGGGGAAGGGGCAGGCGGACACTTTATGTTTATTAGTTTCATCCCACATTTTTACTCTCGGTTGTTGGACTTACTTCAGTGTTTGTATGTCATAAAAACAATCATAAAGGAATATTTGATATGAAGATGGGATTTCATATGTTTCTGCAAAGCGCATTTTCCACTCATGAAACTCATCAAATCACCAAGCAAATATACGGACAAAATGAAAACCAACTGAATATATGAACAGAGCAACATTACAAAAAGCATACCCACTGTTCATATATTATTCACATCCAAAAGAGCATTCCATAAACGTGTGGTTTCACTTCATGTATTTATTTTAGTTCCGACATATAAATAGCAGCACATCAAAGTTTTACGAATGGCGGCAAAAGAATATTTTCTGGACAATAAAAAACGCAGTCGCTGTTCCATTCAGTCACTAATATGATTAGGAAAGACCGTAGATTAGGAAAGACCGTAGTTTAGGAACGAATATACCATACGGACCGAACAGGATTACCGAAAACCAGAAAATTAACTGACAGAAATAACTGGGAAAAAGTTACACGACTTCGAAACCGAGTCACTCCTGAAGTTCTGCAGGTCCACTTAGTTATAAATACTCAATGGATCGTAGGTGAAAATATATTAGTGCAGTTAACGTAGGGGAACTGGGAAGAAAATCAATGGGAAAATTTGTATTATTAAACAATAGGACGGTATAGTTTAATAATTATTTATAAACAGTGTGTCTCATTTGAAATAGAATCACCCTTAGGAAACATACATTTTTTATTTTGTTTTTTCAGTAGGCAGACGTTCAAAAAGACCAATATAATACCAAACTTCATGAATAAATCTTCATTTTGAAGGCCAACTATTCTCATTTTCCAAGGCAAGAAAAATTCTTGGCGATTTTTTCAGAAAAAATCTGACTATACCACTGGATTTGCGATATTTTCAATTAGTTCCTGTTGAAATAATGTTGAATTGCGTCAATCAGAGCGTATCAAAATGTCACTGATCAGAATTTCGTCGAAGTCTGTCAATAAATAAAAAAATTAAAATAAAAATTGGTTGGTGGGTTGCTTTAACAGCATATTTTTTAATTTTCATTCCCCTCTATAACTTTTTAATTGATTGACGATTTCAACGCTATTTTAACATAAACCAATTGAAAATATTGCGATTCTAGTGGTATAGTATGTTTTTTTTAATCGATACAATTTTTTAGATTTTTCACATTGCAAAATAAGAAAAGTTGATCCTGAAAATGAAGATTAATTCATAAAATTTGGTGTCCTAGTGGTCTTTTTGAATGACCAGTTAATTAAAAAAAAAACATTCCAATTGGTTGAAAATGTGAGTTTTATAAGGGTGCTTCCATTTTAAATGGATCACACTGTATCAAGAGAATTATAAGGTCTCATTTATCACCGTGGTACAAAGATGATTTACTTTTGATCGATTTTAGTAAAAATTTGTATTCTTAAAACTGAAAAACGTTTCATGAATCATGAACCGTCATTTAAAATTTGGAGTTTTGTTCGTTGCCAGGTTGTCGCTATGTTACTTGTTTATAATAATGATAATGATCTTCATTCATCAGAAATATATGACACAATATTTTTAAAGGATTTTGTGAATAAACACCACCACAGAAACTGAAATGTTCAGCTTGTACGTGGTAAAAAGAAATCATAATTCTAGGTTATGGAATAAGGGGGCATCAATTAATTAGGTTAGGCGTTCAGGGGAGGGGATGAGTGCCAAGCGAAACGAAACCTTACTCAATCTCACGTGAGGGAAAGGGTGATTTCGGCAAATATCACTTAATTTTTTTCCGCAAGAAACAGTAAAACTTGCGAAAATATAAGTATGCAAAAAATATTTCTCCACTAAAATCTACTAGTCTTAATATAAAGAAATCTAACGCATTTTGAAAAATCTTACATGAGATTAGGGGAGGGGGGAGGGAGTAGAGTATAATCTCACGAAGAGGGGTAGAGGGGGTCAAAAACTCACCAAAATTGTCTCATGTAATTAATGAATGCCCCCTGAAATGTTAGTTATAAAATTATAAAATTAACATAGATTAACATGGATACCATTTTGAAACATGGGGTACAATATAGGTAAGTTTTTCCAGTTTATTTTTATAATTGTAATATATCTCTGAAAAGTTTTGGTCTGCTTTATCATTTCGTCCTTGTTTATATAATTTCTGCTGTCCTCTTATAAATGCAAGTAGGACTTTTGTTATCCATGGTTTTTTGGATTGACAAGATTTTTTATTAATTCCAATTTTTTTTTTATTTCTGTCTCCGTAACATTTCATATATTGATGAAGGTTTGGATTAAAGTATGCTAAGTTTCTTTTCGTAAATCAGTGTGCTAGCTTAAGGTATGTTCAAACCAGACAACAAAATGTTGCTAACTGTTGGCAACATATTTGTTGAAGACAACAACAGTGTAGCGCGTCCAAACCAAAACCAGTTGCGCGTCCATATTAAACGCAATGTTGACCTTAAAGGTCGTTTGCTGCTGGTGTTATTTGTGCTGCTTTCGTCATAATGAATGCTCATGCCCAGAAACGAAGAAGATGGTGGCAGCGAAAGTTTTTACAAAATGGAACAAGCTATGGTGTTATGGCAGTTCGTTCCGCAATTTCGTCAGACTCACAAAATCTGATTTCGAAGAAGTTCTCTGCTTAGTTGCACCTAGAATATTGAAAAAGAATACGAACTACCGTGCTGTGATTTCACCATCAACTAGATTTTTGGTTGTTCTGCGATATATAGCTCTACTACTACTCTGATTGAATATCACTTGTTGACAACACCGTCCAGACAGAGCGATATTTTCCATTTCGAAGTGAAAGCACGAAAACATTCAACACACAACAAAACTCTTTGATATCTTGCCGCCCAACATCGGCTCTATATTTCCGAGTATCTATCAACTTGTTGCGAGTTGATGAGAAACATTTATCTGGCCGATTGTTTGACCGGTCTGTACTTACCTTTACGTAGTCTGTATAGTATTTGTATGAGAAATATGTATTTCGTTCATATTTTCTATTGGCTTCAATTTTTTTCAGTATGATAACTGTAGGTGAGTGATCTGTTATGCCGCGTCCAGACCAAGCAGACAACACAACGATAAGTCAAAGACATTCATGTTTCGCGACAAATTGGCGACAAATCCGATACATTTCTGAAACATTTTTGCCTTATTTTTGTTTTCTTTCCAAATTCTGAGACTTTTGCAAGTCCCGTCTCGAGTCGTTAAAGATCAAAGGGTCTCTATATTGTCTGCATATTTCACGACAAGTTGTCGGCGCAGTATGGACGGTGCGCGCTGACAAAACTAGGAATCGCCTGTTGATAGAAATCTTAAAGTAATTGCTAACATTTTTGTTATAGCATTTCGGTAGTGAGTATGTCTTTTGGAAACTGCAGGACCAACAAGGCATATCAGAATTTTGAAATTTTCTTAGAAAATTCTTAAAGCTTGAACGAATCTCACCACTTTATCCAATATCATCATCACGAATCTGAACTAACAATTCATTAATGGAATAACTTTCTCGCTTTTTTGAGATTGTTCTTATCCAAAAACGTTTGCGTTTAATTTTTCCAATATTGGATAAAGAGGAAGAAGGATATAACAATAAATTTTCCTCTTGGTGAAATTCTCAACAACTAAATTTTGTCACATTTGTTCTCGTGGTGTGGACAGTTTGTCTCAATTTTGTCTGGACCCGGTATTACGTCGTAGTCTATGATATACGAGTCTATGTTTTCATTTATGTGATATCCATGCCTCATAAAAAAATTACACGTTTTACTTTCTGATCGTGTGTATTTGTTTATATAGGTTTATATAGGTATATGTATCCAGATGCATTTAGAATGGTTTTATTCTTCTGTAACTTCGGAGTCATTCATCAAGTCAATATTCAGATAACCACTGAGGACATGTAATTTATGTTGAATGATTTTTTTAAGGCATTCTTCAAGTATTTGGTTGAAATATTTTGGGCAGGTACTATGGATCTTATATACAGCAGTGTTAGGATATATTGCTTTTGAGAATTTTAAGTATAATTCTATTGCTTTCAGTTCGCCTATGTTTATTATACTATGTGTAAACTCTATAAACTGTTTTCGATATATATTATTAAACCATTGTTGCAGTTCTCTTCACAATATATAACAGTATAACGATCCAGCCCTAATATTTCTTACTCAGTAATTTGAAAAGTTTCTGTAAGTATCAATATATCAAAGAGAAATTCAAACTGACAAAGAAATAGGCAAAATTCATCAAAATTAGGTCTTTAATATCACTTTCATTCAAACCAGCTGGAGATTCTACTACTTTGGTGTAGATTGGTTCGTTTTTATAGTCAGTTATCCATAAATACAATAAAAGTTATATCACAAATTAATAATTATTAGAATGAAAAGACATAACAATATATACAAACTAGGAATTGCTCTCTATTTATTGTGTTAGTTTTTTTCTTGGATGTGTAGATATATTATTTGAACGAAGCTTGATGGTAGTTGACTTTCCTAGGGACAATTTCTTTTTTGTGGATATCTTTCAGCAACTTTGTACGGTCTCCCTTCTCAGTATCCTCTGATTCATCTGCTGTGTCGTGTTCTTCAATGAGATTTTGTGTTGGTGTTGCTGGTAGGCTTTTTCCTTCAACTGTTTGAATTACTGCTATTACAATTTCTTCCAGTTCCTTCACCGTGTATGTATTTCCATCAATTATCAGTTTATCACCTCTTATATAACAGTCTCTTTAATGTTTTCTCTCGTGCGCTTGGTGGTCCTTCCGTTGCTTGATAGTTAAATCATTAGATATAGCAATTTTGGTTCCTTTCAATTCCGTTGCGTTTTTCAGTATCAACTTTTTTTCCATTTGGGAAATCAGTTCCACTTTAACAGGGCAATTCGTCGTCCTTCCGAGGCAGTATACGTTATTGATATTACTTTCGGAAATTTCAATTTTTAATTATTTTTTATTCCACTAACTATCGAATTTGCTTGAACTCCTTTTGTTGTTTTAGTTAGTGCAAAGATTACAATATTATTGAGTTTACTCCCTCTTTCTAATTGCTCTAACTTATTTTTTAGGTTACTGTAAAATCTTGATATTCAAATTTTCAATTGAAGTCGTGTTTCGCTCGCTCTTATTGTGTTTTTGGGTTCATCTTTGTTCTTTTGTATCTTTTCTAAAATTTGTTTAGTTTAGTTTACAGATTAAGCAGTTTCCTTGATAGTGTATGGATTGCTTTATATTCTCAACTGTATATGTTCCTCATCAGACGATGAGTACTTTTTTGTGGTGTTCACTGTTTTTTTTAGCACAAGTACACTTTGCAATTGCCAAGGAAATCATTTACTGATGTTTTGTTCTAATATGACTATAAAGTATCGGAAAGTTTTCATCTGGGGTATGGTGGTTCTATGACAGCGAAAAGAGGAAGGGATATCGACGTGAGTTGTTAATTCGTCGGACGGGGCAACAGGAGAGGCGCGCAGTAGTGCGTTACATTGATATCGACTATAGAAAATTAAACGAAGCACTTAAATCTGGTCTTGTCAACATGACATACATTAAACAACCAGTCAGCTCACGATATGTTTTAGTTTCTACCACACAGCAACCCTCATCAATTTCTCTTACAGGAATAATTTCCATCGGAGTTTTCACCGCCTTACATTCATCCATACTGAATCTTCCGAGCAAGTTTTTCAAGTATACTGCTTGACTAAGAATCATACCATTCTCATTCCTTTCAATTTTTATTCCTGGAAAAAAATTAAATTTTCCCAGATATTTCATCTTAAACTCTTATCATCAACACATCTTTCACTACTTTCAACTCATTATTATCATTTCTCGCAATTATTATATCACCACATACAGAATCTAGTACACCGCACTTTCATTCGTTCTTCGAATATATAAACATTTATCATATTCTAAATGTTTGAATTCCAAACGCCTAATAAAATTATCAAATCGTACATTCTAACTTCTCGGACCCTGATTGAGACCGTATA
Organism: Chrysolina haemoptera; assembly: GCA_958298965.1. Taxonomy (NCBI): domain Eukaryota; kingdom Metazoa; phylum Arthropoda; class Insecta; order Coleoptera; family Chrysomelidae; genus Chrysolina; species Chrysolina haemoptera. The sequence continues at coordinate 12,608,428 of OY282585.1, forward strand.
ATGCCCTATTCAATCTACAAACAATATTTGAATCATTAGCAAAAGATTTAGTTGTTTCATAAAAATTTTCTCATCAAGATTACCCTGTAAAAATGCATTTGTTACTTGAAGTTGATCCGCAAAAAGATTGTCATAATTTATGACAGCTAGAGATGTCCTGACAGTTGTCAAACACGCGCAACGGGGGCATATGTTTCATTATAATCGAAACCTTTTCGCTAAGAGCACCATTTTACAACTAATCGCGCCTTAGAACGTTCGATATTACCTGATTCTTGCATTTAATTTCAAATATCCATTTATTTTCAATAGCTTTCTTTCCCTGTGACAACTCTGATAAAACCCAGGTATGATTTTCTTCACGTGCATCCAGTTCCGCTTCGATCACCAGACACCAGACACAAACAAAAGGCCAGAACACATTATTATCTATAGTAATTGGGTCTGTTTGGATTTAAACATAAAAAACGAACTTCAGATACCGAAAAAATGATAGGAACAAACAACTAGACCAAAGGAGTACTAGTTCAACAATTCCCGCACTGTCATTAAAAATAAGTCCATCATTGACTGGCCTATATTACTTTAGTTGCTGCATCGTGTCGAGCGGCGAATCGTTTGATCAAAGAATTCACACATTGTTTACTTGGAGAATGAACAGATGAGTGTAGATCGAAATAACTTTTTCCTAAATAAATACAAATTGGAAAATTCCTGATTGTGAAATTATTATTGCGGTATAGAGAAAACCCAGTGGCTTCCATCTGCTGTTTCAAATCAAGGGAATCCAGCATGATTGTATTGGCTGAGAGAAGATATCCGATTCACGAAAAAACTATATAAAACAGAACTTACTACCTGGATAAACTTTCAATTTCAACACACTTCTGCGATTGCTGTGCTATGAACTAGTGTGATGTTAGTAAATTTAATTTGGACTGTATGGACTTTTATCAATACTTATCAAGGTTACCGTTTGATAGGGCTTTACAAACTAATCCGGCAGAGGTGTGAACAGTAATTATGATGAATACTTTTTTGAATATCCTACCGTAAAAAGAACAATTGGATCAATATATATATATATATTTTTTTTCATTTTTATTATTATTTTTTTTACCTGATAACGTCTTATAAATCGATGAACGCCGGCTACACGCACGAAAAAGAGTCACGTTCCGCCTGAGCCTAGCGGTCAAGCGAGAGTGCGGAACAAACGATAGGGAGGCAAGATCGGCCCCAGCGTTCGGCTTGTGACGCATCTATCGCTTTTCCACTCCATCACAGCACCCAACCTACACGTGAACTGTTTATAAAGTGAAGTGAAAAGTTAACGTGGTTCCCATTGTTTATTACAACAACAATTTGCATTTTAAGAATTTGATTAGCGATATAATCTCATATACAGTATGTCTCACTTCTCATGGAAACACCCCCGTATCTTCAGTATTAATTGGGGTAGAATGACGAAACTATCAAGACTGAGGAAAATACTCAAAATGCACGTACCACCTCAATAAGGTACACTGCCCGCCACTCGCGATAGAACAACCCAGTTTTACATACTAGGGGGCAAAATAGGCTCGAAATTCCTTCAGAATCGTGATTAGGGCTACGAATTCAGTACAAATGCAATTTTTTTCCTGAAAAAATTTCAGTCATGAAGAATCCGAATTTGTCTCACTTCTCATGGAAATACCCCTTTATCTTCCGTAATAATGGGTGGAGAAATGAAACTCTCAGGACTGATGGAGGTACTCGAAGTGCACCTACTACCTCAAGTGGTTTTGGCCTAAATGATATACACTGCCCACCACTCGCGATGGATCAACTCATTTTTACGGTAAAACATCAAAATTTCTTCAGAATTGTCATCAGGACTACAAACTTACTGCAAATACACTTTTCTTCCTGAAAAAATTTCAATCCTGAAAAATCAGAATTTGTCTCACTTCCAATGAAAACACCCCCGCATCTTCCGTAATAATTGATATTGGAATTTTTAGCCGATTTTGACCATTATTTACCATTTTTCGGAAAACTGTGTAATTCCATCACCGCTGACGCTCAGTGCATGCTACTTAGATCAACCCCACACCAAAATTGGACTAATCGCCAGCCAGTATGTTGTTGCAAAAGTCCGAACAACCGTAAATGTTTATTCATGATTGTAATTTTCGACATGGTCAAGGCAATGTTATTTTTTGGTTCATGCCTTGTTCTGATATTTTCGATGTTTTCATTTTTGAAATATCAAATACGAGTTTTCGAAAAAGCTACTGATGCTTCGATCAGGGAGTTTTCCACCGTGTCCAAAGTTAGTTAGGAAAATGAGGGAGCTGGGGAGTCGATGAGTATCAAAAATAATTAGAGAGTCTGGTGATGTTAGTTCCTTTAATTTTTGTTGAAATTTTGTTGAAATTGTTTTTTCCGTTAACCGGCTGTCGTCCCCTTACGAACGGCAGCCCTCAAAAGTCGAAACTTGTGCGAGCCAATGATTACCGAGGTCTTACCTTTTAACGTGCGTGCGTGCGACTCCTAGCACTTTATATTGAAAGTATTTTTATTCATCGTAATAATTATAAAATGGTAACCACCAGAAAGAAATTCATTTCATTTTATCTTTCACTGAAGTGTTTCATGCCATCCTAAATTAAATTCCTATTTAACAATTGATTTTTACTGAATTGAAATAAGTTTTTATATGTTTCCATGAAAGAGTTTCACTAAATAAAATATCAGATCCTAGCAAGTCTTGAATAAACCCCAAAACATGGCAATATCCACCAATCCTAAAATGCGAATCCGTAACTTTTGCCCCTTGGTATGTTTTATCGCAAAAATGAGTTATTTCATCGCGAGTGGCGGGCAGTGTATATCACGGAAGATACGGGGGTGTTTCCATGAGAAGTGAGACAAATTCGGATTTTTCAGGAATGGAATTTTGTCAGGAAAAAAGTGTATCTGAAAGAATTTCGAGCCTATTTTGGCCCCTAGTATGTTTTCAATCGCAAGTGGCGGGCAGTGTTTATTACTCAGGCCAACTTCATTCAGGTGGTAGGTGCATTTTGAGCATTTCCATCATTCCTGATAGTTTCATCATTCGACTTCAATTATAACGGAGGATAAGGGGTGTTTCCATGATAAGTGAGACACACTGTATTTGTTCTTTGATTATTAAAAAAAAGTGGCATCGTTCGGCTAGTGCAGTAATAATAGGTTAAGTTACAATTTTGACTGAAAAATTATTATTACTCATATAAACGTTCGTATAAAAAGTCAAATGCTTTTATTTAGTATTCAATGAAAAAAATAATCGTGCGTAGATATTAATGTAAGATTAAAAATTCATGTTTAACCTCGCACATGTTATAACAATGTGTCTAAAATGGCAACTTGAACCGACCAACCACCGTGCCAGAAAATCTTCTATAATATCAAACAGGTTAAGGCTGGCTTTTTAAAAGCAGCAATTTCAAAAAAATTATTCATTTGTCCAATTTCATAATTTCATATTAACAATTCATTGACATTGATTTGATTTCAGTTATTTCTATAACTAATTGTTTGAGATTATATTTAAACAAATTTGAGTTATTCCTGAAAATTATTTGAATTATTTCAATGCTTATTTTGTATAATAAATTCTCATCAATAATTTTCCAAAAATGCAAAGTGGCAACATTGCTCTTGAATTAATTCAATAACTAATTGTCAGAACTGACATTTTCCATTCATTGTACATTGAAATCAACTATAAACACATACGCTTTGTTGCCAGAATATCTATTTTATCATGGTTTGCCTTCACAAACTCTGCTCTAAAAGAACTCATTTGAAGAAGTTCCGGGAAATTTCGGGAAAATGTTTCTCTTTTATAGATCTAAAAATGTGCAAAGTCTTATGACCGGGATCAGTTTGCCCAGAGAAGCGGTAAATAATATTTGGAAGTTGAAAATCAATGAACCAGAATTTCAAGAATATTTATGTTTTAATGAAAAGTTAACGCAGTTCAAGGAAATATATTATTATATCAAGCAAGTTTTAGCGGGCTTTTCAAAAGCATCAGTTCCATGAATTTGAGTAAGTAGTCGTAATTGTACTTTTTCGACATTGTCGAATGCCCATTGACGGTAGAAGTCCTTCAGCCGGAATGAAAATTGTAATTTTCAATGAACTCCATCTTTGTATCAGGTATACAAAATAATTATAATTGAGTGATAATAATTCAGTTCAATTCATAAATGTATACAATGTTTTCTCAATGTTTTCTTATGAAGTTATCACAGTCTATGATTTCATGGATTTTGCAGAGCCTCAAGTTTTATGTTGTATGGAAAAGTTATTCGAAATTAGTGGCCTCTGTTGAGTACTGTGTTTAAATATGGTGGAATTTGCCGTGCCATCAGTTACTTGGTGGGTGGAGACGACGGGACCTCATTATTCGAATCACCCAGTTATTTGCTGGGTGTAGACCACGGGGACCTCGTTAATCGAATCACTGGCAGCTGTTGAGTACCTACTGTCTGTAAATTTCGTGAATGAGAAACTAATGAACTTTGGAACTTCCTTAAAGAAGCTCAAACATTCCTAGTGAAAATTTCGTGACATCACACATTATCCTCAACCACTCCTTGAGGGCCAGGTAGCTCAGTGTTTAAGCCTGTCGCGTTCAAAGCCATTGATGCTGCTGGTAGTGTAGGTTCAAATCCTAAAGACTACAAATTTTTATCTGATGGCCCGAGAAAGTGTTAGGAATCGCACAAGTTTCGACTTTTGAGGGCTGTCGTTCGTAGGGGGACAACAGCTGGTTAGCGAAAAAAAAAACAATTTTAACAATTTTAACAAAAACCTCCCACTCACTGTAAATCGTAGATCAAATATCCTTCCCGGGAAATCTCAAATATTGCGGCTACTCACTGACAAAAAGTGACATCCCTCGAGAAAAAGAATAATAAAAACTATAATCAAATATTTCATTGGGAGGATAATGCGTGTATTAAAGAGGGAGACTTTGGTGAAATAACTGGGTTTGGAAGGTTTAAAAATTCATCCGCACATAAAAGCTATGCCATAAAATAACATTTAGTTCCAGTTAGCAGCTCACTTTAATTTATAAGGAAACTCGATTCGAAGGCAGACCAACTAATTGAATTCCGAAAGAAATAATTCGCTTGGGCTGCTAAGGGAAAATCTTGGATTGAACTGAATTGCTCCAGACTCCAGTGTTAGCCGAGAAAATGTGAATGAATAATGTCCGGGTCGATTTCGTTAGAATACAATTACGAAATATAAACATTTCCGTAACGTGTAAAAAAAGTGCAGTCGGTTGTTTTCAGTCACCAATGCAAAATGTTTTCCGGTCGAACTGTCCGAATTTGAATACGTTGTTGAACTTAACGACCACTAATAAGGACCCACCGTTAGCACTGGAAAAACATATTTTAATGTAGACAAGGAAGCTGAAATTTTGATGGAAAGTTGAGCACGAGAAACAGAGGGGTTGGGAAATCGGATTGTTGTGGAAATACAAGAATATGATTTTACCAGAGAGTAAACATATGTTTATTTAACGGAAAATGGATAATGATGACGAATTTGATCAAATATACAAAGGAAAAATTGATGAATGTTTGGAGACTACTTTCGCCTAAGGGAATAGAAAATAACCATAAACATCGCAAGGAATGGTACATTCGTCGTTTTGGTGTCAATAATGGAAATAAACCTGACAAATTTGGACTGGTCTCCGACGCTGCTGCGAATGTCGATAGAAAATGTTTTAAAACTGATAAAAAAAATTAAGGGTAAACAGTGGCATAGAGCAAGATATTTTGGAGATACTTTGTCGTTTCCTTTTGAATTCCCAAAACATGGGATGGAATGAGAAATAATGACACCAACTGAGATGGTGATTTTGCGGATCATCATGTCCTACCTATGACACTTCATGCCTGGAGTCATTGTATTATTTCAGTCATTACTCTGACAATATATTTCCTTGCTCAACAACCAATCAGTGGATTTCAAATTTCGAAATTCAGCCAATAGAATCGGAACTACAGTGAAAATATAGCTTGTCGCTGTATTTTCACGGTGATAAACCTGCTTAGTTTTTGTTTTACTATCTGTCAAGTGAAAATAATGATTCAAATTATAAACGTCAAATGTATGTGTTTTGTTTAGTTATCTTTATTTATCAATATGATCGATCGTTGGGGACAAATGTCCATTGGTATCATAGATGAGGCAGTGGAAAAGAGTATTCCGTTGAATACGGCTAGAAGTAAAGCATCAATTACTAGGTGACACGATTTTTCTTTATTTCAAATCGATATATTGTCGTCCTAAATATAATTCGTGGTATGATTAAAAACTTATAATTTTTTGGAATATCAATTTATTGGCAATCCCAATGCAAGAAAATACAACTCGTCCTGCGGATTCGTTGTATTTTCAGCTTTGGGATTGCAATTCATTAATATTCCAAAATTTCATCGGTAATAATCCTACCACTTATTATATTACCCCTGATAATATTAGAAAAAATATATTTAAAGCTAACCCCTGCATTATGTGGTCATCTGAGTGAAAACAGACCACAACCTATGGAATCAAGTAAAAGTATGTTGGATAATTTTCCGTTCAGTGTTCAGTGTTCAGTACTGACGAATTTCCTATAGTATGGGTAATTTGCGAAATGTAGGATCAACAATACATTTTCATTTGATGAAAAAATGTATTTTAACACCTTAAAAAAGAAATGTGAATTATTTTAAGGAACCTGCACTTGCGCAGGTATTCTTCTGGTCGAATGTACTCTAATAATTCTTTCCTAGGTTGGAAAATCTGATGTTTTCCATCACACACTCTTTCATTTCGACAACCATACGCTTCTGGTTAGGAATATTTAATTTAGGTTCTAGAATTACAATTCAAAGGTTTGTTATCGAAAACTGATTTTATTCGAGGTTGTTTCTGCAATATATTTTGGCAATAGAGGTGTCAACATGCCATCATTATCGACTGCCTATTTTCGGTTTGACAGATACGATTTCAATATATCCCGCGGCATCCCCTCATACCAATTCTTTTCAGTTTCTCTAGGAGCCTTGTGTGACAATTGCTATGGCTAAGACTTTGAAAAGGGTCAACAAAGAAATATAGTAACGGATTAGAGAAGTCGAGTAATTTGCAAATATACCGTGTCAGTTTCAGTATTGCATCTTCGGTCCTCTCTAAACCCATTCTGAATATCGGACAGGATATTATGTTTTATTCATGAAATGTACCATGCTCTTATTGCTCTTCTCATTATATTTGCAAAAAATCTTGGTATGTTTGATATTGAGAAAATGGGTCAGCATCAGTTTCCAAAACGTTCGGAAATAGTCCATTTTCAAAACAGCTGTTTATGATGTTAATGAGAGGAGTTGTTATGAAATCTGCTTTTGGTTTTAAAGTTTTCTCAGTAAAATCGTCTTGCTCAGGTTGTTCTTTTTTGTTTGAGTTGTTGGATTATTCGTTATATTTTTTCAGTTTTTGAGAGGTGAAAAAACATAATTACTTCTTTTGGTTCGAAAATATGAATAGGACATTCATAAAATCTGTTGTGGAATCATCTGCGACTGAAAGACAAACTTTATTCGCCATTTTCCATCGTTCAAGATAACCTCTTGGGAGGTACTATATTTATTTCAATTGTAACACATCGGAAGGAGTTGGGTTTTTCAATTTTGTTATCTAGTTTTTGTCCTATTTCACTGAAATCTTTACTGAGTTCAAAACTTGTAACCCACTAGTATTATGTGGTATCACTATCATTGAAAAGTTTCTGTTAATACGAGAATGTCATAGTTGCTATCTAGTTGATTTTGGTAAGTGAATAATTTGAATTTGTTTTCGAAAATACTTTTTATATTGGTGTGAGAAATCACTGAGTGATTTATTCAAATACCTATTGGATTCTATGTCTTCTTTGATATTAAGTAGCTTCAACTATACGTAATAGTTCACTTATTTCGAATTGAGTGCAAAAGTGACACGTCACAACTTTATGTTCCATGGTCAGGTCAAGATATTAATAGGCCGTGAAAAAAGTGTCATTTTTATTGATGCAAGTTTCTTAAAGGAATTGACACTAGAGTGTTGTTTTCCATCACGAACGGTTCTTTAATATCTCTTAACTGGTTATTAAGCATTATTACAGCGAAATTTCAGTAGCTTTCGTTTCCACCCTGTAGCTGGAACATGAATATAGGTATTTGAATTACATCAACGTCAGTTGAGTCGTTAAATATAGGATATCGAATGTCTAACTTACCATACAGGATAAATAGGTTGGAGTGCCTGAAGCTAAGAGGGTCAAAATTTGCTGGTCGAAGTTGCCATTTATTTTGGCAAAATTTTATTTTTTAACACGATTCTATTAGCTTCACTTGTATCTATCTATCTATGTATGTAACGGAATCTTTGAACGCAATTTCCACCCACTTCCAAACGTCCGAATGATTTGAAATTTGGCAGGTGTTCATAGTTCCGGTGACAATGCAATATGACATTTGTTATACAAAAAACAAAATGGCGGCTTCGAAATGGCTCACGAGATTTGTGACAGTGATCCGATTCGATTCAAAATTGTTATGTAGGGATTATCGGGGTCAGATATTATGAATTTGTTGTCAAAATTCATAAATTCAAGATGGCGGCTTCAACGTGGGGAACGAGATTTGTCATTATGGTCCGATTCGATTCAAAATTAGTGAGTGAGGGTTTTCGGGGTCAGATATTATATCAACAAACAAACAAAATTCTTTTCAGCTCTTGAACGCTAAGTATCATTAAATTAAACTAAAAAATATAAAGATATAGATCGAAAGCACCCACGCTTTTTTTAAATTTGAGTTATTACACTGTCAATTATTTTTTACTTTTTATTCCATGATGGAAGTAAAGCGTTTTCTTCAGTTTCTTTAAACTATTATTTTCCTATTATATATCAAAATGGTCATTTTGTTGGATTCTGTTGCAAGCCTTTTGACATAATTTGAAAAAAAAAAGTTTTCGCTGGGACGCACTGTATATCAATAAATACGTTCTCCAGATTTGGTAGATTCCAAATCCAAAAAAAACTTCCGTTGGAAATAATTTATATCTATAAATAATAACACCGAAATACTATAAAAACTCTACTTCTCCTATATCATTTCATCGCTATACAGAAATTTCGAAAACATTTTTCGTGTGGTATGAGGTCTTCGGTAATTTTGTCTATGAAATTCATTGATTCGCAAACGAATATCGTCACTGACAAAGGAAATGAACGAATCGAGAGGAACGTCATTTTATCTACAATTCGATATACGTGGGCCAGCCTGATCAATTTACGTTAAGCCCAATTCTGCTAATCCAGGAATTAATGCCTTCGGTTCTGCCCGCAACCTTTGCCTTCATCTCCCATTACATCATCCCTTCGAATAACTTTCGGCTGACTTTCATTTTCTTTTCCGACATTCACATAAATAATAGAGCAACGTTCTTTATTGGGTTTCAATTATCCATGATATATCTGATGATGATTGCGGTCCGATATTTTTTTATTGGTGGACAATCAAGATAAGTAATTTATGATGGAGAACATTTCCGACGTTGAACTCGTGATTTGTTTTTTGGATCTGCTGATATATTGATGAGTTTAATGATTGGGGCATTTCATGTCAATAAAATTCTGGTATTTTATGTTAAAACTAGCTTATATTGAATAAATATACAGTATTCAAGATGCAATTGAAACAAAAAATTTATCTTTGCGGATTTTTTATATAAGTTATAAGAGTAGTAGCGTCTGAGGAAACATCAACTGATTATTAAAATTTTTGATATCCAGAATATTCATTGGAACAATTTTTTGTCGAAATTCTTCGCCAATAATTTTTGTTCAACTTCACGCACTGAAATGTCTACGTAAGGTTAGTTTTTCTAGTTACATCAGACCAAGAAATTATCAATCGCAAAATTTACAAACACGCACTGAAAAGTCTACGTAATGGTTGTTCGTTCTAGTTAGATCAGACTAGCCCAAGAACCTGAAAAATCAATAGTTAATTCAGTGTACGAAACAATGATATTTCAATAATCCAGACGGGAAAATGTCCACGCGAATAAATGATTCATTGTTGGCGAAGAATTTTTGGCAAAGAATTTAGGATGACAAGGAACAAGGACTCTGCAGGTCAATTACAAAAAACACTTACTTTTTGCACTTGTTGCATAAATAACTAAGAAAATAATCTTTTTTTGAAAAAAACTATTGTATCATAATATCAGTAATATAATGAAACAAAAAATATTACTTATATGAGTTTTATTTATGAACTCTCTCTCTTTATAGACCGGCTGATTTTTTTCAACACTTTTTTCAAGTCATTCTAGGTTTTCAGATGTCGTTATCAAATATCTAAGAGTGCTTGGATGCATCGGCGTCACCAATAGAATGTTTACGATTTGTTAGGTTTCTGGGTTTTGGTTAAAAATCTCTTTTTAACTGCAACTGCCACTAAAGATGACTGCCGCCGTTGAAACGTTTGTAGATTCCAACCATGGTTATACCTGGAAACCACCCAAAACATTAACACCAGTCGTGAAAGCCTTCATTCCTATAATGATCAATTGAAAACTTATATATTTTCGGATCCCAGAAAAATATCTATAAACTGTAGTGCATGATGCATCGTGTTATACAATACAATAACCAATAACGAGTTTCATCCATTTGCTGATGACTGCGTGAGGAGAGGCAGTTGGTGTGAGACACCGGTAGGTTGAACTTTGTGTTGGTGTATTGGTATAGGAAAAACATTCAAAATAATTTATATGGGTATCGGAACAAAAATGCATGAATCAGTGAATCCGTGAAATAAAGTCCAAGAAAATTACACTTGGAAGTCCATGAATACGATACATGGCAAAATTGTGACCATGAATGGGATTAAAGTCTATGAAGAAAACAAGAACAAACTTGTCTCTCAGAATATAACAATTGCAAAGCTGCCAGCTTTCTTGGACGGCTGAGATACCTGATTGTATGTGTACATGTGAGTACACTCTGGATAAAAACGACTGACTCCACAGATAGAGCCATTACTATGGAAATCCGCGCGGTCAATTGAAAAACTTTTGACTCCGAAAGTTAGAGAAGTACTACCTTAAAAAAAGTACTAATCTGAGAAATATTTTTATATTTTCCAAAGGAGTACTCATACAAGTTTTGTAACGGTAATTTATCCGATATTTTTATTAAAGAAAATAATAGTCTCTATTTGTCATGGTCGAGTGATATTTAGGAAGGCTATCTCATGAACAGCATGAAATCATTCATATGCACATTCATATATGCTCCAAAAAAGACACAAATTCAATAGACAGACTACTTACCCCTTTTTGGTGCATTCTGGGATGGATTATCTTATAATATGTTCTTTAATTTTCGTAGTGGAAGATAACCGAAAATGAGACATTTCAATTTTGAGTTATGTCAAACTTGACACTTTTCTTTGTTTGTTTACGTAAATATCCGCATGTTTACCTAAATTATCCTGTTTACTTGAATATCCGCTCATATTGCATGTCATGTGACTTCAACCACGTAATTTCATATGTGGGAATGAAATAGTCAATGAAATCATCTCATCACATTTTCAATAAAGGGAATGAATGAAATGAACACAGACTATCAAAATAAATGGGTGTGACATAGTTTGAATTATTATAAGAATGTGGATATCTCGGAACTAATACAGTTTTTAATTTGTTCTATTTTGGGTTATTATCATGAAAAAATCAATGAACACACTTTATCAATGTTTTGGTACATACGAATCTCTCTATGAGAACATCATGCTACTATTCGAACAATTCGAAAAACCATATACATTGAGTCGAAAGTGAACATATTCAAATGACTCTGGAAAGGCTATACCGATCTGACTTCAGTTTTTTATTCTATTCATCACCTAATTATGTTATACGAACTTCATGTACAGTGCGGCTTTTTATAGTCCCCCCCTGTTACTTTTGAACGGTTTGCTGTAGAGAGATAAAAAAAAAACTGTTTCGAGGGTTTCACCGATACTACTTTTTGAAATATAACGCATTGTGATTGCTCGATAGATGGCGCGAGGGGGCACAAAAACCTAATTTTTTTAAATGGCATGGGGGGTCGAGTGACACATCGTTGAAAAGAGAATTTGATTCTCTTTTCAATCATCTATTTTTTTTTTAATTTCGTTGACACGTTTTTTCACAATAAGCATTTGAAGTGTCAAGTGTAAGAGCGGATCTGAATTCGTTTCCTTACCTTACCTCAATAACTTTTGAAGGATTTGATGTGAAATAATGGGACGGAAAATATTTTGGGTGGTATTAAAATAATGATGTTTGAAGAAAAATACCTTAATTGTTCTAGTGATTCACAATTGCAATCAATACCACGAAATACGGTCAATAGAGACAATTCACAACATTAATAATTATTCATTTTGAATTCCTTTCAAAGCTTAATTAGGTATTAGGATATCGAAATTATACCCATTTCATTTATTTTTAATGACAAAAGTAATAACAGGTACTACGAAAGGACTATTTATTGGATTTGTTTAAATGACAATAATTAATTGGTTACCTATAAAAGTACAATCGATTGATGAATTATTGTATTCATATTCACTGAGGAGTTTTGTCTACTTATAATTATTATTTACTTTGAATATTTGATATCGTCATGGTTCGTATACGTCCTTTCGAAGAAAAAATTGAAGCAATTTATAATTTTGGTGAGGCCCATCGGAACTACCACGAAGCGGAGAGAATTTTTAATGAAAAATTTCCTGAACATCCTATAACTCAGAAATATTTGAGGGAACTAGTTGAATAATTCAACAGAACTGGCAGTGTTCGTAGGAAAGGTGGAGCTGGTCGAAAATCAATTCCGGAAGAGACAAAGGTTTCGATAATTGCCGAAATGGTGGTAAATCCGCAACAAAGTACCTCTCGTATAGCAAGTACGATTGGGGTCTCAACAGCTACAGTAAAAAAATATTTGAAGAAACAAGTTCCATCCATACAAATTAGTAATGTTACACCAACTCACAGAAGACGACCCAGACCGAAGAATGGAATTTTGTGAAATTATGGAGGAAAAGATAGCTAGGATCCCTAATTACATTAGGAATATTTGTTTTTCAGATGAAAGTACCTTTTTTTTAACGGAAATGTTAATACACAAAATGTGCGATACTGGAGTGATATAAATCCCCATATCTTTCGAGAAGGTCACACACAGTTCCCACAGAAAGTAAATGTGTGGGCTGGAATTCTGGGAGACCATATTGTAGGTCCCTTATTTCTGGAAGAAAACTCAAACGGTAATTTGTACCTGGACTTACTAAGAGATACGGTTGAACCACTCATACTTGGAATATTAGAAGAAAATGAGAACGAATTTCAGGAACACATCACCTTCCAGCAAGATGGGGCCCCTCCTCACTTCCAACGTCGTGGACCAATCGAATGGCCGGCACGATTGTGAATCGAATTTTTTATTGTCAAGAAGTATTAGGTGGACATTTCGAACACCTGCTTCGTTAATTGACAACAATTTTGCTTCTAATTATTTAAATACTACATGTCGTAATAGTTTGTTTTCTTTTTGTTACATTGACACTTCAAATGCTTATTGTGAAAAAACATATTAACGAAATTTAAAAAAAATTAGATGGACGATGTGTCACTTGACCCCCCATGCCATTTAAAAAAATTAGTTTTTTGTGCCCCCCCCGCGCCATCTATCGAGCAATCACAATGCGTTATATTTCAAAAGGTAGTATCGGTGAAACTTTGTATATGTAAATAAAATTTAATTCTTAGCAACTTTTTCAAATAACTTTTTTTGATATCTTGCCATTTTACCCCACTTTTTGCCTTTTCATAGTAATTTTTTTCAATTTGCCGCCGAAATCAGCGATCACGTGACATTTGTCAAAATCGATTTTTAGGTTATCGGACATGCACAAACTTTTCCCAAGAATCTTTTTTCTAATTCTCTAATAATAAACTTTTTTCCCCATATGGTACATACTTTTTGGCGGTCACTGTACATATACATATATATATATATATATATATATATATATATATATATATATATGGATATATATACGGAAATGCATTCGACATAAGAAATTGACATTAAATATAACATAGTATGCATTCATAACAAATCCAGAACGGAGAAACTTGAAGTAGTACAGCCATCATTAAAACGGAAGTATTTGAGGGTCGACAGTAAGTTTCTTTTCTCCTTTTCGTGTACATGGAAAATGTCTTCGACATCCCCTAAGATTAATGTCAGAACATCTCCAAAAATTAAATACTCCTCAGGAAGCCTATATCATTGCTTTGGAATATGACGAATGATTGCCACTCAAAATTAGGATGAATTCAATGCATCTCTTAAGAATTGGGTCAGGAAAAATGGGACTCAAAGCCTCGGTCGAGTTTTTAGTAGGGTTTTGTATATTTCTCAATAAAAGGTTTTCGATAAATAAGCCTGAATGGAAGTGAAGTTTCTTCATTCGATGAATTCTAATGTTCTACTACATTTTAACACTACAGAATCAATGTGTGTTGAAAACGCGAAATTTTTTCCAGTAAAATAACTAGATCTTTCATTTCGGTACCTTCTCAAGGATATTATTATTGAATTGGTTACCATATGAGAAAGTCTTATGGATTCGAGTGAAATAAATGAAACAACATTTATCTGAATTCATATGGAGTTTGTTGATTAGACAGAAGTTAAAAAACCTGTTCAAATCAATTCGAGATTGCCTGCGCTTAGTACGAATTTACAGAATTCAAAGCAATACTTTTTGTTGTTTAGATATATAATTTAGAGAAGTAGCCCCAAGTGTGAACCCTGGAGTACACCCAAATTACAACATATTGGGTCGATTGATGCACATTGAACAATCCTCAATATGGGTGGAGTTCCAGATTTTTCGTTGCCTAAATACATTAAATAATAAAATAGGGAAAACTAATTCTCCACGGTTATTCAGTCAGGAAATTTCGATATTTAGTATCCACAATCGTTCCGAGTGAGTCCCACAAAACAAAGAATTATGGCAAATATCTATCAACCAACAACTTCTTCCCATTATGAACATTTTGAATATCTGACATCTATTCGTTGCCTGTGAGTTGTCCCTCGCATTCCCTTGCATTCTTTAAATTTATGCAGTAGTAGTGTCCAACATGTGGGGAAGGATACTTTTCTCAATCGTACTATATACTATTCTTCGACTTCTGAGGAGATAATTCCATATACTTGACCATTTGAAGACAATCAATAATAATAATAATCCCTTATAAACATTCATAGTGTGTACCCAAAAGCATAGCCTGTGCTGTTAGAGGACGGCTATCATTATTTGCCGTAGCGCTCCCGGACGAATAACTGATTATTGGTGGCTTATTCAAATTTCAGCTGTAGGAAAACCCAGAAATCCTGTGATGATGTGCACTTCAAGCAAGCACTAGACGTCGGGATTGGCATATAGACTGCTTAGAACGAGGCATGTGGTCGTCTATCGATAACGATGTACTCGAAAAAAAATGTTTGTACACAGGGGTTGAACCTGGCCTGATGCCCGCAAAAGTTTCAACACCCAACATAGCATACCTGATTCAATACAACGCGCCGAGACAATTTCTGAGATCATCGTTCTGGGAATACAAACACGTAGACCTCACGTAAAGAAGAATATCTTCTGATAATCTCTGGTTTAACAAAAACTGCTATCGCGTTCAAGCAGACAGACAGCAAACCGTCGCTGGTTAAAAAATCAGGGCCCTGAGACTACAGAAACCTCTGCATGGAGACAATCGAATCCTGAAAAGAAGCTTACAGGTACGACCAAAGCTTCAAAGTAATTTCTAGCCCTTACCAAGGAAGATAGACCATTAGCAATGCACTCATAGAAAAAAATAATTTTGTCACCATGTTTGCTTCAAATTCTACGCTGAATTCATTGGTATAACAACCCCAAAACTTCATTTTCATTGACAGTCTTATACATGTTCAAAACAGCCAAAGTGCGAGTACTTGCTTCTGAGCCTGTACAAAACGAGTTCATGAAAAGTGATCTTCACCTCATCCCATTCGTCCACGCTTTCATCGGCTGTGACTCCACATCAGCCGAAGCAGGCTGCAGATTTTTTAAATCACACATCAACACCTGTGGAAATAGCGGGCGCATGCGAACAAGTTATTGTCTACATGTATGGTGGCAAGCCATGTCTTCACACCTCAGATTTCTTGTGGTACCGGCTATTTTCCAAAGCTTCATCCAAGACCAATTTCAACTGAGCAAGCTTTCTCCAACTGCAAAACTACACTATTTTTGGGCTCACTGCCAGATGCAGAAGCGGATGGGGCCAGACCTGAGCCAATCACAGTGGGACGGCAGGGCCTACTCCCAAAAATTATTAACCAGGAAGCTGCCTCATCCCAGGTTCTGCAGATCATCACCTGCAACTGCCGAAAAGGATATGGAAACGCCTACAGCTGCTGAAATGCTCCGTTGCCTGCGTCCAGTGCAATGAGCAGTCATGTGCGAATATCTCGGAGATCACATCCAGACTCCCGAATAAGACGAGAGCTTCGACGCCGAGGTGCTATCCCAACCTCGGCTGTCGGAGCCCCAAGACGACGTCGACGACCAAGATGATCACGAGCCCCGTCTGAAGACGACGCCGACGATTATGTCCCTGATCCCCCCCGACACTGTTCTGGCCCTTCCAAGCAGGCTAAGAGGTGCTCCTCTTTATAGTAGATAGCTATACAGGATGGTAATTAAGTACGTTGACAAACTCCGGGAGGAGATTCTTTGAAAGTTTTCAGGATGGAAAGTTTATATAAACATATGTCCCAAACAGCTTGGTTTTCGAGATATAGGGTGATAAAAACACATTTGGTTCAAGATTTTTTGGAGTTACCTTCAACATTTTCGACAATAATCAGTTCAAATTAGGCAAGTACAATCCATTCATAATTTTGTTCTCTTGTAGTTTTTTATATACTTGCAGGGATTCATCAAGCCAAGTAGCTTGAATTCTTTCTCAAATACTTGACTTGACTTCAAAACTCGAGCTTTTGAAAATTTGATATTTGACTTGACTCGATTTACGGTACTACTTGACTTGATAGCGATCTGTGAAATCCACACCGAAGCGTTAAAGTAGGGGATTCACCGAAGTTACAGCAAGCAGGCTCCCGATTGATCGATGACGACGTGCTGTTAAATAGTAGAGTAGCGTTGATCAAGAATAAACAGTGGCGGCTAGGGAATAATTGTTTATGTCTGTTTTGAATGATTTGTCCGTAATGGAATCGGAACCTTTCCAAAGCAGCGGCTCGATCGTAGATGAAAAAGTGTCAGAATTTGATGATATCGAAACAGGAGTGCAGGGTCGGCATCATCAAAGGCCAAACGAGTTGAAGTTAATAAAAGTGTAGCTAATAAATTTGAAAAAATTACGGATTATGTCATTGTCGAGCAAGATCCTAAAAGTGATAAAAGTACTGACAAATAAGGCAAATGTACCTTGTACGGCGGTTTTGAAAATGATAAACTGCGGAACATTTTCACTAAGGCGACATTTGCAAGCTAAACACACTAGAGTCTACGAAAAAAAGTTTGGTTGATCCAGCCCACGTAATTCCGGGGTGTATACCTCTACAGGTTCGAATAGGCGTAGCACAATTTCAGTTTCGAGTTGGCTTGAGAAGATAAAACAATAATTAAATTTTAGCTATAACTATGTAGTAGTTCGTAAAATAATTGAATAATCTACACGGTGGGTCAAAAAAATATCGACATCTTATTTTCTTTAATGATTTTTTTTTGCGGCAGTTTTTTTTTAATTTCGAGTATCTAGAGAAATCTATAGAATTCAAGCAATTTAGTAAACATTGTGGCACATGCAATACATTTTTATACAGGGCATTTCAAAAATATAACCTACTCTGCCATTTAAGAGTGGGACATTATAAAGTGGATATTATTGTACTTTATTTCACTAACTCCAATTTTGTTTATTTTGAATCCATATATTTTCATTATTATTACGTTTTGGCAGTCAATAATCAGATTGATACAAAAAAGGTACTAAGTAGTTTTTCAGGGAAAATCAAGTATGTAGGTTGATTCACAAGTACTTAATGTGTAACTACTTGACTCGACTTGAATTTTAAAAATAAATACTTGACTTGAGCTTGTCTTGATTTCAAGACAAGTCAAGTCAAGTAGTCAGAAAATCAAGTCAAGTAGTAAATAGGAGCTATACAATGAAAATATTAATGCAAACATTTTCCAGTTTCGTATAACATAAAGAAATTTGAGAAGCAAATATTCTCACAAACTCCGAAGGGTGATTCTTTGAAAGTTTTCAGGACAAAAAGTTCATATAAATATATGTCCCAAACGGCTTGGTTCTCGAGATACAGGGTGATAAAAATATTTTTTTTTCAATATATTTTGGAGTAGACTCCGACATTTTCGACAGCAATCAGTTCAAATTGGGCGACACAAAATACAGTAAACTTAATCTAGTTTGAGAAAGGTATGCATGGTCATGGTCGAAAAACCACTCCTTCATGGTCGACATTGCCGAATACTCAAATTACCAAATATTTTCTGGAGGAGCTTCTAGGTCGTATACTTGGCCAGAGTACCTATACGTCCTCCCGAATATTGCATAATAGAATTGCTACTACCTGATTTTATGTGCGTGAGAACATACTATTTAACTGTATCAATAAAATTATACTCAAAAAGTTTACTCAGTTTTATTAACGAATATTCATGAATGTGAATTTAAAAACAAGGCATAAGTTTATCTATAATCATAACGATCAAATAATTACCCCAGTCCATAGTGCTTTTCATTCCTGTCGCACGTATAGGATTTATAGCATTCGGCTGGATTCGATCTGATTTCGGGCAGCAATACCACCTTCTTTCTGTCTTCCCATCTTTCCTTTTTCCATGAATTAATGCCCATTAAAACGGGGATGTCATAAATTACGCCAACTTTGGTTTCGTTCAGAGATGCCATAGATAATTCGGTTTATCGTTGTTGAAATCGATGTAATTGAATCAAATTCTGGTAGTAAATTACTTTTATTGTGTTTCTCAGGAAACCAAATATCGATTGAAATGCTGGTAACCTGATGCGTCTCCGAAACCTCAGAAATTTTCATCAGTCAGTTTGATGTTGCCGGATATGCGGGAATTTTGATGGGAGAAGTTTTTCATTACTTGTTCCATAGGAAATATTCTCTATGAAGTCTCTGCACCAACTTTGAAGCACATGTGAAATGTGAATATATTTTCGTATACAGGAAAGATCTGAGAGAATGACACAACGAAATTTGTTACAATTGATATACCGGGTGGTAGAATTCTGGAGTTTTGTGAAATGGGGCAAGGTCTTGATGTTGGTAATTCGTTTTGAAGTTTTAAACCATCTTTGAATCGGTCATGTAGCCAAGTGGTTGAGAGATTTGTCTTTAAATAATTCTGGCTTCCAGTCGTAATTCAAATCCGCGACTTCAGATTTTTTTGAGGAAATTATGTGTAATACCCAAGGAAAACCAGAGTAATATACCGAAAGTAAGTTCTACCAGTGTTCTCTAATTTCCGAATGATTCCTGAATTTCAAAATACAGGTTGTCGAAGTTGGAAAGTGGCCATTTCTTTAAAGTAATATTGCTCGTAGAAAAACATTGAATGAAAATATTTTGCGCCACAAATGTTGCCTGTCCATGAAGTAATTTGTCCAGACTGGATTTTGATAAAAATATTGTTAGATACAGGATGAGTAAAGCATTATTCAAAATGAAATTCCTATAATCAACCCTCTAAAATAAAAATGTGACTAAACCAAGTAACACGCTAAAATGCGCATCGTTTTATTAAGTCAAAATTGACAAATTAACATTTTGTACAGGGTGAGTCCAAAAGTGACAGTTTTTTGGGTGATATTTTGTATATTTTTATTTTATATTTTGAGCTATATGGATACTCGAGTACAAACCATTCGACGTACTTCTGGTATGATATACAGTATGAGACAAACGCTAGGTGATGACACAAATTGCAAAAAAGCTATTGTTTTAAAATTCACCCTGTGATTGAAAATTTCCATGATTAAATTTTTCAGTTTTTTGTTATCGCCCTTGGTTTGAATACACAATTATAATGTCGAATACGTATAGCTTCGCTATGATCAGTTTTTGGAATACACAGGGTAATACATAAAGAGGGACGACCGGCTATGTATCCCTTATCACATAAATCAAAAGAGTTGTATACAATGAAAATGTTATACAGTGAGCTTTCGAAATCAGCATTTTCTGATCACTCTGTATGTAAATTAGCAGCGCACCACTTCAAAAGATTATAAAAGTCGGGTTAGGAACACGCGCAAGCCCTTTTGCTTGTTATAACAGTTTTGGCGTAAAATCTAATTGAAATTAAAATTATATGCACAGCTAAATGTTAGTCGCAATTTGTACTTTTCAATAGGCAAATAAAAAAAACTCTCTACAAACCTCGAATATTGATAGTTTTTGAGTTATCAACAAAAAACTGAATACCTTTTTTTTTCATTTTATTGTTTTAATATTAATCGCATTTTTTACATGCTAAAATCCTTAAAATGAATTTTTCTAGTGGTCATTCCGAATCCAATGAGCTATCACTCATATTTTTTGAGCTATATCTCTATTTTTCCCGTTTTTAAACTTGTTGATCAGCGTTTTTAACCGTGGCGTGTAAAACCGTTTTTGTGTGTGGCCGGCTATTGGGGACGTTTACATTGTTATCAGAACTGACTGAGAGGATGGTTAAGGCGACCGGTCAAAAAATAAAAAAATAGATCAACTCAATTCCAAATCATGTACTCCCATGTTGTGATAGTGGAGAATGTCATTAAATGTTTTCGTTCGATATTTTCATTCGAAATTCATTTGTATGGTTCTAATGATACTCAGCCATAGATCAATAATTGATCTGAGTACACGGCGTATCATTTTCGTATAAAAATAATGCCTGGTAGATTGATCAGATAATTTCGATTGTGTTCGAACTCCGGCTCCGGCATTTACACAGGGTGTTTCCGAAATTGGAGCCATACAAAAAATGGGTTGTTGTATGGAACATAATGTATCAATAAATAGCAAGAATTTTCGTTTTTGAAGTAGAATTTTTTTTTTGAAAATATGAAATTTTATGAAATCGCTTTCAGTTACCTTTGTTTGGGAGGCACTGGTTTTATTCTCCAGGCCGTGTCTGCCCGCGCTGGCAGTGTTCCAGCTTGGTTTGCGCAGGCTTTAGAACTTTTGTCATCTTCTACTTCCCATTTCATTTATTACTCAAAAATGGAATGGTGAAGTAGATAAAACGTTAATCGTCCCCAGGCTGTAAGCAAATAATGTGTAGGTACCATGTTGAATTTCGATTTTTGTTTGAGTGCTTTTGGCTTACATAATGGCTCGGGAGGCGATACTCTAGATATAGCTAGCCATCAAAACACGCGTCATCTGTCAGAGTCGTGGTGGACCTTGGAGAAAATGTTAATTATGAAAAAATCGTGAATTCAGTGAATTCAGGTCGATTGAGAATTCTTGATACAAAGTCTGCTGAAAAGATAATCAGGGATTATACTTCGGCTGCTCATACCAGTCTCATACCCAAAGAATGCACCTTATGAAAAATTTCTTTATTATGTATTTTGTCAACAAATAGGTATTCCCAAAATATAGCAAAACGGCCAGGCGCCATTTTGAAAGATTTTTTAAAATGGCATGGGGGGTCGAGTGATACCTCATTCGAATTGTCTTTTGATTTTCTATACGACTGCAAACTTTCAGTCATAAATATTCATCCAAAACGAATTGGCGGCACATTATGTTAGAACTTTTATACGCGATTTCTTTAAATAAATGGCTTTAAATGAGCTCAATTGAAATACATTTTTATTTTACATCTGCAAATGTTCTCTGTCCCTCAGAATTGCATATGGGACATGATTTCTGAGATTCAATAAAACGAGGTATTACACTACTAATCTACTTATTTGAATTTTTTTCTAATATGGCACCCATCTGCCATTTTGAGTGACAAGAAGCTCCTGCAGAAACGAAAAAATATTTCATTATTGCATTAAAACTCTTTAATAGCCATTTATTCGAAAGGATTCTCTTGTGAGAGTTCTAAAATAGTGTACCGCCATTTTGTTATGGGCCAATATTTTTGTTTGAAATTTGGCCGTTGTATAGAGCATTGAAAGACGATTCGAATGAGGTATCACTCGACCCCCCATGCGTTTTGAAAAAATCTTTCAAAATAGCGCCAAAGATAAAATGTTTTTTTCGTTGTCAAAAAGTAGCTTATGAACTACCATTCAACCAAAAAAAAATTTCAAAGTCTATTATTTGGGTTCTCAGTAACGAGAATGACCTATTGAATTTCTATGTATACAACCTTGGACGAAATTCCACCAGATAGTATGGAGTAGATAGTTTAACACTCTAATTATCTCCCACCGTAATTAACATATGAATATTGAATAGATGGAAATTTCAAAACTTTGGGGTGAATAAAATTCAAGAAATGAAAACTAGCAAACACCTAAACTCCGTCATTTTCTCTAAGAAGCTCTCAGCTCCTGAAGCTAACTTTTTTTTGACGATACGTGAATCGAATTTTTTGTGTTTTGGTTTTTATTTCATAAATATTGATATTGTTGACTAGTTATTAGCAGAAAAAAGAAACTCAGGAGTGGTGACTATACAGTTAGAAAAGAGTTGTTAATTTCAACAATATCTAGTTTTGTTAAAAAAATGTTGCTAGAATCAACAACAATTAATCAGGAATCCACTATTCAAATTACTCCGGCTGTTGTTAAATTTATCCGTTGTCTATTTTCACAAAATTTTTGTCGGTACGTCTATCTCATTGTTATAAAAATCTTCAACTAGAAAGTTGTTGATGTCACAACTTTATTTTGCAAATATTGTTATGATTAGAAACAGAATAGCAAATGCTCTTGCATATTCAGAGAGTATTGATGTGAATTTATTAGCAACTTCAAGTTATGAACTGTGAGTGAAATCGACAATTTTGTTAGTTAAACAACTAATATATGTCAAAATGCAAAATACAAAATGCTGAATTACCAAATCTGTAGGTGGACATGTTTTAGTTATTTATTATCCAATAAATTTGTCGAATTCATTGTATTTTATTGTTAAAAGCCGATTGATCATCTTCGGGCATTCTCGTGCATATACGAGTGTCGAATTGGCGCTAAAAATTCGCTTATTGCGTTCCCAACTCCCAGTCCCTCCCAGTTTTAATTTTTTTTTACAAATTCTAAGCAGGTGGTTTCAGGCTTTGTTTGTGCGATAGAATAATGGAAGTAAGTATTTTTTTTCACTTTGTACTGTTGGTTATACCACACCCTCGTAATTTAGCCACCACTGAACTTATCCCTTCTTCTGAGTTTTGACTTAGATTTCCAATACCAACAGAAAAACTCATAAAACACGGCGTCTGGTTGCAAGGACATTGAACAAGTCAACATGTGTTTAATTTTTCAATGTCCCTCCTTGATATGGTTGAGCCACAAAACAGTCCATCTCTCTCCGACTCTCGAGATTCATAGTATCGTGTTTTCCTCATTTAAAATAAAATCGAACTTCAAACTTTGTCAAACAGACACAGAGTGAACTAGATTAAAATATTGCCAAAGCTTTAGAACGAGTGAGAATAATAACATTTATTTTTTTCACGATACAACTATTTGAAGATAAAGTAAATATCTAACCTGCTTCTGAAATATTGTTAAGGTTAATATTGACCCACTCTAATTTCCTGCAATACCCCAGTCTAACATATAATTGTGATGATGGCGGTAACGGCGCCAATGGCGGATGTTGTAAAAAAATACTTACTTCCATTATTCTATCTTTCATCTATCTATGTACGCACAAACAAAGCCTGAAACCACCTGCTTAGAGTAAAAAATAAATACACCTGCACGCACATAACACTGAGACAGGACCACAACATTTATGCATGTGATTGAGATAATGAGATTCCAACAGTAAAAGGTTTAAAAATTACTTCTTGTCAGTTTATATAAATTTCTAAAACTAGTGGAGAAATCGACGATATTACAATGTTAATTTCACTACAATATAATCTTAATGCATCAAAAAATGTAAATGAATTACGTTAAGAAAGTCATTTTGAGAAAAAAAAATGTGTGAAACTAACAACTGAATGTTGTTGATGCACTAGTGCTCTTGTAACATCGACAACAGTGTAGTTGTGGCATTAACATTGCCGAATTTGTTAAACAGCAAAAATTCGTGTGAAAACTACAAACTTGTACATGTGAACTTTGTCAATATCAAGATTTGTTAATTTAACTAAGAATACTAGTGGACCTCCTGGATTTCTTATTTTTTGTTATTTCAACAACTTTTTTCCAACAGTGTATACAACTGGATTTGAAAACGAAACACTTCAAACCATGTAAAATGATTTTCAAGCGATCGCTCAATGGAGATGAAATACCCAGAGATTAGAAACATCATAAAAATAGCCGATTCACAAAAAGTAATGAAGACTTGAAAAATATCGAGGTATAGCTAACAATCAGCAGAATCTATTTCTGAATCCTAATGAGGCCTAACAGAAGATTTTACTTACAAAGAGTCCCAAGAAAAGGCAATCTTTAGAGCAGGCAGTTTTCAGAGCGAAAGAAATCGAGAAACCCATGGCACTTGTAAATTTGGAGAAAGCTTACGACAGTATACCATTAAATGAATTCTGGTCAGTAATAGTATATTACACAACGAGGTGGAAAAAGATTAATTCATGTCTTGATGTAAGTTAGTTAACCGAGACGCAAAGCGTCGAGGTTAGCTATGATCTCGAGACAGGAATGAAACTTCCTACCGAGGTTTGTATACTATTTTATTTACAACCATCATATTTCGATCATTATTAATAAATCTCTGTTTCGTTCTGAACATACCCAAATTATTACATTTAACGACAAATTACCAAGAACGCGGTTTTCTCAGAATAATCAAGTATATATTGTTACCGTGACTACGTAAAAGCAAAAGATTATTTATTAAGGCACGGCACTAGGTGTTGGAAAATGAAAAGCGCAACTTAAATAATTGATTATTACTATCTATTTGCATTGAAACAGATCACTAACATCTATTTTCCATTAATAATACTCATTTTAAAACTTTCAATTCTGTAATTGTCAGAAATAATGTTTGACTGACGTTTCTATAACCACAGCTGCATTATAAAAATCAAAATCATAGTAGCTGTGACCGCGTATGTTATCACGAGGTGTGGTCATAAATACAGACAGTTTGCTCTATGCAGGTTGACGGTTTAGAACAAAGCGGATCAGTTTTGATTATTGATTTGAATATGCGAGTATATGAGTACCTAAAATGTGTTTTGTCGCAATGTAAGAGAATCTTTAAACCGACTACAAAAAGCTATGTTGTTTCGAGGAAAAAAAAGCGAAAGAAATTCTGAAAATAGTTTACTTCTTTATCAAAACACGAATAAAAACTACCATAAGAATTTAAAAATCTTCTATAGGTAATCTAACAGTTCTTGACAGCAGTGACAACTATTTAAAGCTGAACAGCAGCCAACTAGTTTTTGTTGATATTTGTTGATTCTCCATATAAATGTATATGGTGTGGACAAAGTGCCGTGAGAAATAATATTTCTCACAGTATGAGCAAAACATGGTTTTGAAAGTAAGTAAGCCATGACAAATACGCTACTTTTCATAGCAGTTGTAGAAAAAATACTTTGTTTTACCGCTTTCTCATATTCAACTTACCCAGAAAACCGGCATTCTCTTCAGTAAATGTTGAAAATAATCGCTTATTCATATCCCGCGTATATGTTCAATGATACTATTGTGAAGTGCAAACCTCAAGTTCGAAATCACATACTTGATTTTTTATGGTGTATGAGCGATTATTTTCAACATTTACTGAATAAACTGCCGGGATTATGGGTGAGTTGAAAACTGTGGCAGGAGTAAGTAAATCCCAGTGTTTTCTTTGGCATGTAAAAGTGAGACTTGTCTTACTAGTCTAAAATCGTTGCATATGGTCCAAAGAGGGTACTGATTCCTGTTTCGGTATGATTATTTCATATCAACTAAAATATCTATGACTTTCGGATCTTCTGTGTTGGAACGTGTTGGAAAAGGTCTTATAAAATTATTTAAAGCCAGTCCTGCTTAATTGCATGCCTGAGTTTTGTATAGGGGAATCGAGAGTGTGTGTGTGTCATTATTATGTTTTTTTGTTAGAATGAAAATATTCTGATTTTTTTTCTCTTTATATGAAAAACTGTAGTGTATTTTATGCGAAAACGTTCATGAATCTTAATAGAAAAACATAAGTTCCTGAATCCATAAATAGAGTTTATGAATCAATATTTCAAGATCCACGCAAATATATCCTCAAAAAGCGGTAAAGCTGAATTTGGTATTTCCATTTGTCAAACCTGACAAGTTTAATGTACAATGTCCAGGTGGTCCTTTTTGCTGATGTAACCAGATTAAATGTTTATCAAAAGTCCATGATTTGCGACTTGGCTGTCAATTTCTCAAATTTCTGGTACTGGATTTGAAACACGCAGGATCATTTATAGTCCAATTATATCGAAGCACAAACCAACCACTACCAAAAAGGATTGGTAGATAGATAGCGTTTCCAATTTATTTCACTCTGTAAATATCGCAGAAGGGTTATGTGAAGTGGGACAAAACATATTTTAGGTACTCAGATACTCACATGTTATATTTGCATGCATGAGGAAGTAGAAATCTTCAGGAACGATATACACTTTTTCTTTTCCTTCTACCATAATTTTTAGCAAAGTTATGACAAATATAATTTTCGACCCTGCCTGAACTTGAAATCGAGCGTATTTCATAAGGTATTACTGAAAATCATTCTTGTGGAGAATTGAATTATCTCTCAACCTAGCGAAATCGTTTTTTGATAAATCTTATATTTTCTGAAATAACAACAAAAAATTTTTTTTTTAAATGATTTTTTTTTTAGGTTCTACCCCTGATTTTTTTAAAAACAATTTTTTTTCTAATAATACATGATGTTGAGATGTCATGTGCCGAGTTTCAGAGTGCTACAATTCATTCTTCACTTTTGGCTCGAGTTTGTCTGTCGTTACTGGATTATATAATATTATCAAATTGCTCAAATTATTTGAACCTACCAAATATGTGTTTATATTCACATTACTGGTTAAATAAACACAGACTGGCGGCTAATGTCCCGATGGATATTCATTGAAATTGTTCTGTGTTTATTCAGAATAAACAGAACCTGGAAAAAATTATTTTGGACGTCTTTGTTGACATCGTTTTAACTAATTAAATAATAAGAAAAATGTATTATAGATTTCAACTCACTAACAGCCGTATGCAGTCATTCGCCAACGCAAAGACTCTCCAAACGTGCACCGTTCGCTAAACAAATTATAATGCAAACGGCGCACCTCTGGAGAGTCGCTGCTCTGGCGAATGACTACGCATATGGCTGTAAAAAATCTTTTTTTTAGAACTGAAAGATCTGCCCTGAATATAGTAGTTGAGTGTGGGTGAAGTTCTTCAGTGTGTATCAAAATGGACTGCTAGCTTTCGTGTTTTCGAAACTGAGGGGATCTGGTCAAATTATTTACACGTTCGCGAACAGAGGGGCATATCTCGCGCTATGTGCAGGAACAAGACGGGATATGCCGACGGATTTTAAATTTTATTCTGGGTTCACCGCGGCGGTTGCCGACAGCACTGCGTATGATATCTATATAATAATAATAATAATAATAAACTTTATTCATATACAAAACAATGTGAACAAAGTTGAAGTATATATATATATACAGTGTGTCCCACTTTGAGCAGCCGTATTTTCTTGACAGTAAAATGATTTCAAAATTTGTTTTTTATTACGTATCGTACTCAGAAATATCTACCTTCAGGTTTATGAAATATTCGTATATCCATTTTCCATGGCTACCTACGACCAATTGAAAAGTGAAAAATTGGGAAAAATATATTAGGCATTTTTTTATCGCGAAAATAACACCAGATTCTGTTTCAGAACCCCCTAAAACCCCCATATCCCAATGCTACTTCATCAAAATATACAGGTTGTCATCTGTAACTAACAACATTTTTTTTTGTTATTCATCCGTAAAATTTGGTTGCTTTCGAATTTTTTTTCTCTTGTTACAAAGTGCTTAAATATGTTCAATTGATGCTATGGAAAATAACCAAATGTTACTTTTTCATGGCTTGCTATGACCGGTAGAAAATTGAAAAATTAGGAAAAACATACTAAAAGATTTTTTACTTCGAAACTAATATCAGATTCTGGTTCAAAACATGCTTAAACCCCCAGATTCCTGTAAAATATACAGGGTGTCTTACATACTAGCAACATTTTTAATTTGTATTCATCCGTAATGTTTGGTTGATTTTGAAAATTGTGTATAAAGTAACAAAGTAGGTACTTACCTAAAATGTTCAATTATTGCTATAAAAAATAACCAAATATTACTGTTTCAGTGTTTCATGGCATTCTATGAGCAGTTGAGGAGTGAAAAAATGAGGAAAACACTTTAATGATACTTCAAGCACAAAAGTAATAGCGGATACTTGATGTGTTTTTCCCACTTTTTCACTTTTCGACTGGTCATAGCTAGCCATGAAAATGTAATATTTGAATATTTTCTACCACATTATTCGAACATTCTCAAGTAATTGATGACTATGTAAAAAAAATTCGAAATCAACCAAACATTACGGATGAATAACAAATAAAGAATGTTGTTAGTTACAGATGACACCCTGTATATTTTGATGAATTAGCACTGAGATTTGGGGGTTTTAGGGTGTTCTCAAACAGAATCTGGTGTTATTTTTGCGATAAAAAAATGCCTAGAATGTTTATCCAAATTTTTCACTTTTCAATTGGTCGTAGGTAGCCATGGAAAATGGATATAGGAATATTTCATAAACCTGAAGGTAGATATGTCCGAGTACTATACGTAATGGAAAACAAATTTTGAAATCACTTTACTGTCAAGAAAATACGAGGGTGTGGCTGCTCAAAGTGGGACACACTGTATATATATATATATATATATATATATATAGAGGAAGGGTAGTCGTTGCTGACTAGTTAGGTATGGAACTGTCTGTCTTCTCCTAACCAAGAGCATTGATTTGGCCTGGTGTGGTCAAAATAAAAGTAATTTTAACAATTTTAAATGTAACGTATTTTATGAAAAAATTTTAAGACATCCTACCAATTTTACATGTTTATATCAACTTTCATCTTGCACAATGTGTCACTTATTGTTGAATAACATCGCGTCTCACAATCTCAACAAAGATTATCCCTGATGATGGAAATGATTTATTAAATTTCTGAAAGCTTGGACAAACTTTAAAGTAGTACTCTTTGATTTTGCTGCAGAGCCCCACTATTTACTAGTTCCATATATATATATATAAGTTATGGTAAGCCTAACCTAAAAATACTGTTCAACAGGTGCATTAGCTGTTTATCTGTGTTTGTGCACACATCTGTGGAGTATGATAAGTTTTTTAAATACTACATAAAGTGATTCATAATAATTTAAAAAAGTAGCTAGTAGTAGTAGGTATAGTTTTGAATGAATATTAAATATTTTTCTTTGACGGCATTTAACGTCACTGTCCCAGCATAACAGAAATATATATATTTTGGCATATAAAAGGCACAAGATATATTCCGCTCAAGTATTTTTGAAAAAAAAATGGCCTGTGGTTGGTGCAGGTTACTTTTTGGTACCAACAAATATATTTTTTTTATATTTTTGGAAGTGGCTTTTGTGAGCTACCTGTTTCCACCGAATGTGCTAAATGAAAACTTCTTGAGAAAAATTTAAAAGCCTTTGTGTAGTTTGCAAAACTGCAGTCCTAGTTTTTGGTGGTGATTTTATTTTTGGTCGCTGGTAGGTACTTCTGAGTCTTTATTAGCAGTTTCTTGATTTAATTGATTGTGTCATAAATTTTTTATTAGTTTTGATTTTAATTTGGTTTATTCTTGTGGAATTCAATGCCGGTAAATTATCGTTTCTTACAATTCCTCTCTTTACAGATAGATAGATAGATAACACTTTGAAGCGCTAATTTAGGTACATGTAAGTAGATTAAACTAACGTGGAGCATGTGAAACATATTACATGTCGTTTGAAAAATTCTGATGTTGCAAACGTCTTGTTTAAACGAAATAAAGATACAGGTCCAAACACAAGTAATTTTACATCTTCTCACTATCTTTACCTATGAGTGTCAGTGTACATCGTCATTCAAAAAGTATGCAACAAATGGAAAAAATTCATTATTGATTTCACAAAAAAAATTGTTTTAAAAGTTGGTGCTCATCGAGAAACTCATAATGGGTGATCGAAAAGTTTTTTTGGGTCCGTGGTTGCAGAAAACAATAATTTTTTTTGAAAAGCTAACAAGAAGTTTTCTATTTTTCAAATATTCAAAATTCAATGGAAATATTTCATTGCCACGTAATGAACCAATCAGATTCTAATTTCTAATAATATGCTACAGTATTTAGATATCGTGCAATAACGTTGATATAAAAAATCGAAAACGATATATCTCTTGGATATTGTTATCAATTTATAATATGATGCCAATATTTCAACTACTAGGAGATAACGACAATGGTTTGAATGCTGAGACCATGATATAACAGAGGGATGGTAATGGGATGGTTTTATCAGAATCTCTGTGATATTCAAAATATGAACAGTTCATGACTGATATTGTAAATTAACTTAGATAGTAAATTAACTTGGAATCGGCTCAAATCCCTAGGCATCATTAGAAATGAAAACTGCAATGATATTCCAGAACAAATGTCTGACGTGAACACCATGAATATCCCCTTCATTAATATTCCTGAAGTTGACAAAAATCGGGAACAGATGGATTCATTACAGAGATATAAAGAAACAGTTTTTGATTATAGTTTTCAACTCTCTGAGATAAGTTCTATTGACATCTCGAAATATATAGATTCTATTAAAGTGATGCTGTTGGCTCTGGTAATATATCTTATTGAACACATAACATAATCGTCAACTGTGCTCACACTTCTAGCATCTCTTGTTGAAAAATATACTATTTTCTCTCGAGATTATTTCGCATTCACAATCAGGTTTCAGAAGGCACAATAAAGCAACGGCCCTAGCCAATATCACCGATGATATCCTACTGGTCAGAGACTTGGGAAATACGTCTTGTCTCCTGCTGCTTGATACGTATCTCTCAAGGATAATACATCGACTCACCTTTCGAGACGATACAGAGTACCTCAGGGATCTATTTTGGGCCCACTTATTTTCCTACTTTGCATTTCTGATGTTAGTGATTTTTTTCGAAACTGTCCAATACACAGATGCCACGCAGTAGTATATACATTTTTCATCCGAAATCACGTCACAATCTTTTGATGAATTCAACAGTGACCTTACACGCCTATTCAACATATCTTCAGGTGATAACCTGAAGTTGAATGCTTCAAAGTTTATAAAGTTATGTTTTTCGAACCAAAACAAAAACATGAAATCGCAACGAGGCAATCTAATATCAGTTTAATTGGAGAACTGTTTCCAATTGTTGAATTGAAGTATGCAAAAACTTTGTTGTAGATTGATGAAGATATGAGATAATGAGGTACGATCAGCATGTCAGTGAATTAACAAAAACTGCTTTACTTCTTTCTGGACTTTCGGGAATCTTTATCCCAACCGATTTTTTCTCAGCAGAGAATTAAAACTGATCATAAGTGAATCACCATTATTTCTAGATCGTCCTAGGGTGATTATGTTCATGGCCCCAGTCTGCGTATTAGTGATCAGCTGCGATTACAACGAACACAGAACTCATGCCTGGGATTCTCACTGGGAATTCGAAAATTTGTCCATATCAGTCATCTTTTCATATACAGCATCGGAAAGTTTTCATCGGGGTATAGACAAATCTATGCGAGCAACAAGGAACGCAATGATATGATAATACTACATAAATAAGAAAGACGCACTACTGTATGACTCCCCTACTACCTCGTCCGACGAATTAACAGCCACGTCGATATCCCTTGCTCGAGAGAGTCGAAGAGAATTGTAATACTCTCTCAACATAATAGCAAGCTATTCTTTACGCTCCTATGAAACCAGCATACCCCGATGAAAACTTTCCGATACTGTATATGCAGAGACTTAGTCTGCCAGAACTATGGAAACTACATTTGTTGACAGCCGTTCACAAAGTTATTATGTTTCACGATATTTCTTCGACAAACTCAAAATGTTCGAAAACACAAACAATTTGCCAACAAGAAATCGTCGCTAACTTGTCATCCCCAAACACGAAACAGGTAGATTGAAGCGTAGTTTCTGTTACAATGCAAGTAAGCTTTTCAACCAGCTTCCACCAGGATACCTGAACTATGCGATAATGAATTTCAAAAAAAACTCAAGTCCCAACTTTGTCTTGTCTTGGCTATCAGTGGTATTGTATTACTCGGGTTTTAGTCGCGAATTAGAGACATTACTTGAAAATTATTGGGTATTACAGGTATTACTGGTGTATTACTCGGGCATTAGATGAATTAGTTAGGAATTATTGGGCATTGAAAAGGAAGGGTATTTCTCGGGTATTACAGAAATTATTCGGAAGTAAGAGAACAATTAATGCACAATTATAATCGTTGAAGGGCAAAAAAAAGGTCTTCAAAACATGGGAATTGGAAATAACATGAATTATCCGAAAAATCAGAGAGCACTGGCAGAAATCAGAATTGTGCAATAAAAAAAAACAGGGGTCTTCAGAATTGTACTTAACAACAAACTACATTAAGACACGGTTTAATATTTTTATTATTTTTCTGACTTGGGCATTACTGGCATTATTTGGGGGTATTACTCGGGAATTACTGGGGTATTACTCGGGAATTACTTGGGTATTAGAGGCATTACTTAGAATTTTTGGGAATTAGTGTACACAATTTTCCCAGCGGTTTCCCCCTCGAAAAAAACAAATGTGTGAAGTCGTATTATTACTATTTTTTTTTCCTTGAAAGGATGTACCAGTGAGGTCCGGTCTCCGAAGCCCCGTTACATCCGGAGGGCGCGCTGGATCGTTTACCCAAATAACCACTCCCCACGTCCGTGGGGTAAGTAATTACTGGGTCCGAGAATCATGTGCCCTGAGCAGACGCAGTGAACCAAGGATGATGGCCTTCTGCATTCGTCCAGCTGAGATTTCTGCCATATTACGGCAAGCCGGTATGATTTTCAAGTTCGAGAGCAGGCTGTCCATCATACCACCAAGCATCCCTATAATAAGAACCATTATTTTAACAGAATGGTTTGGGTATAGCCTGCGGAGTTCAAAGAGTAAGAGTCGATATTTAGTCCGTTTCTCCACCTCTTTTCGGACGACGTTCGTTTCGCCAAAAGCCGAAAACTCCATGACGAAAATCGTCTTACTTTGATGGTCGAGAAGGACTACATCAGGTTTATTGGCTTGTATTTGCCTGAGGGTGGAGAATGAGTAGTTCCAATATATTCGGCACTTCTCATTCTCCACAACGGACTCAATATCCCCCGGAGCATAAGGCAACACCGGTTTCTCGTCTATACCGTACGAGTGTCTTAGTTGGTATCACAACACTCGTAGAGCCGCGTTATGCCTGTGGATATACGCTGAGACCGCATATGCTGAACATGCTGACAGCAAATGCATAAGGGTCTCAGGCGCACCACGACACGCTCTGCATCTAGTGTCGGGGACCTGTATACCCATCACGCTGCTACGGTAGACCAAGGTATTGAAGACACGATTCCGACATCAGCTCACTTGACCTGAGAAAAGCAAAGATCAGGTTTTCGGATAAGCCAAGGTCTTCAATGTTCTTGAAGAAGACCCCATGCATTGGCTTATCCTTGTGTGTATTATTATTATTATTATTATCAGATGGCAACGAAATATTCCTGTTGAATATTTTATATATCTTGAAAAATAGAATTACTTTATTCTTGATGACTTTTCAGAAACCGAAAACCCTCCAATATCCCAATATGAGTTCCTCGATGAGCACCAACTTTTATTGCAAATGATTTTTTTTTTGTGAAATCAATAATGAAACAGTTCTCCATTTGTTTTGGCTGGTTTCCGGGTTTTGCCGTGGTCTTTTTTGGTTTAAATCTCCAAACGTTTCCACTGCAGCAGCGGCAGTCATCTTCAGTGGCGTGGTCGAAGTACTCTTCTTGACGTATCAACTGAAACTCCATTTGTTGCATACTTTTTGGATGACGCTGTATATCTTACTGAAGAAGCTTTATACCGAGACGTAACTGCGGAATTACCTATTGAATTTCACTCAGATAGCTCTGATACTGAGGGTTTTCCGAATTATGTGCGCTCCCTTTTACGTGCGCTTAATAATATCATGAAATGTAAATTGAAAGCCAACAGCTTCATGCCGCTCAGGCAAAATGTATATTTCAGAATAATGCGATTCCACATCCTTCAATATGCGGCATACATCTTTTATACGTATATGAATTTCTCATATAATTGTCGGTCTGTATGATGTAGTGATTATATTTGAATACCTTCAGGAATGACTTGTTACTATCGACAATTATTATAATACGTACAAGTTTTGAAATAATAACTTTGAGGAAATATGAAATATATGCCAGGAGGGCATTTTGTTAGTATTATTTTTGCACAATACAGAAATTACTCTCTCACTAAGCAAACTTAATAACTACATTCCATCACCGAAATGCGGCTCTGCCATTGAAGAATAGTTAATCCACAAACGGTTATAGGTGTATTTCTAGGATATAGCCATGGAAGTATAAATTAACTGGACCTAGCTGTTGACATCCTGGTCTGAAGTCGTGAATGGTCACAATCTTTAGTCGTGATATTTAGTTGGGCGTTGTCACATCGCGTAGGTGATAAGTCTTTATCATAGACAAAATTGTGTCACTGTACGTATACCATTCGATAACAATTAAAAAATTAAGTGTGGTGATGGTAACATTATCAAACAACTTACACCTGTAAGACTAACACATTTGGAAATCCAAACTATCAAAAAAAAAACATTACTTTCATCTTCAAATGCCTGTGAAAAGTTTGTTGTTTTTGATCGTTCGTCAACGCTGTTGAATATCATTGTTTATGTTTTCCACAAAGTGAACTTCTGACAGATGTCATTTTTTTATTGCTTTTTTGTAGGATTATTTTATTGAAATAGTGTTTTTCGAACTTATTTGAGTGATATAATAGCAGTAATAATAGACAGAGAGTAATAATGGTGCAAACTTGCTGGGTTTGCAAACAATCCATATGTTCCAACCCGAATATCAGATTCCATGCATAGGCCATAGGCGTTACAGTGGTTATCAATCTGTTTTTGCCGAACAAAATGAAATTATTAAGTGTATTCAAACCTTATAATGAAATAGACACCTCACGAAACATTTACTATTTCATTTTGTCATTTGGATGATGCAATCAGAAAAAAAGGTTGCGAAAAAGTCCAAGAAATTATTATCTAAATTTGGATTTATCTTTAGGTTTCCAGCTGTTGTGACAGTAAAAGCGGCTTGGTTGAAGAAGTTGGGAATAAAATGCTCAACTGAATGTGTTCAAAAGTCTTCTAGGGTTTGTTCCTTCCACTTCGAAGATGCAGCATTTGAGATAAACCCAGTG
Source organism: Chrysolina haemoptera (assembly GCA_958298965.1). Taxonomy (NCBI): domain Eukaryota; kingdom Metazoa; phylum Arthropoda; class Insecta; order Coleoptera; family Chrysomelidae; genus Chrysolina; species Chrysolina haemoptera. The sequence goes on from OY282585.1 coordinate 12,644,446, forward strand.
AATGAATGGTATATTCCAAGATAGTCAACTGCTTCAACGTCAGGGTAATTATTATCATTCATCAGAATTGTTATTTTCTATGAGTTATTTCAAATAATTATAGAGATTTCTACTTAAAAACAAAAACAATACATTATATTTTTTCAGATTGAACGATTTCAGAAAAAGAAAATCTTCAACTGATTCTACTGAAACAGTCCCAGATACAGATTTTGGAGAAATTGTCAAAAATTCGAGCTCCTGACTGAAGAGGTGGGAATAAATTGAGAAAGGCATAATTCAAAAAGCGTTAACTCAAATTTTGCAACTCAGTATTCATCTACTTCTTGGTGTTTGACTTTGAAAAACTCATGATTTGACAGATAATAATCTTTAGGTCAATTTCTTATTTTCTGGGTTGGAAAAATATAGGGTACACAAATTCAGTGCTAAATGTAATGAAGAAATTTGTTTCTTGAAATTACAGGAGGAAAATAGATTCTGAAACGACTGATCTGGAAATTGATAACATGGTCACTAATGAACCAGTTTATGGGAAAGTTATAGGATCACCTTCTTCAGGCACCATGACTGCATCAGAAACTGAACTGATCGAAAAATTATTATCAAGAGAGAGAACAGGACAGAGTCCTGTGATTTTGCGAAAGAAAAAGTGAGCAGTAGTAGTTGGTGGTAGTATCAAATATCTCTTAACGAGAAATTCTTGTATATGTATTTTTGTATCTCTGTCTGTATTGTATCTCTGTAGAAAGACCTTTACTGTGCTGAAAGGAAGGTGTTTCCAACTCCAAACAATTGGCACAGTAACATATAACAATTCAATCATGTACTTAGACTCAAGCAACAAGTTATGGACCTGAATGATTTGTAAAATGCTACCAAAATAATGGGTCCTCCAAGTCGTAATCAAAAAGGGCTTCCTGACAATTGCCCGAAAACAATTTCCCGAAAGACAATTCCCCGAAAACAGTTGCCCGAATGCACAATTGCCCGATTGGACAATTTCAAAAAGATTCATATTAAATATGATTATAATCATTGTCTTACCTAGTCTGAATGCATTCAAACCTGACACAACTAGTGTAGAAATATCACGACTTGTTGGCTTCCTTGGACTTTGTCTGGTCTTCACTGGACTTAGAAATCATCACGGAGATCTCAAGTATCAGGTCTGCTTCTCTATATCTGATTAAACTTTAGAGGCTTAGTTCATTGGCTTTACGATACCCAACAGGCTTTACAACATGGCAGCAGGCTTTACCACACTCCGTCAAATTCAATAATTCCGTAGCAGGCTTTACAAGTCTCCAATAAGCTTAACAATACCATGGTAGGCTTTACAGTACTTCTACGATACCATAGCAGGCTTTTCAACGCTCCAATAAGCTTCACAATACCATGGCAGACTTTACAGTACTTGAATAGGCTTTACAATACCCTATAGACATAGGTACACATTCAACTCTATGAAAATTGTCTTCCATCGTATGCTACACTCTTCGAGTCAACATTATTCTCTGACTATCTGAGTCCTGACTCTCTAAATTTCCTGGCAGAGCTGTGGCAAAAAGGAAGGAAATTTGTAAGACATGCATTCGTCTATAAAAAAAATATTTATCCTCGTGAGGCGAGTCATCATCAAAAAAGGTCAGTAAATTAAATACACTAAAATATTCACCTCTCAATTATATAGTCTCAGCAGCAGTAGGTAGGTTGTCAAAAGTGAATTATTTAAAATAAAATATCAACCTCCAGTGAGCATCAACGTTACCAGGTCAGAATTGTACAAATGGTGTTTCAAGAAGTTCCGTCCTCTTCAAAAATTAATTTAATAAAAAAAACATATTTCCTTTCATTGTTGCCAACACGTTTTTCATTGGATTCTCAAAACTAAATAAAGAGGCAAATAAATATATTTCTCTCTTTTTCCATGTAAGCCAAACTTTATGTCAAAGCGTTTCAATAGAACGACACTACCTTAACTAAACGAAATAGAGAAGAGGAACAGGTGACGTCTGAATGACTATACATCACCTATGTTCATATACATCATCTTGTTTGGAAAACAATCCTTCTTGATAACCAAACAATCATAGTTTTGAATAAATCGCCAGAGATATCCGTGAGCACTGTGATCTGTGGAAATAAATATGGTTATATATCATTTACAAAAATAAACCAGTGGTAAACGTTACAATGTATGTTTTGGCTGGTTTCCGGGTTTTGCCAGGTTTTGTTGTGGTCTTCTTTGGTTGAAATCTCCAAACGTTTCAACTGCAGCTGCGGCAGTCATCTTCAGTGGCGTGGTCGAAGTACTCTTCTTGACGTATCAAATGAAACAAGTTTCATGACTGCCGTAGCTGCAGTTGAAACGTTTGGAGATTTAAACCAAAAAAAAAAAAAACAAAACCCGGAAACCAGCCAAAACATTGACGCCAGCCGTGAAAGCCTACATTCCTATATATGTTACAATGTATACCACCAAAATAGCTGAATAAGCATATTTACAATATGCCACATGAAAACACATCTACCTCTGTAGATTCTAGAATATTGTATCTTTAAGACCGCGATGAGTATGGTGCACCTTAAACTGTAGCGTCTACAATAACGTAATAGTTAATGTAAAGCAATAAATATTCTGCTACTCAATGCTGGGTAGAAGCGTACACCGTAGTATAGTCAGGTTGATTTTGGCACAATGCTGCTTCTTCACTATCAAGTCTCAGTTACAGAAGAAAGACCCTCCTTCGTGGCTCTATAATAGGCACAAGGTGTTCCTCTGGCAGAGGGGCCTAATGCAGACAAGGGATGAAAAATATTTTCTAGAAAGCACACATGTGTCCCAGTAGGAAAACTCCGGTAGATAGAAGAGGGAACAGAAAAAAAACCCTTTGTTCATTTCTTGAGTTGTCTCATAAATACCTGTGTCCAGGAAGGCCCAGGTATTCACCGAGTGAAATATACTGTTGGTCGACGCATTTATATACCCAAATTTTTACATTCAATTGCAAAAGGAATAACGCCATTGTTAATTCAAAAGAAAGAAAATGATCCAAAAAGCATTACTTGTGATTTTTTCGACTTGAGTTTTAAATTATGGATACAGGACACATCAAACAACAGCTGAATGCTTCTACTGATTAATCCTTACTAGAGGTTAGAATAAAAGAAAAAATATATATAGTTATGTGTCATTGGCGTATGATGTATGTTGCCCGATCGGATGTGTTCGTGAAAATCACTTTAATGAATTCCAGAGAGGAGTGTTCCCAGGATAGAACCCTGCGGGACACCAAATAGTTTCAAAAGATAACTTTTCAATGAGGATATTTCTGTGCGTGAAAAACCGACGTACTGTATCTTTTTGCAAAGAACAGTTGTATCAAATGTGTCGAAAGCTTTTCTGTAATCTATTAATACGTGTCAGGTGAAACCGTTATCCATAGATTTGGAAATATTATCTGTTATTAAACTGAAAGCTGTTGTAGTGTTATATTGGGCGCGAAAACCGGACCGGACTTCCGTTATAATTTTTTCCCAAGTGGCAAATTTCGTGATCTGTTCTTCAAGAACCATTTCTAAAGCTTTCGAGAGGGCGGAATACTATGATGTGGAGAAATAGTTATTTATTATACAAGGGAAACAAGTATTAGATTTTAGCTCGATGTTGTGTTGTCTACCGACGCGAAGCGGAGAAAGACAAAAAAGCTAAAATCTAATCTTTTTCCCGTGTATAATACACTATTTTTTTCTACCTTAACCTATGTGTATATATCCGGGAAAAAAATACCAACTTTTTTCCCGGTTCTCGGGGAAAAAAGTAATTTCATAAAAAGTTATATTCTATTACCTGTCAACAGGAATAAAATGTCAACTTTTTCCCCGTCACAGGAAAAAGTAATTTTTTTTGGCAAGTTATCAAGTGTATTACTATAAAAAACAAAGGAGATCGAAAGCATTGTAGTAGGTATAACAAATTCGCTGTACAAATTGTGAAAAGTGTAAATATTTCGGACAGACACGATATTTGAAATCTTCTTTGTATTCGATTTTGTTTTTTTTTTTTTTCATATTCATACACTATACCTAAATGTTTTCACATACTTGCCCTAAAGATTACTTTACGAATGTTATTAAGTTGACAATACATTAGTAGACAGATTTTGGTTGTTTTGACCTTTTCTGGACCAAAACTTACTCTGCTCTTATCAGCAAATTTCAATCCAGCAGAATTTCCGTCCAAAGGATGTAATGGCAAGCAGTTAGCTGGAAGTAAACGATGGGCAAAAACTGATTGGTTCCGAGAACGTGAGTAGTTACTACCGAACACTGAAAGTGTTTCTTGTGAAAGCGTTGAGGAAGAAAGCAAATTACACTAACTATTTCAACAGCATAGAAAGACGAAATCACCAGTAAACGATTTCATTATTTACGAAGCATAATAAAGTATGTAGTTTTATTGGATGAATTCATCAAAATGCAATGAAAGTAAGGGGTGAATCAACATCATACAAAATAGCCTGAAATAATTGTAACTACCGAGTTTAATTCAGATTCAGTTTCAGTATCAGTATCAGTGAAATGTCTAAAATGAAAAAGACGATGCAAGGAATACAAAAAGGATATTCGCCTCGTAGACGAAAGTATCCAACATTATATTGAGGTTTTTTTTTCACAAAAATTTCCCGATATTTAAAACTTTCATAGGAACTAACAATATAATCAATAATGAGTATCCATTATTCAACCTCAAATATGTTGAAGAACGTTCATATTTTTGATAACGAAACTTATCCTTTTTTTGTATGAAAAATATTGGCAATTAAGAAAAAGAATACGAATTCAGTATTGATCCCTTGCCGTGAACGTCGAGGGGTACCCACCTGCTCTACGCCCCTGTTCAGAGTTACAAACACACGATTTGCATTGAAATTTGAAACTAATTGCTGTAAAGTGACATACCAAATTTCAATATTAAGAGTTGGGCCGTTATAGAATTATTCTGGAAAACATAATTTTTTTGTCACTTTCAACACCCTGTAACTCGGTTAATACTCATCTTAGAATGTATGTTTATTGAAACTTTCAGCCTTTATTCTGGGACACTATGTATATTACTGCGAAGGCGTGTTTTTATGGTCTTTCCAAACTATAATTTATTTCATTGTATTATCACTTTTAGTTCAGTTTCTAAATAAAGATTGATTTATTGTTTTCCATTCGTGTAAGGTGGGAGAATGTTCAGGAGGGCTGTTTGTAAGATTTGTTTGTTTCCGTATCTACCCTGTTTTTTCCACCTTAAGTATCACATGTGTTTATTTTTATAAGGTAGAATTGTCAATGTTGTAAAATAGCAATTATTAATGTTACGAGATTATCATGCGATTTATACCAATCGAGGACGTTGCCAGACGACTAGGCGCTTCGCGGTCATTTGAGCGTGTCATTTGGTATGTAGGATATTATAAAGTAACTGATGTATTATGGGTATTGTAACTATGTAATGTATCATGTGTTGTTGTTCTAATGTTATTAATTTGTAATTTATCTTAAGGGAAGCTTAATATTCAATGATACGATAAAAGCTTTTAAGAAATGATGAAACCAATCCGCATTACAAAATATTTGCAAATATTATTTTATTACGGTTGGTAAAACAGATTTCTTTTCAATTATACCGATTGAGACAAGGCGGGTTTTTCAATTGTGTCCATTCATATAGCTGATAAGGTATATAATTTTATAATTTATCAATTTGCCATTCCTGTATTTTATATGAATGGTTGTATCACATGAAATACAGAAATGGCAAATCGATCACTTAAAAAATATATACAGTAATCGATTCGTATTACCTGTTAGTTTGTTTGAGGTTATAATAAAAGAGTTTCAAAATAAATTTATTTTATTTATTAGGACAAAAGAGAACGAGAAGGTATAACGTGGTAAACCAAATACTCCAGTTGAATAATCTGTAAACTATGTGGGTACTTGGGTAGTTACCATAGACAAGAGTTATATGTAGTAACTTCCTCAAAAGTATCGGTTTGTGACAAATTTTCTGAAACTAACGGATGGAAATAAGTATAAGTTTGTAAAAAGCAGCTTATATTTTACCTTGTTAAAGAAAATTTCCAGGAATTTCAGCATCATCATCATCATCATCAAACATTACATTTTCGGCGTTGGGTTCATATTTCAAGTTCATAATTTGTATTAATAATTTGTCGACGACAATAACATTAAAAGAATTATTCTGAAATTGCTGCGTAGTTTGTCTTTGTCATAATAAAAAATACATATACCTATAAACAATAAACTTGTGTTTTCTGACAAATGCTGAAATGGAAAAGTATCATGTCATTCATGTCATCAGTTGTCTGTCGATTGCGGGCAGCGCCTCCATTAATTATCCTGGAAAACATAATTTTTTTGTCACTTTCAACAGCCTGTAACTCGGTTAATACTTATCTTAGAATGTATGTTTATTGAAACTTTTAGCCTCAAAATGAAGCGAGGATTCTACCATTCGACTTAGTCCCTTCAATCTGGGACACTCTGTATGTTACGGTGAAGGCGTATTTCTATAGTCTTTTGAAACTTATTTCATTGTATTATCACTTTTAGTTCAGTTTCGAAATAAAGATTGATTTATTGTTTTCCATTCGTGTAAGTTGGGAGAATGTTCAGGAGAAATGTTTGTTAAGTTTGTTTGTTTCGGTATCTATTTTTTTTTCCACCCTAAGTATTACATGTGTTTATTTTTATAAAGTAGAATTGTCAATGTTGTGAAAGCGCTTTTAATGAGATTATCATGCGATTTATAATAATTTCCGAGATTTAGTTAAATTGTATAATAATCAAGTTACATTCAAAGCTTTATCGTATCATTGACAACGATGATGTGAATTAACAACTTTTGTTATTGTCACGTTATTGTCATTTGAGCGTGTCATTTGGTATCTAGGATATTATAAAGTAACTCACGTATTATATTGTAACTAATGTATTTTGTGTTGTTATGATGTTAATAATTTGTTATTTAACTCAAAGGAAGCTTAATATTTAATAATACAATAAAAGCTTTCAAGAAATGATGAATCCAATCCGCATTACACGAATTTTATCCACCTATCAGCTGGATGATGTTTGCAAATTTTATCCAGCTTGATAAAATTTAATATTATTAATTTCAGGAAAATAGTTTTTTAAGTAATATCCATAGAAATATAGGTTTGGAAAATATGAGTACCTGTATTTCCGTAATATCACAAATTGTCCAAAGTTAGCTGAGATGTTATATATATATATAAGATATGAGATTCAACACAACTTCAAAGAACTCTCGAAGAGTAAAATTCTCTGGTGAAAGTGACGAAAATTGTATGGACTCTGGAAAGAGTGACTTCGCAGAGGATCGACTTCATATCTTTGTCGAATTGTCAGAGAACTTATTCCACCTTGTGGGTTCATATTACAAAAGTTCCTAACAAGAACAAACTTCATTTCGAAGTTCATCTCATACCGAATCTGGATGATTCTTGAAATTGAAGCCATGAAATATTAAATACGATGATTTGTACAGTGTTTCAGTGAATCAAAAAATTAATTTTATTTATGTTCACTTCTGTCCATATATTATGAATAATTTTAATATATACGTCTTTTCATATTGTAGCTTCCCTGAGGATGACAATAAAAAATTCTTGAAAGCTTGGAATCTGTGTATTAGAGTACTCTTATTGGCCTGCTGCATATCCCAAATATTAAAAACTCATTATATATATTTTATTCTGGTTCCCACGAAAGGAAAATTCCTGTATCATTCAGAGAACGTCATGAACTTCTGAAGGAGGTGTGTCTTAGGAAACACCTCCCTTACGAGTTCCAAAGCTTTGCCGCTCGTTGAAAGAACGAACCCTAGGAAATCCAGCAAAATGCATCTGATGATTCGTTGACAGAAGATGATCTCAGGCATATGACTCTCAATGGGAATGTGGTTTTTTGCCAATGAATTCAGCGTAGAATTAGCATGTTAGCAAAGATATCGGCTTTTTCCTGAGCGTTCGTTGCTAGTTTTCCGTCTTCCTTCTTTACGGGAGATAATGATCTGGAAATGAAACTTCCTTTCCACGGCTTTGGCAAATGACCAACAAGAGCGGGACCCGTTAGGACACTCAACGAGCTTCAATCGTATCTTGGCGTTGTGAAACTCTTTCCATCTTTCTGCAGATGCTTCTTTGTTCAACATATTCCGATATGTCTTAGGGCCCTGATTTTTCAACCATCGACAGTATGCCGCCTGCTTTGAAGTGACAGCTCTGAAGCAGTTTCTGCGAAACCAGGGTTTATCGAATGATGTTTTTCATCACATTAGGTTTATGGGTTTGTATCCCCAGCAATGTGATCCCAGAAATTGTCCCGGCGCATTGTGTTAGATCTCTAAAAAATAAACACACTCTTTTCCATGCTGAGAAAAGCATACAAAGACAATCCCAGTCGGGTAAATTGTTGTGCTATATGAGATAGAGCAGCCTCGTGCTACTTGATCATGTAGAAAGAGTGCAAAGACTGGAGATGAGGTTGTGTTCGGAGTTCCCCAATGGAGATGGTGAACGTCATTGATGTTCTTATTTAGTCCACGGATGTTGAAAAGTGAATATTGAAATTGTTGATGGTATGTCACCGCAAGTACCCCTCGAGTTTGCTTCCGGTGTATTTTACTCGAGGAGACTCCACTGAAAATTGACAGGAAAATGGTGGCCGGAAGTTATCGACAAAACACTAAAACATGGAATAATAAATAATTTCACAGCACCTGTAGTGGATATGTTGGTATTCTACCAAGCAATGGTGGAGATTATTTATCATCTATGGTTATCCCGAGGGGGAAAGCGATGAGAATATTGTAATACCCAAGTAATTCCCGAGTAATACCTAGTAATTCCCGAGTAATATCACCCAAGTAATGCCAGTACTTGATGCCCGTCAGAAAAATATAAAATCTTGTCTTAATGTTAGGTTTGTTGTCAAGTACAAGTCGGAAGACCTTTTTTATAATGCATAATTCGGATTTCCGCTACTGCCGTCCGTTGTAATGCCTAATAATTCGTAACTCATTCCTCTAATGCCCGAGTAATAAACCAGGTTATCCTCTTAGTCGCATCTTACGACAGGCAGGATTATCCATGAGACCATTTTTAGTTGTACCCCATACAGAATAACAGGTTTGATTCAGAGGCAGTAGATGTTTTTTGTTTAAAAACTTGCAAATGTAAGTACCACTATCGTATAGGTTTATGCTAACTTCAGGAATATTTATAGTCAATTTTTAAATAATACATCTACCAAATATAAAGCATTAAAATACTTTCCTAGAAATTTTATAGATTAACAGTGTTGAAAAAATTGTAAAATTATGTATGCAAAATGTGCATTTTTTAACGATGAAATGAGGATAGCCTTTCACTCCTGTTTGTTGCATATGCGAAAGACTATGTTGGTTATGAGAATGTTCGCCTCAGGTAATAAATAGGTTTGACGGCTTGATTAGAAATCCTGAAAATAACAATCTGATGTAACAATAGCGAATCAGATTTCCATTTCCTTACTGTCATGAGGAGAAAACGGATCCTTCACAATTGCAGCAGGATATTGGACACAAATAATATACTAATAGCACAAACATAAGTGGTAGATATACGTGATTAGCATTGAAATAAGCAAAGAAAATAATTTCAAAATGTATCATGGAAATATTCGCAGTATTACCAAAAATCTTGATGAACTAAGAATTCAGTCTAGAGCGGATCTACAGAGGGGTTATTGTGGTAACCACCCCCCCCCCCCTACCCCAGACGGACTCGATTCATAACAAAAAAATACTATAATTATTCAAAAATTATCTTATTTCTCGATTTAATATATGTTTTACCCCCCACCCGCTTCAGCCAAAAGTTTGCCTAGATCCGCCCTTGGGTTCAGTTGGCGGGGTATGTCTTGTATACAATGAGGGCGACATAAATAAATATAACGGAGAAACGTCTATAAACTTCCTCTTGTACCAGTTCTTCTTTAAGGATAACTTCGGGTTAGACCATGCAAGTCTATGCTGATTCATCCATACGTGATCTGCTATTACCGACTTCGATATTTCTCGTCGGTGGGTATTTTTCTTATGTTCAATGACTATTACCAACTATTGAAAAAAGTCACTGATTCCAGCATCAAAAGCTTTGGAATATCATCAAGCAGCCATCCACATCAACTGGAAGTAAACGTATATAGTCCTGAATCATAATCAGAAAAATATCAGTGAGGAAGTAAAAATTGCTGAAACATTTGGAAAATACTTTTCAATCATAATTGACAATCAAATTAAAACACATTTCCCGGGAAATAATTCTGGTACGACAATGCCGAATGTCAATACAACGGTGTTCTTCAAACCCGTAACATCAGACGATGTAAAAAAAGTGATATTCTCTCTACCCAATGAAAAAGGCACAGGACATGATGGAATTTCCATAAAAAATGTGAAAGAATGTGTTGATATTCTATCAGAAGTAATAGGGCATATTATGAATATATGTATTTCTTGTGGAGACTATCCCAATCTTCTCAAGATTGCGTCCTAATCCCAATACTAAAAAATGGTGACAGCAATAACATCGAGAATTATCGTCCAATATCGCTTATACATTTTGAAAAACTTATATCTCACCTCATAAATGATCACCTGGAAATGTTCGATTTGATGACAGACTGCCAACATGATGAATTCAGGAAAAATCATTCTACAGAAACTGCAACGCTCAATTCAACACAACATATACATGATTTAATTGACAAAAATCATCAATCACAGTTTCCGAAACGAATCTTTAGAATTGGCCAGTTCAACAAAATTCTTGGGAACAATGATCGACTCATTCTTCACATCGCAAGAACATATGGATTATACATGTAAGAGATTAAGTCAATCATATTACCTCATAATATCTCTCAAGAATAAGCTTGATACAAAATCTCTGATATCAGTGTATTTTGCCAAGTTCCATTCGATTATAAACCAAAACATTGCTGTCTGGGGACTAGCTACTGGATCAGACAGGATTTTTATAAAGCAAAAGCACTGCTGAGAATGATTTTCAATCTAGACTATAGAACTCCCTGTAGAGAGACTTTCCGACAAAATAATATACTGACTGTTACCAGTTTCTTCATTTTGAAAATATTAACACATATTCATAAAAACAAAGGACTACTACAAATAAGAGCTGAAATGCATAATTATAATATAAGGAATAAATATAAGATAACCACACAAAACATAATCACGCAAAATATGGAAAATCTCCTAAATTTGTTGCCATTCGCCTTTATAATTTATTGCCAAATGATATAAAAAGCTTGTCACCTAGCAGTTTAAAAAAAAAACTTTTTTTATCAGAAAAATGTTTTTATACAGTAGATGAATTTACACTTGAAGTGAGCACTGCACGGCCGTATTTATTCTGAAAACGTTATTTAACTTTAAAATGTTTTTCGTCTCAGCAGTGTTCTATGTTCTTTATATATTTTTTATATTTACATTTTTACATATATTCACATTAAGGTCGAGCACATACCTACATGATCATCTGTAAATATATTAAATTTTTTTTCTTAAATGTCCTGTTTCCTCATATTTTATCTATACTTGAGATTTGTATGTATGAATACATATTTTTTCACTATCCGAAAGAGCATGCAATTTGTGATAATACTGTTCTAACTAACTAACTAACTAAAAAGGTTTTTATTTTAAATTATCCAATATAACATTTCATGTGTGTTGACATATCATATCATCATTCACGTTCTACATAACCCAGGGGGTTAGGGGAAGGACGGGATGATGGACGCAAAATTAGCATCTCTTCCGCTCCGATCAGGGTAGCAGAAGAGAGCCTTGCTAAGCGAACATAGCCACCCCCGCGAGAGGGCGCTGTAGTCCGCCCGCGCTGGTGTTAACGCTGGTCGGACATTTCATCACATCACGGTCGTAGTTCGGAATGATACACGCCTCCTGCAAAGCTCATGCGTGTTGTTAGTTTTGGTTCTTTGCAGATATTGCTCTTTGCCGGTTGTGAGGCTGGTTGTTTCAAGGCTGAATCCCGGAAAAGGCTGAAGCAAAAAACCGGGTCCTAATACTGTTCTTCAAAATTGAAAATCGGTTGAAAAATGGCGGAGATACCAGTTGATTGTTCAGTCAAACAAAGTTGGCCATGAAACTCAAACTTAAGTTATCACAACTGGGATGAACAGTCTTTAGATAGTGAGGACCACACTTATAGTAAAGACAATTCAAAAGAAGAAGATGTTGTTATTGTTATGTACGATGGCAAATACTATCCAGGACAGGTAAAACAAATTATTAATCTTGGTAAAACTGATGGAAGAGTGGTTTGAATTATTATAAGTGGCCAGAAAAAGAGGATATTTTATGTATGCAGTGGTTGAAGATCTTTGCCAAATTAATTGATACAAGATCAAGTTATTTTGTACGTGCCATGGCATTGTATTCATTTCAAATAAAGGCTTTTTTTCATTTTATATTTATTTCTTTTGTATTCTATTGAATTAAATAAAAAATCAGGCACTGGTGCACATAAAGTCAGGTTTAGAGCTAAGCACAAAACTTGGGTGTCAGCTACTGGATGAAAAAACAATTTACATTCCAAATTTCTTAAATTTCAGAGTATTCTGTTCACTACAAATTAAATTCATTATATTAACAAGTCGTTCCTGAGACAAGTTGCCTGAATGTTTTAAGTTTCTTTTTTATATAGGGGAAACTGAATTTATCTGACCCTTAGGCTGACTGGTAGTGGTACATTTACGTTACATGAGAACCTCAGTTTTCGACTGTATCGTCCTGTAGTAGAGATGGGACATCGAAACGTAACATCGATATTGAACATCGACGATACTATCAAAACTCACCATTGTTTTTTTGCAAACATCGGTCTTGCAATATCGATGGTTTTTCGACATCGATGTTTTTGACAGATGACAGATGAATTGGCGTGACAGCACTCACAGTTTGGGAAAATTTGATTGAGTTACTGATAATATACTTCAATATTTTGGTTACATCATTCGTCATTTCGTTAACGATAACAAAATAAACTTCTGATGTCGTTTGTCAATTGTGATAACTTAAATTTGAGTTTCATGGCCAACTTTGTTCGATTGAACAATCAACTGTATCTCCGCCATTTTTCAACGGATTTTCAATTTTGAAAAACAATATTATCAAAAATTGCGTGCTCTTTCGGATGATGTACAGAGTGACATTTGAAAAAAACAGTTTGGGTCACTTCCGGTTGAACCGGAAGTGGTGAATTTTCAGTAGAGGCTTCAAAATATGCGTATTCAAGTACTATAGCGACACACCAAATTTGAACTCTGTATCTTCAAAACTATAGAAAAATCAGGTGGCGAACCTCACCTCGTGGTCACTCGGTATATCAATGCGCCTGTACATCTTAGATTTACTTAAGTGTATCTGTATTGATATACATAAAACTATGACTTGTCCCATCTACATAATCTGTAGCAAAAAGGGTTAACAAAATACCATTTAAGCAGCCCCGGAGCGCCTATCAATCATTTTGATGTTTTTACTTTGTTCTTGTTAGTTTCACTATGATAATAAAATCTATCTATCTATCTATCTATCTATCTATCTATTACCAACTTCAAAATGGCTTGATTCCTTCCTTCCGAGAATAAATAATAAGTGGAAATTGCGCGGTATTGGACTTATGGCACGAACCCATGATACAGCCAATACACAAAGGTAGACATAATTGGTTCCGTGTGTAATATTGTAATGTGGAAAGATGAAAGGCATCGCAAAGGAGCGCAGCTATATAATATAGGACGTGATAAGATTCAGAATACTGAAAACCACGGAAAAATCGTCTATTCCAGGAACGTCTATTACAAATGATTTCCTTAGAATTCAATTAGTTTCCTATCTTCTTTGACTCGTCGAATTCGAGTTTTAAACCGTGCGGGATTATCCACTTACGAGGATAATGTTCAATTTTTGAATTAAATCGCACATTCTTTCCTCTTGGCTGACTCAAAGCTATACTGTAAGTAGATGCATATATAGAGGGATGAGAGGTCGTGACTGGTTAGATATGAGCAAGTACAGTAAAACCAATCTTCCGATAGATTTTAAATTTCCCGAGTTCATGTTGAGTGTCTTATCTCTAGATATTGTGACGGTCCGATCGGACCGCTATTTATATGGCTATCATTATTGGTTCTATTAATATCATTGTTACCATTACTATTATTATTGTCATCATCCTACTATGTAACTGTAGTGTTGTGTGGAAGCAACTTGTACATGTTAGTTCCAATAGGATAGGCAACGTACCGGTACCGTACGTAGTATTATTCATGGCTGGAGTCTGACTAGGTGTATTGTAAAAGCAGAATATAATAAACCGTTGAGCCTTTCGCATGTGTTTATTTTCCGGTCGTAACAATATATTACGGACTACAATCCGTAGTCCGATAATGGCGCAGCACGTTTTCACGTCTAACGTTGGGATGGTATCTGGTATGTGGTATCTGTGAGGTTGCAGTCAAAAAAAGGTGGATTCATGCAACATCACTAAAACTAAAATGAATTTAAGATTTAGATGAATTTTAAATTAAGAATATGACGGTGTTCAGGCAGCATCAATTTAACGAAATTAAGAAAGTACTAGACATGCGCATATCGTTCCAACTGTCAATTTTTGAAACGTCTTAGGGTATTCCTTGATCAGAAAACAGATGGTGAACCCTAACCTGAGATTATCGTGGTTTGTTGTTTTTTGTTTTATCTATTCTGGTCTGGCGTTTACAGTACAGCATGAAAACTATCACCAAGAGAAGTGAGTATGGTTTAGTACTGAGTACATTATTGCTCCTGCGGGAGCCTCTGGTGTTGTGAGGAATAAGAGATATAGAAACTATGGCGTCAAACCTATGCTGAAATTGCGAACATAACATAACTTTTTTCTCTTTGAAAGCAATCAGCTGTGAGTAAAGAGACTACGCATGCGCCGTTTCTAATTTATGGAAGAACCTAAGTTATCAGTTGAAAGTTGGCCATCTTTCTTAGTTTTAATATTAATTTTAATTGCTTAATTTTTTGCGTGAACATTGTTACATTGTTACATTGTTTTATATTCTTAATTTTACACAATCCCGCAAATAAATATAGCGTTGAGTAATAAAATGATTGTGTCAATAAAAACGTTATGAAAAATTTTTGTTTTATGAAAAACTCTATACAACCTCATGATTTTATAGAGTTGTTTCGAATGTCACCATAAAACAATTTTTCAAAAGCAGATTTTATATATTTCAGAGGTTGCCACATATAGTTCTTTGAGCCTGCTTTAGGGGTGATCACGATACATGATACATTTCCATAGCCGTTCATTTTGTTGATTTCTTGTCATATCACAGTAAAGCTAACATAACTAACGTGTTAAAATTTTATAATGCGGGAATATGTAGCAACTCAGTTCTTTAAGTTTTTTATAAGAATGCAAACTCAGGCACTTGAACGGTTATTATAAAAATTTATATAGTACTCATTGCACACATTTTATATAGTATTTATTGCGCACAGACTATAATCCCAATACTACTGTTTTGTCCTCTTAACTCTTTATAACCGAGTAAGCGACTCCTTTATAGACGATAAAATAATTTTATACTTATTTCATAAAGCAAGTTTATATGTCCTAAAAAAATAGTTTTATCTATCACCTTATAAAGCTTTTATACAGCTTGTATATGACTGTTACAAAACAGTTTTTTAACGTAAAAATTAAATTTTTATAATGCGGAAATTTTCAAGCATTTAGTTCTTAATAAGACTGCAAACTTGGGCACTTAAACGTTTATTACAAAAATGTTTTATAGTATTTATTCCGCACACACTGAAACGATTTCGTTCGAAATATTACTATTTTGTCCTTCAAACTGTTTACAACCGATCAAGCGACATCCTCAAAGATACATTATAAACAAATTTTCTTCTTATTTTATAGAGCAATTGTCTTTGTCCTGAAAAAAGGCTGGTATATAACTATCACAAAACAGTTTTTTAACGCAGAAATTGAAGGTGTTATACAAAAACGATATAATCATTATAAAGCAGTTAAAACACTGTTTCAAAACGGTTTTGAAGGCGTCTTATAATGCGTTTTAAAACTGTTTGAATCCAAAACCGAGCTTCAATTTTATCATGCGACTTGTTTAAACAATTATACGACGATGTTATGAAGATGTTTTTTTTTTTCAAATACAAAAATGGGATCACTAAGTGATAAAATACTTGCCTTCTTCGTGATGTAACGTTCTGGTTAAATCACTTTACGCACTTTCAACTCAGTTTCCCCTCTTCTTGTTTTTCATTTAAACGTTGTAAACGTATAAATTTATCGAGCATTTAACGTTTTTATCATTCAAATGTGATTTCTATATCGACAAATTCTATTATGCGTTTGCATTATTTTATATAACATTTTCCATTTTCCATTGTGCAAATGTGTATTGAACATCAAACGCTTTTTTTTGGCACACTCGGAAATGGATATTTATTTTAATTCATTTATTTCGGTAAATTGTATTCGACGAACTTCCTAGACCCGTACTTGTATTGGGATGGATGATATCAATAATAAAAATAATAATAATAATAGATTTTATCGTTCAAGAGTGCATACATACAGTAGTAGAGTTTGCTGAGGTATTCGTGACAATTATTGGAATCTTCATAGGTTTAAAAAAAAAATTCAACGCACTGTATCTCAGAAACGAAGCAACTCCGGACATATGTTCATGGGAACTTTTTTCTCAAAATGACCTGACGAATCACCATCTGTAGTTTCGTACCGGAGTTAGGAAGCAGGAGGGAAACACATAGAATTTTTTTTTTTTTGAAGAACGCCCCCTAAACAAAAACTGTCACAGAGGAAAACGGTGGCAGACTTGGTCCAAAGAATCCATACAGAAAGTTTGGAGAGGGTAAAATTTTTGCCGATGGGCACTCTAACTATAATATTCCATCATGTTTTCAATACATACGTTCAATAGGCAGCTAGTACTAATAGGTGCTTACATCAAAATGATCTTCACACACATATGTACTAGTTTTAGGTCCAATTGAGTCATGCCTCGTTAGTTTCCACCACTTCTTCCTTGTATTCATGTAATTTGGAAGACAAAAAAAATGTATTGGGGCTTTCAACTGTCGTGCTTTTACACATAGGGACAATACAATAGTTGTAATAGGCATTTTTTTTATTTCAGTCATCGTCTAATCAACAGAACACGACACAAACGGAGCAAATGACTGCACACCAATGAAGTTTTACAGTGAAACCAATTTAGCGATAGATTTTAAATTGCGCGTTCGATCATATTGAGTGCCTTTTCACTAGATATATTACGGGCCAAAATCCGTTGTGCTATGACGTTTTCACGTCTATCGCTAGGCTGGTTTCACTGTGAGTACTCTGCTAATACCAGTCGCCTCGTTCAGTTCGCGTCACGTCACACACTACAGCGCCGCGTGTAATGAAATTATTATTCCAAGCGCAAAATCGAAGTCCTATACAGGGTGTTCCTTAAAGACATGCTAATATTTGATGGGGTGATTCTTTGACTTATTTTAAGGAAAAAACTTTCTATAAACGTATGTCCTAAAAGTCCTAACTTTTGAGATACAGGGTGATAAAGTTTTGAAAAAAAATCAGTTTTTTAATAATAACTGAGATAATATTGTAGACGTTTTTATAAAATTTGGTACATGTCTTCTATGCATCAAGGTGCATTTTTTAATGCACAAACATTTTCATTTTCTCAACCAGTGGCGTCCGTACGGGTTTTGCATTGAATATTTTTTGAGAAAAAAATACTACGCCACTGCTTTCTCCAAAAAAAAAGTACTTTTGAAATCCTCATTTATTTTTGAGCAAATTTAATCTCTTGAGTTTTCTTTGTCCGCCGCATGGTTTTCTCTTAAAAAAATAAAAATCGTTTTACTTCAGGATCAATTCCTCTAAAATCTGATGTGGTGTGGAAATGATTGTGCATCGACTTAAAGCAAATGAAGGGATCAGATTTGTTCCAAAATGAATGAGAATCAAAAAAATATGGATTTCAGCTTGTACAAAAACGAATTTTATTTTATTTTATAAAAGTAAGTTTAAATGAACGGATCAAATTCATTAATTATTGACAACACTGATTATAAAAATTGTTGGAAATGGCCACCTTCACTTAATAGGCATGCTTCTGCCCGTCTACGCATGGAATTGAAATATTCCCGGCGTATTTCGAATAGTTTCACACGAGGCAACTATTCGCTCCCTTAAATCTTCTAAAGTATTAACGGGAGTTTTATACACTAGATACAAATACAAATATTAGCATGTCTTTAAGGAACACCCTGTATAACTTTTTCATTCCCACAGATAATTCAATGATACTTCCACAGTTTTGATTCTTCACTTAAATTATTATAATCAATCATCCATAACCAAAAAATGAAAACTTGTCCATTGGTTATAAATAGTTTGCCCCCTCTAGGTTTTTCTATTACCTATTCTGCTTTCTTTCATTCAGAACCTGTTGATAAAATACTATGGAAGAGTGACAAGATTTGTTTCCATAAATGTCACTGATAAGAGCAAACTTGTTGGGTCTCATTATAACAGGTGTGATGTAATAGTTTCAAAATGCGCCATATGCCGCTGAAATACACTGAATGAGACAGAAACTTTTCTCGAGTATCGATGACATCAGAAAAACGCGTCTGAATAATGTATGCATGGCCGGGAGATGCGGTCCTTGTCAAATAGGTAAGTTGCAGCTTACTTCAGGTCTCGCAAAGAGACTTATTATTTTTAGCTTTTAGCTACCCTCAAATCCACTCAACAGAAAGAAGCTTTATGTTTCGAGTCGCTGTCTCGCTGAAAGGAACATGATCCTATTTCATTTTTACCATCTTTTGTTTTTTATAAATGCAATTACCCCATCCGAACACATTATTCGATAAAGACAGCAGGCAATCGCTCATAAAGAGGCACTAATTAGGTTTGGAACTAAGTATCATCAAATGAATATTTCTGTGTGAATTTTCAATTTTGCTTTTCTATCATGTCATCTGTATAGCCACAAAGGGAATAATCAGCTTTTCAAGTCTGTCCAGCCAAATCACAATCACAGAATGGTCGCGACACGACTTCTAAGTGTTGTCCTCAGTATAATACAAAAGGTTGAATAATTTCACAGAATTATTGATACTTCTCCTTGAAAACACCACTATCACTACGGAATAATACAGTTGTGATTTTCTAATTTTCTTTTTGACATCACAAGTGCTTGAATTGTTTTTATGAATTACCCTTCAATCGTAATGATTATCTTTAAATATTAGACACTTAAAGCCAATTGTGCATTTTTATACGTATACCTATCGCATCAAATTACGTTAATGGAGAAATAAGCCCTTAAAGTCATTCATCAACCCAAACGTATATGGAACCTTCGAATGTCATATAAATGTCATGAAATATATATAACGTAAATATTTTTGACAGATCCGTCTCCGGATACGTATACCGAAACGGTCCGTATCGATACGTAGCCCGTAACACATATCTGTCACCGTATCGAGTTTGCGCATGCGCAGATCGATACAGATAAGGGTACGGTTGGAATTTCGACTTGGCTTCAAGTGTCTATCGTTGTACACAGAAAACTAGGAATAAAACAATAAACAATAAAGCTATTTAAAACAATAAAGCTATTTCAAGATGCCAATTGCTTGAATCTAATTTTCGAGATCAGAAAAATTGAGTATAACCCAACATGCTCTGAATCAGATATAGGTTCATGACCATAGACTTCAAGAATCTGGGAATTACGAAATATAAAAGTAAAATGAATGCGAATGAGGACCCCATTTCATACTGCACATTTCTCAAGCTCATTGAACATTAATGAAGGATTCTCCACTTCATAACGGATCATAAGAAATTTGTTTCACTAAAACCACAAAAAGTAAGTGGAAAATTATTTCAGGCGAAACGCGCGTCGAGTGAATCTGACGTAGATTTTGCATTTGGGGTGGTCCCTTTTCTTCAGTTGCATTCATACAAAAAGTTTCAACTTTTCAAATTTCAACGTATTCAAACATAGAAAGTACTTGCAAAGTGAATTCTGTGGAACTATGTGACTACCTGATATAGAGTAGGATCGGAAAGTTTTCATCTGGGGTATGGTGGTTTTATGAGAGCGTGAAGAATATAGCTTGCTATAATATATTGAGAGGGCATTACAATTTCTCCTCTACTCTCTCGAGGAAGGGATATCAACTGAGCTGTTAATTCGTCGGGCGAGGCAACAGGATAGGCGCGCAGTAGTTCATCTCTCTTATTTATGTGGTATTATCATATCATTGCCTTCCTTGTTGCTCGCGTAGATTTTTGTCTATACCGCAGATGAAAAGTTTCCGATACTGTATGTAGTCGTGTTAACATTCAGAACAGTAGGTGGTTCTTGTTACATATTTATCAACATAATTCTTATTGCGTGAGTTTTTCCAAAAGTTTTTGTGTGTATTTGTTCATGGATTAATTTCATTTTTGTATTCTTCAGTTAGTTGTCGATATTACTTTCTTGTTCAATATCACCGATTCCCATAATCCTAAGTAATAATCGAAGGTGTAACAGTTTTACTCAGTTTTTCATGTTATGAAATTAATAGGAACTCAACTTCCTTCATTAACACTAAGTTTAGCTGATATTCATAATCATAACGGAGTTTTGAAACTTTTCAGGAAGAACGATACAATGAAGAGGTAAAAATAGTATAATCTGTTTCATGAGAGGATTAGGTTTTCATACAGAAAATGTGCAATTTATTATTTCTGTTCCAATTTCCGAAAGTCCCAATGGAATAATTCAAGATCATACCGATGTGGTCGAGGTGTTAATAAATGCGTTTGCTTGCAGAATTGGTACCGAATTGTACTTGCAAAAGTTGTACACGGAATACATTGTAAGGCAGCAAAAATTTCATGCTGCTCATTTTGTTTTTGTCACCGCGGTAATACATGCCAAAATAAAATTTGAATAAAACTCAATTTTTTCATTAGACCTTGGAAAAGTCTTGGGCAGAAATTGTGTCTAACAAAAAGTAAGGCCGATGATTTTTTTTTTCAACGAAAAAGTGAATTTTCTGAAAATTGCTGTACTTTTAAGCAAAATTTTTCGTTTTTCCGCTACTGAAATACTTTGCAATCGTGACAAAATATGTGCTGATCCCGTTTCAATTGACCCTATAAGAAATTCGTCCACGAAGAGAACTTCGCAAATGACAAAATGCCGCTTCAATGCAAGGTAAAAGTATGGGGAAATTCAGTTCCGGGAAATCTACACTATTAATTTTTTCAGGAATGTCTCTTTTGTTATTCATAGTCGAGACAAATATGAATAATTTGGCACAAGGTGATATTATCGCATTTTTTCTAATTTCGAGAACGTTTTACTCGAAAACGGTGCTTTTTGGAGAAAAACTTGTCGATACCTTTTTTGTAGAGAATTTCATGCAAAATATTATGACGTCATTTTCGGAAAAAATGGATTTTTCGATTTCCCTCGGAAAATCGTCCATAACAATTTTCCGGATGCTTTCACGGCTATCACCCTCACAATTCTGATTCAGCGAGTCAAAATACATAAGAATATTTTGGTTGATCCCGTCGCACTTCATCGGCTACGAAAACCCTCCCTGCCACCGGAGTACCTACCAATTATTTCTAAAAATGTTATCAAATACATTATTACTTATTGTTGAACAATCTTTAATTTGTGTCGACAGCATGCATGCACACCCGATGTTTATGTTCCTATCGATTAATGTTTAATTTCCACCGTAATTCATGGGTCTTTGGCCCTTGCGTTTTTCCTGTGTACCGTACAATTACTTATTCAGATTAGATATCAAATTTCTCCGTAATTTCGTTAACCCAGGTGTTAGCATGATTTATTTCTTGATAAATGGCTCAGATATATTTTATACAATTATCCTAATTGCTGCTATAATCAAGAAAGTTTAATCTCGCCTTTCGAGTCGGAAAATATTTTTTTCTGAACTTTTTGTTTGTCGCTCGATGCCGCAGTGAGATTTTTGCGGTGATAAATATGGGAACGTAGCCGGAATTCACTGTTAACGTGTATTATAAAGTCTTATCTCTGCACTTTTCTGTGATTGTAAAAAGGGAGAGCAAGACATTTGGATTTGATTTCTTTTTGGGGTCTTTTCGATGTTTGGAATTCGGTGTTTTTATGTATGACTATAAATCACTTCGATACACAATGCCCTTATCAGCTACATCAAGAAACTTGTATTGTGAGATGAAGGAAGTATTTTAAGTGGATTCTTGAATAGCATTGCAAACCATTCTCACGTGGTAAATTCGTTAAAACTGAGTGACTAATCTTAAGAAGGCCATATATTTGAATGTATTATCGAGATGTCCATCATTGTTTTGTGAAAATTGTCGTTTATTTAAATCGCCCCAGTTATCATGATTTGACATAATTTTGTAAAGATTAAAGTTTTGTATATAAATTGTATATAATTTTAAAAAAATATGCATAGTTTTGTAAAACTGTTACCTGTTACCTACTTTCTTTATTTACCTTTCCATTTCAGCCCAGTCGGTTCTATAGAGACATAGGTAATTGTATTTTTATCAGGTTAGGTGCAGGTTCGGACATCTTTTTGTCAATTATAATAAAATAATGTTGTATTCATAAATTGAACAAAACATACATCAGTTAGAAATGTTTCTTTTCTTTTACTTTCAACTTCAAAATTCCAAAACTAAAATCAAAGGTTAATAAATACAGAATTCAATACAAGCAAACTCTTTTTCATCAATGATTCTATTGCTACGTCTGATATAAGAGGAATTCAACTTATTTTCCTAACTTGATTTTTTAAAATGGTAAATACTGGTATTTTGTCAAATAAAACATAAAAATTAATTACTTTGGTGTAGATCTTCGTACTACTGAATTATTAATATTGAAATTCACTAGTACTGTTCTTTTTTATTGTCCGAAATGCAATAATGATGACTGTTTTTGAATTAACGAGGGGTGAGCTGGATAAATAGTGCTTATACGAAGCCTCAGCCAAACTTCATAAAGTTTAGTTGGGTCATGTTATCAACTTGGAAGGTTATTTACAAATAAGTTTGAGGGCTTATTTACACGAGGAATTTGAAATTATTACCAAATAACTTTTATTCGTTGCTGTGGTATCTGCATCTGGTATGTTCCTATAGAATGACTTCCAAGCTCTCAGGGTAAGTTTGCTGTTGTTGATTCATACTATTTCTGGTTCAGGTTGTTCCAACCACTCTTGCCTTTTTTTTTTAACAGAATGAAAGAATTTTGTTGGAACTGAGACAGGAAGACCACCTATAGACCTGTTTAGAAGTTTTTGATACGTCATCAGTGTATCAGGGTATTTGTTCCCCATCTGAATCATTGAAAGGAGAGTATGCTTTTCTGGGCCAACTGCTCCTGGTCATACAATTTTGCACACTTTTAGGTCTATAAATGAGAAACATTTTCCCAAAATTTCAACCTCCAAACCATTCCGCAAATTCTTAAAATAAGTTTTTTAGAGCAGAGCATTTCATTTTTCTCAATTTGTTTAAGGCAAATGCTTACAAGAAATGTTTTACATAATAATATCTTTGTTTGCAGTAACTCAATGTAATTTACCAATATAAACCTCATCTGTTAAAAGCATGGCCGCCTATATCACGGCCCCCTACTGCAACAAACTATGTTAATATTATATTTTTCACATTAGAAGTGTTATGGATTACTTTAACAAAAAATACATTTCTACCACCTAAAACTAGCTTAAACCACCTAAAAACAATTGACAGTTATTCTCGTCGAATTTCTAGGAAACAGTTTCTCAGTAAACAACCCAAATTTACCCGATAAAATACAAACCACTTGTGCAATTATAAGTGATTATTTTTTCACATGTCAAAATGTGACGTTTTTTTGGTATTTCAACCAATAGCAGCGTGTTATTCTGGCCAATCATTCGGTTTTATACTGATAAAACTGCCTGGTCCTTGATAAAACGTTGTTTACCTTTGAACTGTCAAAACTATAAGGTTTACCGCGTCGATTCTATTGAACTGGCTTATAGACAAGGTTAAAATAAAAAGTATCCTGAATGAAAAGTTACCTCATTATTAATAGTCATTTACTTTTCACTTTTTCAGCATAACAATAACAAACGACACATTTCAATAAACACACAAATTTCACACACGTAAATAGCTCATGAACATAACCAAGTTTATGGCAGGCAGGGCAGAGACAGATATCGCAAACGACGACTAGCCGCTTGTAGACCGATATTCCTGAACTCAAATGAAGATGGCGTATGATTAATTTTTGTTAAATTCAATTTCTTTTTGTGGTTTGAGACGAAACCGTTGTATGAAGATCTTCATACAACAACCTAACGAATAATTTTATGTTCCTTCTGGCGCGATTTTCAATTCATAAGAAATTTTCAATTATCAACCTTGTATAATGAAGAGGTATGGCGCCATCCCTTGGTATCGTCAGAAAGAATTACTAAGATTTGCTTTGAACTATCATAATTTCTAGATATCTATATCATATGCATCGCATAATCATCATATCTCTTCTGGGTCATAGAAGGCCTATATCGTTGTTTGATATTTGAAATTTGGTGAAATTAAATTTCCTTCTTTTCTTCTCATGTTAATGAAATACTAATGAATTAAGTAGTTCTTCCTTTGATTTGTTCAATAAATAATCTCTCCAAATACAACTCGTTCTATGAATTTAATAATATACATTTTCTCGTGATTTTATCAATCGTTTTGTTTTGTGTCAGTATTATAGCATGATCTATTTGAAAAATTAGTTCAGTAAAATCACGATCCATGTGTTACACGATTAACCTTTTCAACATACAGGATATGTACTTACTGGATATTTATATATGATCCTAGTTGGGGTATGTACATTTTTCTATTTATATTATTGTTTTCTTTCGTTGCCTTTCGTCTCTTCTTGCCATTAGTCAAACTTCAATGTCATTTAATTGCTCTCTTATATCGTAGGTTTTAGAATGTTCACCATTGTTTTTTAACAAAACTTTGTATTGTGATGTATCATGTTCTTATACAGGGTGGCTCACGAGGTTTTGGACAGGGAATATCTCGAAAATCGAAACTAGAAGAGCATTGTAATTTTGAGGTTTCAAATTGAAGCATTTGGTGCAGATTTTTTTATATCATTACCAATGAGCTTTTCATTTTCGGTCACGTGACATCAGGTTCAAAATTAATAATGGGACAACATGTATATTTTGGTATTTCAATGTGCCTTTCGATAAAACGATTCCAACAAACTATCACACTTGTGGCCTAAATCTATTAATTTACCACACTGAGAAAATCTTCTAAAGAGTCTGTTTTAATTGAAAAGTCGCTTTTTGTCATATCGTAGCAGACATCTTACAAAAAAAAAAATTCCTGAACTATTTTCATGACGAACATTGAATTATACCAGACCGATCTCCTGTGTAAAATCCCCAAAGAACAGAGCCCGTCATCCCACAATCCATTGAATACATAAAAGGGAACTTTCACTACAAAAGTCAAAGTAGGGGGTTTATGCCAATCCTGGACCTCCCCCCACCACTGACCTTGAGAGTGACCTTGGAGAATAGCCTTCAGAGGTTCACTTGCCCAGTGAATGACCTTGAAAGTTGGTGATCTTGAGAGTTGGCGACCTTGACGATTTGTGACCTTGAGGGTTGGTGACCTTGAGGGTTGGTGACCTTGAGGGTTGGTGACCTTGAGGGTTGGTGACCTTGAGGGATGGTGACCTTGGTGGTTAGTGACCTTGGTGGTTAGTGACCTTGAGGGTTGGTGACCTTGAGAGTTTCGATGACCCTGGGGAATGGTAACCTTGACATGTAACTAAAGGAAGCCATGAATACAAATGTCCTTGAGGGCAAGTGAACTTATCCCCTCTCTTCCACCTCAACCACTAATATAAAAAGAAACACGAGTTTCAGACCTCATGTTCCTTCTGAATAGCCGATAATCGAGCAAAATGTATACTTGCAATTGTGGAAAAAGTTTTACTCGCAGTGATAATCTACATCGCCATCAAGTGCAATCCTGTACAGCGGTGACAGGTGAGCCACCTAGTAAACGGTCTAAATTGAGCCCCATATCGCAAAACGATATGCAGTTCTGTGATTGTTGTAATAAACCAGTTCCAATGGGTCAGATGGTTTCACATCGAAGAACACTCGAACACAGATCTAATTCTTGCATTCAATTGGGTGAAGACGTGCAAATTATCAAAAGTGCTTTCAAATGTAGAATAGTTAGCTATAGGATTGGGAGCGGTAGTAACTATGTGGATTACAAAACATTTTTTGATGCATACAAACAGAAAATGATTTCATTATTGCAAGGTGTGTTGAAGATACATAGTGCGGTGAAAGTAAATATGGAACTATTCAGCTCACATATTCTGCAGACCCAGGAATTATCCGAGGTAAAGTGTTTCAATTCTCCGAACCAGATAGTTGACCAGTCCATGGATCTTAATGCTGTTTTGGATGAATTCATCGACACAATAACGGCACAAAGTACAGAATTCGAAGATCGTGACTCAGGTATATAAATTGCCCAAAAATCAATATTCATACCTTGAATGTAAAATCATTTCTATTGCAGGATGGAGCCTGAAGAAAATCATGTTCACAGAAATGAATGTGAACAAGTATAGCCCTCTTGGTGCGTGTTCCTATATAAAGCTGCCAGATTATATCGAGTCGAAAAAAGGTGTGGTGAATGTGCGAAATGAGGATAACTATTGTTTTGCATGGGCTGTGGTATCAGCACTTTACCCGGCGGATCGTAGGGTTTCCGAAGTGTCTTCTTATCCACCCTTTCAATCAGTGCTGAATGTATCAGGTATGGATTTTCCGATGAAATTAAGTGGAATTTCAAAATTCGAAGTTGCCAATGATTGCTCTATAAATGTATATGGGTTGGAAAAAAAATTTGAGGAATCTAAAATGAAATATGAAGTTGTAGGTCCACTACATTATTCACGACAACGACTCTCCAGGCATGTTAATCTTTTACTTATCAGTGATGAAACGGGAAAAAATCATTATTGTTGGATTAAGGATTTGTCAAAATTAGTTTCTAGCCAAATTTCTGCCAATGGTCATAAAAAATATTTTTGTGATGGTTGTTTATTATATTTTGCTAACGGAAAATCATTGACCCAGCATCAATTAAATGACTGCAATCATGTGTGTACAACCACACCTTCTGAAAAATTGAAAATCGACAAGTTCGGTAAATACATTCCTGAAAATATATTGAAATTTGTGAATATCGAAAAGCAGATGAAAGTTCCGTTTGTCGTTTATGCAGATTTTGAGTCAATTCTGAAACCAATTGATTCTTGTCAACCGAATCCAGATTGCTCTTACACCAACCGAACTCACATTCATGAACCATACTCGTTTGCATACTACATAAAATGTTCTTTCAATGAAAAATTCGACAAATTTGTTTCGTATCGAGGGGTCGATACTGCAAAAGTATTCGTCTCAAATATTCAAAACGATTTAAAGAATATATATCATAAACATCTAAAAAATGTTGTTCCAATGGGTCAATTATCTGAGACAGAAGAAAAAGAATTTTCTGATGCAAAGACTTGTGGCATATGTGATAATATATTCGAAGATGGTGATGTCAAAGTGAGAGATCATTGTCACCTGACCGGAAAAAAGAGATTTGGTGCAACTCATTCTAAATGTAATTTGAATTTCAAACTTCCAAATTTTATACCAATTATTTGTCATAATATGAGCGGATATGATTGCCACTTATTCATCAAGGAATTATTCGACAAGGGCGATCGAGTTGATGTCATTCCACAAACCAAAGAAAAATACATTTCATTCACCAAACATCTTTTCACACACAGCTATTTGGGTAAAGATGGAAAATTGAAGAATAATTTCATGAAATTAAGGTTCATTGATAGCTATAAATTTCTTTCGGAGTCACTTCAGAATCTCGGTGCAAATTTAGTAGAAGATCAATTCATAGACACTAAAAAGTTTTTTCCGGATGTCGAAAAGTTTCAGTTGATGAAACAGAAAGGTGTATTTCCATACAGTTTCGTAGATTGTATGGAAAAATTAGATATCACACATCTACCATCGAAAGAAGAATTTTATGATAACTTAAATGACGAACAAATTTCAGATGAATGCTATGATAGGGCACAACGGGTATGGAATTTATTTGAATGTCGAAGTTTGGGAGAATATTCAGATCTGTACTTGAAATCGGATGTTTTACTGTTAACTGATACATTCGAGAATTTTCGGAGAATTTGTTTGAACACTTATAAATTGGATCCTGCCCAATATTATACCGCCCCAGGTTTATCTTGGGACGCTATGTTGAGATACACAAAAGTTGAATTGGAGCTTTTGACTGATATTGACATGATACATTTTTTCAAGAAAGGTATACGTGGTGGAATAAGTCAATGTAGTGACCGAATGCATGTCGCAAACAATGAATATCTACCTAACTACGATGCCAAAAAAGACGTATCTTACATATCGTATTTGGATGCAACAAATTTGTATGGTCATAGCATGTCTCAACCTTTGCCCATTGGTGGATTCACCTGGTTGACACCCAGTGAAATACAGGATTTGGATGTGATGAGTATTTCTGAGGATTCTCCTTTTGGTTATGTTTTTGAAGTGGACATTCATTATCCAGAAGAATTACATGATTCTCATTCGGATTTACCTTTCCTAGTCGAAAGTATAATTCCACCAGGTTCAAAATCCAATATTTGCAAGTTGATACCGAACTTATCAGATAAAAAAAACTATATCGTTCATTATAGAACTCTTAAACAAGCTATAGAAAACGGATTGATGGTTATGAAAACACATAGGGTTTTGAAATTTCGGCAATCGTCATGGCTTAAGAAATATATCGATTTGAATACAAAAATGCGTAATAAAGCTTTGAATAAATTCGAAAAACAATTTTTCAAGTTAATGAACAATGCCGTGTATGGAAAAACTCTGGAAAATGTGGAAAATAGAAGGGAAATTAAACTGGTTACTCATTGGGAGAATATAAAAAGGTCATTGGGGGCTAATTGTCTGATTTCCAACCCAAATTTCAAAACATGTTCAACATTTACAGAAAATTTTGTCGCTATTCATATGGGAAAAGTAAGAGTGTGTTACGATAAACCACTTTATTTGGGATTTAGTATATTGGATTTATCAAAAACAGTAATGTACGATTTTTACTACAAATGCATAAAAAGTAATTTTGGAAATGACGCTTCACTACTGTACACAGATACAGATTCTTTTATATTGAAAATAGCAAATAAAAACTTTTACGAATTCATGATCGAAAATATAGAAAGATTCGATACCTCCAATTATAACATCGGAAACGATTTTGGCATTCCTGTTACAAAACCCATTCTGGGGAATATGAAAGATGAATTTCCCAATGACCCCATTATCAGTTTTTATGGTACTGGGGCCAAAGCTTACTTTGTTCAGTCCGTTAAAAATGAATTGAAGAAAGCCAAAGGCGTCAAAAAGTCAGTCATTATCAAACAATTGCACGAAAGTGACTATAAAAATATTGTTGAGAAGGGTGGTTCCATACTTAGAAAAATGAATAGTTTCAAAAGTGATACCCACGACATATTTACTGAAATGAAAAATAAAGTCGCTTTGTCACACCATGACGACAAGCGGTTCATTATACCCAATACCACAAAAACATTGCCGTGGGGCCACAACGATATTGAATTTTATCAAACGGACCCCGAACAAAATCTGTTATGGTGTTCAAACATTGTGGAATCTGCGATTCATAATAATTCACAACCTGTCAACAATTTGGATTTGCTGATTTCATTACTGGAAGCAGAATAAGTCGAAGTAAGGGAACGCAAATCCTTAATTATCATTCAACAAATTTTATATTATTCATCCGATAGCGTGAAAAGGGAATATTCATCTACAATTGGCTATGAAACTGTTTTCACGAATATTTGAACCAATAATTTGATACGTTTCATATCATATATTTGAATTCCTTTTTTTTATGCCAACCTATATTTTGACATAGAAGGTACTGAAAAACGGTTCCACTTATATGTTGGAGAATAATCCAGAAATATCTCATATCGAAAGAAAAAAAAAACACAATTTTCGAAGCATGAATATTCGATATTGAAATTACATTTCCGAATTGTTTCTACTCATATATGTTAATTTCATAGTGTAGCATAAAAATATTCAAAATTTATTGTATAGCATCCACATATTGAATGAATAGATATTTTCAATTTTAACGTGTATGTATAGACTGAATAGACATAATAAATAACATTCTTTCGTCTCGTTGTAGTCAACGTTTTGAAAAAACTGTACCGATGTACATTCCTTAGGTCCTTATCGACCATACTGTGTTTGAGTGGTCTAGTCTTGAAGAATGCGAGTTTATGCCGCATTCCTTATTTTGTCTAGCAGCAGGTAGCGAGGCGTGGGTACCTGTACCGCATTCCTTTGCTTTGAACGATCAGGGTGTATGAAGGTGACCCAAAAGAATTTGGCCTTGTAGTGGTCTCTTTTCAATATCTCTACCTGTGCGCAGGCTCTGTACAATTTCGGAGTAGGGGATGTGCGAGGTTACTCAAACTAGAGGGTGGCATGATGCATCATTGTACCCTGTTCTTCCCACTGGTAAAGTTGTGAGTCGTGCTTTTATTGATATTGTGAAAGAGTGGTGTGATTGGATAACCGAAATGAAAGGTAATAAAAGTCCCAATTCTCAGGATAGTGGAAAGTCGGTTGTTAGTATGCTGGCAACGTTAGCATATCTTAGTACAATTAATATTGAAAAAAATAAAGACGCGGTTAACGAAAAGACTAGAGACGCGGTTGATGATAAAAATAAAGATTCGGTTGCTGGTTGTTCGACTCAAAAAATAAATATATTAAGTGATGTTAGGATACAGAAACCCGAACAAACAGCAACCGACCAATCGAAATATTTGGATTTTGAACAAATTCACAGCACAGACATACCGAGTTTCCATTATTCCAGCTTATCGGTGGCAGATATGCAAGAATTCGGAGATGTAGAAATGGAAAAATATTTCGCGGACATCAAGGGCTTCACTCCACCTCTGTTACCATATGCCCCCTTATGTGAAGACATAAGCAACGATGAAGCGGGTCCTTCATCGTTGAATAAGTCTTCCAAAAGGAAAGAATTGACACCGGTAAACTCCCCCAAAAAACAAAGGATGTCTACCACAAAAAGTGACGAAGTTGAGTCCAACGAATTTCCGTTGCTGAGAGGACTACTCACAAGACCTCTGGCATCGAAACAATCCGTCGGTAGTCCGATTCCAACGGTAGTTCTATCTTCCGAAGATAGTTCACCGTCACCGGTAATTTTGGGAAGAGAGGTAGTGCAATCATCGGCCCCGGCTAACTCTCCCAAAAAACAGGAATCTGCCTCAAAAAATGACGGAGCCGGTTCCAACGAATTTTCGG
The DNA here is from genome assembly GCA_958298965.1 of Chrysolina haemoptera. Taxonomy (NCBI): domain Eukaryota; kingdom Metazoa; phylum Arthropoda; class Insecta; order Coleoptera; family Chrysomelidae; genus Chrysolina; species Chrysolina haemoptera. Next base: position 12,676,268 of record OY282585.1, read on the forward strand.
TGTCCAGTGGGTCACCTGCAAGTCCCGTCTCAGCAAAGCAATCCGTTGGTTTCACTTCTCCGAATCGATCGGTAGATCATTCTGAAGTGTTTTCTGGTAGAAGTTCATCGGTATCACCAATTTTGGGAAGTGGTAGAAGTGATGGCAGTGTTTGGTCACAAAATGCGGAAGAACAACATAAGAAAATTGTAGATGTTTTTTCGGATTTTGTTAACAAAAAAGCCCGAGCATATCTAGAACATCGAGAAGCTGCTGCAAAGGTCTCTGACGCTCAGAAATCGTTGCTGGCGTACGATACGGAGCTCGAAGAAATAAAAAATCGAAAGGAGGAGTTGAAACGACAATTGGAAGAGCTCGACGGACGCCAGCAACGAATTATGGGTGACAGTAATCAGCTTAGGCAAAGTTTGCCAACGCTGAAGGCCAAAGCAATTAAGTCGCAGCTCTCGCTCAATCGAGAGAGGAGACGACTTAAATTGCTGCAGGAGAAGGTTAAAGTTTTTATGGAGAAATGAATATGTGCGTGTGTGTATAGGTGTGTTTGCGTGTGAATATGATCCTTTTTTCCTCGATTATTGTATTATATATATATATATATATATATATATATATATATTATAATTAAGATATTTGATACGAAATTATTTAATAATATTTGAATGTATATTTTTCATAGGATAGATTAAATTTTAAGTACATGTTAGTTGAGTGTGTTCGTATTTGTATTAGAGTGTAAATAAAGGTTTGTGTTTTTTTAAAGTAGAAGGGGGGAGGGGGTATATATTCATATCGTATTTGTATACATAATTGGTTTTTAATTATTGTAATTATTAAAATGAATATTATCATTTAATAATATTTGAATATGTATATTTAATAAGATAGATTAAGTTTAAGTACATGTTAGTATGTTAGTATGTTCGTATTTGTAATAAATCATAAATAAAAAAATAAAATGTTGTTTTGGAGGGGGGGGGAGGGGGAGGGGGGGGTTAGTTGTTGGGGGGAAAGACCCTCGTTCCGAGCAATTCGAGAAAAAAAAAAACTGGATACGTGGGTGAACTCGGATGGCCTCACACTAGGGCAGGGGTGGGGTAGGGGCTAATTAGGGGGGGGGTGTGGGGGGGAGGGGAAATCAACTGCGCACAAGTCAGGTAACTGGTTTAGGTATGCGACCAAAACGGAACTTTTAGGAAAGTGACAGAGAAAAGTTATGCGCAGTGGGTGGCATTAACCATGCTACCATACATGTCTATGATTCTCTGTCATATATGCACTGAAAATGTTCTCCAGACTAGAAAACTGGATGCGCATAGGTTTTTTATTGAATATATAGGTGCGCAGTTGGATTCACTACTTCCGTTATGTATTATATTACATGGCTGCTGATAAAAATATCACAATTTTCAAAGAAATATTCCCTCTCCAACCAACTAAAATACTCAAGAAAGATATGAAGTGTATATGAGAGCATTTTTAACAACAGGGGAGTGTTCGAAAAATGAATTTTCATTACTACGCATTTCTGTAAGCTCCCGTTTGCGCATTAAACCAAAATGGAGCTATTTCAAAATGTGGGGTAAAAATGTATGCGCAGTTGAAGGTTTTGGTTATATTTTGATACAATTCATATACATCACAACGAGTTTTGGTTAAATACCAACTATAGCTAGAAATAATGGATGCGCACTAGTTTTTCATTAAACATTTTGATGCACAGATGAGCATGCCACTTTCATTTTAATATATTACATACACTTTTTTATTAGAAAATATATATCTCACTATTTGAAAGTATATTTTGAAGCTGAAATACACCCAGGAAAGCGAATATGTTTTATATGTGTGTCTGAAAATATGTTGCAATAGATATAAGAAATTTCAGAGTATTTAAAAAAATCTCACATGTTTAGTTAGTGACATCAGACATTTCCAAACACAGTTTCTTTGAAATGTACACGCTAGTAGTATTTATACCACTTGAATAATTTTTTTGAGCTATTATTCACTATAGAGCTATCGATCATCAAATGAATGAAACATATTTTCATTTAAAATATATATTTCAGTCTTTTTTTCCCTATTATTATGCTATACGTTATACAAATCTAATATAAACACCCCGACTCAAAGTCTAAAAGTCCAATCGCATGCCTCTTCCATTCGGATAACCTCTTCCCCGCCATCTTCTTCAGACAATTGCGCCGGACACCACCAATGGCTTTGATCTGGTAAATGTTCCCAGTCCAATTCAATTGTTGAACAATCGCTTATGTCATCCGGCGGTTCGTATTCCTGAACAGAAACACGAGCAACACTTCCACACCGATGCACATCACTGGAACTGTCTGCAGGGCCATATTCCAGTATTCGGAAATTTGCAGTCGCTCTGTAAAATTATATTTTTTTAAAACTTGTATTGCAAAACAGGCAAGTGTCAATTAGGCGCACTTGACAAACAGTCATTCCACAAGCCACACAGTCGTAATCGGGAATATTATTTGAAGTTTATAATGCAGATCTACATTGTTATAATGTCCACTATCGACTAATTCACTGTACAGCATGAAGCACTTGTGGCATAGAACCTTACGATCCTCGGTGGTTGTTACTACCATCCAGCATGAAATTATCGAACAATACATATTTCTACCGACATCCCTCACACTGTTTATATTTTTAAACACGCACCTATATTCACCATCTACATCAGGGCCATCTTCGTACATCCCTTCATCCTCGCTAGAACCATCATCATCGTTAGCGGCAACTGCAATAGCTCCTTCTGCCGCAACATCTGCTTCTTCAACAACTTCCACTGCTGCAACTTCTTCAGCTATATCGTCCACTGCTGCAACTTCTTCAGCTATGTCATCGTCCACTTCTGCATCTTCTTCGACATGATTTATATCGATAGCCACTAGGTCTCGTAACACACTCATTCTATCATTTTGTTGAGCTGCCATTTCAATACGAACTACTCTGATATTTCAATGAAACTGATGCAGAGGTGGTATTCGTCCTCTCCTTATATGGTTTTCCAATACTGTGAGGGGATGAAGGTCATTTCAAATTCGAAGGTCACCCGTTGCTCGAAGGTCGTTTGGTGTTCGAAGGTCACTACATATTCGAAGGTCACTACATATTCGAAGGTCACTCCATATTCGAAGGTCACTCCATATTCGAAGGTCACTACATATTCGAAGGTCACTCCATATTCGAAGGTCATTCAGTGCTCGAATGTCATTTGAAAGTCACTCAACATGAAGGTCACTGGACTTCAAGGCCTTCGGAGGATACCTAGGTGGAGGGTATATCGGATTGTATATAATGAGGGTCGCTGAATGAGGTGGATCATTCTATGCGATTCTTTATAGCACACAAGTTTCATCATTTCTAGATATGTCGACATCAAGAGAGTGGGATTCTAAGCCAAAAATTGCAGTGTATCCATTAGTGATTGATAAAAATTTGTCATGTCATAACTGTGACATTGCATGGCCACCGAGTTTTATCAATACCTGCACTGGATTGTGTCAAGAGTGTGAAAGAATAAACCCTCCGAAGACTCCAAAAAAAGTGACAAAACGGTTCGGTTTATGGACGGAATGCCGAAAGTGTGGTGAAAGAATGGACACCACAAACTTTGGTATTATTAGAGAAGACTGTAGGGATTGCAGAGCAGAGGAGACCTTGGATTTCCAGCGATGTACGAATTGTGACAGCTACCAAACAGACTGTTGGAAAAACCTATGCGAACAGTGTCGAATGGGGTTGACATTATGTGAATGTGTCGGGTTTTTTTTCAAAGACAGAATAGACCATCTGCTCAAATGCTGGTGTTTGAACGAAGATCAGAGAGCCGAGCGGGAAGAGTTGAGGAAAACCCATGTGGTTCCAATAAGGAGATACATTTATGAAGTGATTGAACATCAATAAACACTTTGTATGACTAACGAAAAATAAAAAATTGCACCAAGTATTGTTCATTTTTTATTCATTTATAGTAATGAGAAAAACATTATATCAACGATTTCACTATAAATATATAACTCATAAAATTCACATATCGAATTAATATCAGTTTATGGCTACTTGATGAAAAAATACAGATATTCAATTATACGATCGAACTTTCATCAATCCATGAGTTTTTGTCGTTGGGAAACCCAAGCCATTTCACCATTACTTTCCCATGATTCCTCCTCAAAATTTTTTCCACCAAGTAAATGTCGGGCTGCTTCGTTTTACTCAACTCCATTTCATAAAAACAGCCCTTTATTGGTTTCTTATCCATGTCTTCAAGCTCATAGGTTACAGGCATTGTACTATTTACCTTAACAATTTTAAAAAGTTCAGTTGTGAAATTTGCTGTATAACCTTTATCGAATATGCTCTTGTACTTGCTTATTCGAACTACGTCTCCTATTTTGAATTTACTTCTTTTATATTTCGCATGTATTTTGGCGTGTTTATACAAATTCAGTTTCGTGGATGATGTCACTTCAACGGGCTTCATTCCAATGCTGCTATGAATTTTATTGTTGTACTGATCCGTTATGTGCGGAAGAATTTTCAACCACTTGTGATGCCCTTGAACTGAAAACTCTTTATACAACCAACTTTTCAATGTCCTAATAACTCGTTCCGCAATTGCCGCTTTTTTAGTACTGAATGTCGAATAATGATTGATCAGATGTTTCGCCATCAACGAGGAAAATTTTGTATTATAAAATTCAGTGCCTTGGTCGGATTGCAAGTTCTTCGGTGTGTACTTTGCGTCTTTCAACACACTCTCCATTGCTGCGGTAACGGATTTTCCCGTTTTATTTTTCAGCGGTCTTGACCATACAAACTTTGAATAACAGTTTATTACGATGAGGATATATCTATAACCTTTATTTTCTTTTGCATACGGCTGCATCTCCATCAGATCCATCTGCCATAAATCTGAAAACCCTTTAATTATGGTCTTCCTTCGTGGAAAATTTCGTCGAGCTGGCTTATGCAGTTCCTCAACAACTTGCCTTTTAGCGGTACTCATTTCGACTCTCTATTACAGAAGTCGGTTCCCAGGAAGGCGGTAAAGCTAATTGCCCAGTCCTCCAGTGTTTAGGTGGAGCCTTGGTTGTTGACTGTTCTACTTTAACGATTCGCTTTTCTAAAGTATGGATTAACTGCTCCAGTTTGGAAATTTGCTCGATTGAGCTATCCGACTTCTTGCCGATGACAAATCTGAGTTCAGTAATTTTGGAATCAAAATATGCTCTCGCTTCACGAATTACTGATGATACTGATTCTTGCACAGCGGACAGGGTCAACTCCTTAGTCTCTTTTATGCGGTCATCAACATAGCCCTTAGTGGTAGCATCTTTCGTGTCGGAGGGTTCACCAATATTCCACAGACGTTTATTCTGAATATTATAATTTCCATCTGCTGTGAGGATGAATCCAACTCCTGATCTTCCAACAATCACCTTCACACCACCCCGTCTACGACCAAATTTGTCGATTGTGTTATTCATCGTTGGAATATCTTCAGAAGAATGAACATAATTCACATACTCAGGAAATAATATACATACACATTCAGTAGATTATACCCTCTTCGCGTAATTCTTCTATTATTGATAATATTTCATTATCATGCCCTGTATGTCCAGCCATTTTTGAACTCCAAAGGAGTCGAAGCCTGTCGATTAATTCATCCAAGCTATTCCAATAAATGTAACTTATGGGTTTGTTTCCACCAAATAGTTTTCTGGATGGTATTTTCATTATTCCAGCACCTCCTATAGAAAGGTTTTCCAATGTGTTGTCTACAGATAATAATGGCTTGATTATTTTTTGATATTTCTTCCATTTATTAGGCAATAAACCCTGTGCTTGGTCGTGATTTTTATACGCTGCTTTTGTTAATCTGAGTATGTCACCATATGTATTCAGTTCAGTAGCAGACATATTTCCCGGAGGTACTTTCATGAATATCAACTTGTATAAGTTGGATGTGCCTTGGTAAGTACCAATGGTCCTACCATCTTTACTGAATACAATTCTTCCTTCAATAAAGTCTACATTGGAATCGCCCATTTTTAGCTTATTCGTAATGGGGATCTAACCGGACACCGAATATCGTATCATATGAAGAATTTCCAGATAACAACTTTTTAATATGGCTGGAGACTTCCCCATTACTGTCCGCTACCTTTGGTGATTCGGGGTCTGTGGTTACCATTGAGGATGATGGTGTATGCATTATCGATGTTTCTTCAGCATTAAATTTCACATCTTTGTCATCACTTTCCATAAAATTCAATTTTGGGAGCGGGGTACTACTCTCTATGGGTTTGGTAAATTTTTTTGAGTGGCTCACCACCGGTAAAGGATTTATTTTGGACGTATTAGATGATATAGTTTTCAGTGGTTCGATTATTGGTTCATATATTTTTGAAAGCGCCACTTGGTCGCTTATGCGGTTATTTTTAATGTAATTAAATTTTTTTCGAACTGCCTCTGTTGCCTCAATTAATTTCCGTTTCAAATCTATTTCATCGCTTTTTTGTTCGTCCATAGTATTGACGTTTTGAATGCTAACGTATCACTGACCTGTTCAACTTCAGATTGAGCCAAATATCTAAAAAACATCAGAGATATATGAAATTGTCAAACCCTTTACGGTAACGACCTTCTTGTAGTTCTCTATCTTTGTCGATAACTAGAAATCCATATTTGTCATTCCAACATTTTGCACACATATCTTGAAACTGCTTAAACGTCATATCTGGCGATACATGATCAGAAAAAATGTGGTTGAGATTCATGTCATCCTGTTTGAATGTTACAATGAAATTTGAATTATCTCTGATCAATTGCTGCGGAACACGGGAATATGTTTGGGCTAGATAAAAACAGTCAACATTTTTATGGCGCCCCATACTAAAATATGCTCTAATAACATCTTGCTTTTCACACATAACATCATCAAAGATGAATACCGAATCAGGTTTAGCCTCTGATGGTTCTACTATTCCAGACGTGACATTTCCAAAAGTATAAAATCCCAATCCTTCAATCGGCTTCAACACTTCTCGTAAATACTCATATTTGGGTTGATATAGAGATTTTGAATAAACATACACATTCGCGAATCGCAATCCCAGTGGGTGAGTTAGTAAAGAAATCATCACATTTGTCTTCCCACAATTCGAAGGTCCAATAATGAGACCCCTAATTGATAATGGGAGGAGAGATCCATGGCGTCGTTCACTGTGCCTCCCCAGTCCATCATTTACTTTTTCGTCAAAATTATCGATTTTAAACTCTTGTTTCTGTTTCACAATGCGCATTGTACGACAGCTAGAGACTATATAAGTGCAGTGCTTCGCTGAATCTTTTATTTAAATGACAAAACTCAATCAGAACGGTTGTAAACGTAAACAAGTGGGCGGTAGAGGTTTGGTTAATTCTCTAATCAATAAACTACCCATTGAGTTGCATCTACCTGGTGGTTATCAGTACTGTGGTCCTGGAACAAGATTACATAAGAGGTTGGCAAGAGGAGATCCCGGCATAAATAAACTAGATTTCGCATGCAAGGAGCACGATATTGCTTATTCACTGAATTCGGATCTCAACAGTAGGCACAAGGCAGACCAGAAGCTTGAAGAAGCTGCTTGGAGCAGATTCAAAGACAAAAACGCTTCTCTTGGAGAGAAAGGTTCTGCTTGGTTGGTTACAAATATAATGAAGGGAAAGCGTCGATTTGGTATGGGATGCGAGTCAACTAAACCGTGTAAACAGGGAAATATTCGAGCTATGAGAAAAATTAAGAAGAAAAAAGCAAAAAATATTAAAAAGGTAGTAGCCTTCGGTTCTGGCATTGTAAGAAAGGTGCGAGATGTTTTACGTGAAGCAGGAGGAGGTAAAATTGTTGCAAATAATTTGAGAAAAGCCACCCAAATCGCGCTGAAAGCAGTCCGTAAATACACAAAAGAGGCAGGAGGAAAAAATAAAATTCGTACACCTCGGGTGATACCAATTCCCAAAGTTGGTGGACTTCTACCACTCATACCAATATTTGCTGGGTTATCAGCACTTGGCACTCTTACTGGAGCAGCAGCAGGTATAACTAAAGCAGTACAAGCAGCAAGAGCTAGTAGAGACCAGTTGAATGAGTCAAACCGCCACAATAAGTACATGGAAGCTATTGCTCTCGGTAAAAGTGGCAAAGGAATGTATTTGAAACCGTACCGCAAAGGTCTAGGATTATATTTAAAGCATCAGAATTCAAAAAACCTATGAGTATGCCACCCCGGAGAGCTCTTTCTGACATTGACATCAAATTAATCGCTAAGAAAATGAAAATTACAAATTTTCGCGGTGTATTTATGCGTGACGATCTTCCACTTTCAGGACCGCATCGATGTGAATCCGCAGTAGTTAATTTAGATAGCCGATACGTCCCAGGAACACACTGGGTGGCATATAAAAAAAATGGAGGATCAGTGCAATACTATGACAGCTTTGGTGATTTACCTCCCCCCAAAGAACTGATTCGTTATTTTCACAGTGGACCAAAACCAGCTAGTGAAATTTGCTATAACTATGAGCGACACCAGCGGTTCAATACAGTGTGGTGTGGTCATTTGTGTCTGCAGTTTCTATACGGTAAGCCACTATGGACAAAACCCCTATCCAGGATAGAGAAAGCATAAAGAGGATGGCGCATTCATTAAATGCATATTCTAGACTACGTAGTTTGAATAAAATGAGTAAACAACAACTTTCTGATATGCCCAAAGAAGTGTTGATTGGATGTGCTGCTGGGGAAATTGCGGCAGTGTGGGATAAACTACCACCACACCTTCAAAATGATATTGATGTCTTGAAGTATCAGTACTGCCAGGAGCATTATAATGATGTTGATACTTGCAGTTCATCTGATGTGAATGATGGACCAATACCCCGAAAAATATTTTGTTGCTACTGTAATGTGAAGGATGTGAATGTAGTAGCAAAAAATGATGTTGACACCCATTTAACATCACCACCAAAAAAGAGACGGATGCTGTATCATTTCTGTTTCCAGCAATAAAATGTCCTGGAATACTAACAATTGAACAGTCATGTCACGAACGTTCTCGCTATCAGGAGACTCAAGCGAGTTGAGCGCTAACTTTTACCCACCAGTCGAATTGGATACGAGTAGCAGTTATGGTTTGGGTTTACATGGTTTCTATTCCTACAATTCAATTTTCAATGTTACTGTGAAGAATAATGTGATCAGCTATTCAAAACGAATCAATTCTCCACCCATAACCATTAAAATTCCACCTGGCGCTTATGAAATTGATGAAATCAATAAAGTTATACAGCGATCCATTAGATCTAAAGAGAAACTGGCTGAAAATGTCACCGAAAAGAATATGGATGATGTGTTTCTCCTACATCCAAACAACAATACTCTGAAATGTGAAATGCGATCGAAATATTACATCAACCTCTTACATGAAAATTCTATCGCTGGTCTTTTAGGATTCGAGCCTAAGGTCTTTAGTATCGGTGAAACACATGAATCAACATTACCTGTGAATATCAATAATGTGAGAATAATCCTTGTGGATTGTAACGTCACTTCTGGAGCGTATTTGAATGGTGAGGAATGTCACAGCATTTTCGAATTCGATATTGATGTCGAGCCAGGATACAAACTCACAAAGGAACCACGAAATATAATTTATATGCCAATCAAGCCCGAAGGCCGTCAGTATCTCGACAACATTACTCTGCGCATTTTGGACGATCGTGGGCATCTGATCGAGTTCAATGGTGAAAGAATAATTATAAAATTGGAGTTGAAAAAATTGTAATATTGACCTCTGTCAAGAAAATACAATGGGGTTTTGTTATAATGTCCGGCGATTGAAACCGAAACGGTGTATGTACAATGGGGTTGAGGATCATGCTGATATAAAGAAGAGAAAAATCATAAACCGATTCATTTCACGTGAGCCCGTTAAACAATCAAGATATACCATCAGCTCTAGTAATCTAAACTTTCTGAAATCAATTGGCTTGAAGATCAGGAATACCAAGAAGAAATAAAACATGGCCGCTTTCACTACAAGCGATATGTTAGAAGTTTTTGAAGAGCCAATTTTCGATCATTCCCTGATTAGTTTGCATGAGCACACATATAAGCCGTATGGATCACCATATTATAAGAATTCGGACGAAATCAGAATTCCCATCAATTTTCAAGATCTAATTCTCGATATAGCAGATAGCTACATTTATATCGAGGGAAAATTCACACCTTCAGAGCCCAACAAACGATGTTATCTTTCCAATAATGCTCTGGCTTTCTTGTTTGATGAAATCCGCTACGAAATGGGTGGTGAACAAGTTGCAGTTGTACGAAAGCCAGGCATAACAACCACATTGAAAACTATGGTATCATTCGGAAAAACACATGAGAATAGTTTACTACCAATAGGTTGGGGTCTCAATCAGAATAAACAAGATATACTGGATCCTGCAAGTAATTTTTTCAGCGGCAAACTGCCCCTAAAATACATTATGGGATTCGCTGAAGATTACACCAAGGGTATTTTGAATGTTAAGCAGGAACTCATTCTGATTATAGCTCGATCCTTCAAAAATTCATTCATAGGCGAGGTCGATGCTGAACTAGAAATCACAAAAATAGAATGGAGAATCAGACATATTGTACCAGAAGATCGCCAGAAATTGAAGCTCTTGAACCGAATTAATAAAAATAGTAGTGCCAAAGTCAAAATGGCCTACCGTATGTGGGATCTTTATGAGTTACCATCACTTCGTGATACAGCTTCAGACATATGGGCTGTGAAAACTACCAATAGCCTCGAAAGGCCTCGATTCATCATTATCGGGTTCCAAGACACAGATCATTCCGAAAATATTTCAAAAGATGCGACGAAGTTTATTAATGCAAATATAAATAATATCCGTTTATATTTGAATTCTGAAGTATTTCCATACGAACGTTGGAATCTGGATTTCGATAAAAAATTGGACTCTTCAGCCTACTATGCTTACGAAAATTTCCAACGCAGTTACTACAACAAGCCTATGAGTGAACCAATGATGGATATTGGAAGCTTCCGGAATAATCCTCTTTTCGTCATCGATTGCTCCCATCAACCTGATGCCATGAAGTCATCCACCGTCGACATCAAAATTGAGTTCGAAACCCGAACTTATACTACACGATGCCTATTTGAGCTATAGTGCACTCAATGGTTCAATTCAGATTGGATTATCATAATATTTTATTGATATGTATCTTATTTTTCATATTTTGAATGTATCATAATATAGTAGTAAATAAAAAAAAATACTTTCAATGTTGTTTTTATTTATAAAATGAATATTAATATATGCATACTAAAAATAATTTTCTATGTAGACTGCAAAACTTCACCACTTTCACACACATTCCTTTCTTCTCCATCTGAGCTATACTCGTCTTTTCTCAGTTGATATTTTTCTGTTATATCTCCTGGTAAATATGCAATCAGGTCTGATAAAAATCTTCTCATTTCCGCTTCAATCATCTGCTTGCAATACTCATCCAAACTAATAAGTCCATAGGAATATTTGTTACACAACTTTACACCAAAGTCATATTTATTGCTGAGCTCCAAAACTCGTCGGACCTCCTCAACATCAAAACAAATGTTCATATCATAATTTGCCGAATGTAGTGCATCCCAACTCAAATCATTCAATTCACAACGCAATCTTTCAATTGCAGAATCTATATCTACAGCCTCTGTCCACAACTCGCTGGAATATTGCATCCACATCTTTGTACGGAAGTTCTGAAAAATAAATAGTGACTATCAGTTTCAAATCATTATCACAAGCTATACCATACTCACCTTACGTTTTGAGTAGGTGGATTAACAATATTTTATATTCTACCATGAATTTACATATTATAATTATACTTTTACTCTATCACATCGAACTTTACTAACGATCGGGTTTTCGCACCAGAAAATTCCTGAGAACTCTGCCCTATATATGTTATTACCACTTTGGACTTTGATGAATTTATCATTTGAATAATCTCATCTGTTAATTGCTCGGTGACTCGTTTCGGAAGCCATGATTTGAATTTGACATTATCTTCCAACAGAATTACCTGAATAGATTTACCATATCTTGTAGAATACATTGCCATTTTTTCAACTTTATAAGCTTTACCGATCGTTAGTGATGTTATAGGTCTTTGTTCTAGAGTTTCTATGTGTTGAATAGCAGAATTTATTTTTTCAAAATCAAATTTTAGGGTATCCATTTTCGAATATGTAGAAATTATGGTAGAAAACTATAAAATATTTTCACCTGAATTGCGATGTGTTCCTTTTGGTGCACTATAGTTCGATGCCAACTCGGAAAAACTGATTATGAAGGCTCACTCTGGTACTATGGGCGGTGCAAACTGAATTCGTAAGTATCTACTCTCTAGCTTTTATAGCAATCGTTGAAGGGAAGGGGTATATTTGAGGTTGAAATGAATGAAGATAGAAAAATATTCAAGGTCACTTCAACCGAATATGTCAATGCTAAATTCATTTCAATACACCCTCTTACTCAATAGTCTTCAAAGATATCGGTCTACAGTGAAGGTCAACCAATTGAACAGTCATCCACTCTCAAGCTCAATTGATCTCAAGGTTACACACTTTCAAGGTGGCCCATACTCAAATTCATCCTTCAAAATCCATGGTCACCAACTTTCAAGGTCATCAACCCTCAATGTCAACTACCCTCAAGGTCACCAACCACTAACCAGATCATCCTCTGAAGGTCATTCCCCAAGGTCACTCTCAAGGTCAGTGGTGGGGGGAGGTCCAGGATTGGCATAAACCCCCTACTAGTCAAGGCAAGATCTAATTTGGTAAATTCTTAGAGTTTGGTTTTCTTATTAATATTCCGAGTTTGCGACCTTCAACAACCGCCGCTCGTTCCGCCATATTGAAAAATGGAACCAAAAACCAGTTTTTCGATAATATATATTTTCTCCAGTGCCATCTAGGTCAAAAATTGCTATCATAGAAATTATAGAACATAAAATTCTCTGCAACTTTTGTACAGGATATTTTTCAATGTGATGGATATTTCACGAGTTACAGCGGAGCCAAGTTCAGAAAATTTCTAAAATTCACAAAATCGATAAATTTCTTCTCGAAAAGTGAATGGCATTTATTCAAAAAATTCACTCTTCTAGAAGTCTATACTATGCATAAATAGTGCGGATAACATATTGTTCTCGCACGCATTCAGCGATTGACACTACTTTTGCTGTTTTCAACTTGGGAAAAATTAAATTTATAAGAATACTTGAAAAGAACAAATATTAAGGCCGGACTCTACAAGTTTTCAAAGTGCGAAACGCAGATCCCGAAGTCATTGCCGCTGCAGAGAAAGCTTTTCTATCGGTCCTTATCAGTTTGGACTCCCTACGTTTATTGAGCATATTCGGCTGATTTTTATTAAAATAAACTCTTCTCTTGAATTGTAAACTCGCAAGAAAGTTTCCCAATTCGAAATCATTATTATGATTTCGATCTTGTTTGTCGATGGACATGGAATTGATTTTGGTGTCGTTTGAGGCGAGACGCTCCGCTAGGCCCCGCCCAACGAATCCTAGTACAGGGTTTGGTTCCTGACCGTCAGAATGCTGACTGGCAGGCCACGCCCCGCGCTTGATTGCACGAAACGAATCGCGTTCGCGAAAATATACGCGACGGGGAGAATTTTTCCGCGTTCTATAAAAGAACGACGGAATTTGATTCGATATTCAGTATTACGCTGCCTATCTTCTGGATTGCATCGTTGTGACTTTTGGCTGATAAATTTACTTTAAATATATCATTCTGCTTTTATAAAAGCCAACTTTTGACTTGCGTACAGACTCCTGTGTGAGCTGTACATTCAGTCACAACTAGTTCAATTTCCTTCGTCGTCCTGTATAACGAGCAAAACGCTGTTTTGTTGTCGGCAGTTGAAGCGAGTTTTTGGAGAAGAGTTTCTTCGTGAAAATCTACAGCTAGCGATTCGTCGTCTTGTATGCACCTGAGATCCCGCTGGGGGTTGTATTACCCTCACTTGCTGCCTTTTATTGCTGCCACCCGTCCTATTTTACCTTTCAGCATGTAAAAGCAATTGTAATTTCGCAAGATCCGTAACTATGACTAAATTCAATCTTGCTGTATTACCCCCTAGAAGATGAGTTGCATGGCAACATTCCCTTCGGACCTACAACCCATTCCAGGTTTGGTATGATGTATACGAGAGTCCAGAGCAATGGGATTGGGAAAAAAGCAAGAGGGCTTACTTCAGTAAAAACAACAAGACCCTGCATCCGAAGCACTGAAATTCATTTATGCAAGTGCAAGAACGGGTGCGGCCGAGCCTGTGGGTGTAAAAAAGAAGCTTAAAAGTGTTTTGTTATCTGCACATGCTGCCATGGAGATTCGTATGATAACAGCGCGGAGATTTTTGCGAACTCTGGTAATGAAAAAAAAGAAGACAACAATTACGAGAATGGAGATATGACCATTGCAAAATTATTGACATACAAGGTCGACGAAGAAGACAACGACGATTAAAATTTGGAAGAGGAAACAAATATGCAAGAAGATGGTGATATCAGTGAGTCTGGACCATCTAGGGCATCGAAACAGAAGAAAAGATATTAGTAAATCAACAAATCGTCGATTAAGCCTACGGGGGATACCACATGAAGACGCGCACTCTCAGTCTACCTCATGTTGGAGCAGTAATGAGTAAAAAACAGTAGTTTATATTAAATAATCGGTATTTACTAAAATTTCGACACAAAATTTTACGAATTGGAGAAATTTGATTAGCTTGACTCCACTGTAACTCGTGAACTATCCATCTGATTGGAAAATACTTTCTACAAAAGTTGCAGAGAATTCCATGTTCTATAATTTTTATAATAGCTAGTTTTTGGTACAATTTTTTGGTTATGGAGGCACGAGAAGCGGTCTCTCAAGAATAATAAAGACAGCAAACCGTACGAATTTACCAAATTAGAGCTCTCCTTGACCTTTTTTAAGTCAGAACCTAACCATCCATTATCTGCTGTAATAGCGGTGCTTATTTTCTTGTTCCATTACAACTTTCCATGCATCCAATAGCTTCTGATTTGAAGTTTTGAACACACCCCTCATCCTGAATGTCTGCTGTAATGTTCCAATCTCACGTAGTCCAATGGTCACATATGAAGTAATCCACTGAATGGAATTAACTCTCGGCCAACTACCGAAAAGGGCACCTAATTCACTTTGTACGAAGAGGAAAACTAAATTTGGTTGTCAAAGGACATGAAATGATTGAGATATGAACTAGTCATCGCATTGTTATTGAGAATGAATGCTTTGTTACGGTCCATTGTGTCCTCCAGATTAATGTGAAAGCATTTGTCAAGCACGCTGTTCATATGGTTTCACTTGTTTTGGGTGTGAAAGACAATTTTAATCAGCGTGAGTTTGTTTCCGGGCGGAAAAGTTTATAAAGGAACTAAGTATTCTCATTATTCTAGAACGAACAGTAGATGTCGAATATTTCATGGCCGATATACAAGACTTTGGAATAAGCAAAATTATATATTTGTGATGTTTCGCCACAAATACCAAGTAAAAATATTCCTGAAAAAATGTGCGCGTTCTCACGTACAGCGGACAAGTATTATTAACACTTCGGAGGCCACAAATCTCGTATTTCTTGCAAACTTGTAATAATCAATCCCAAGTAGCCTTTCACAAGATATACAACCCAAGAGAATATACACTTAAAATAATTGCTGTACAGAACGTCCAGCACCACAGATGGGAGAAGTACTGAGAAAAATCTACCTATATTTTTGAGCACTCAATTAAAGGTTCAGTGACGTCTGGAGTATGTTCTTTGCACGGGTCAGCTGTATGGTGGCCAGGCGCACAGAGTGGCACAATAGGTCGAAAGCTCAGTAAGGTCCAGAAGTTGGGTTGTTTATTAATAACGGGTGCAATGAGAACTACCCCAACTGCGGCATTGAAGGTACTGTTGAGGCTACCACCCCTCCTGGTATGGATCAAGAAGGAGGCAATGGCAGCTCATTTAAGGATGCGAGACTCGGAGGTCTGGGTAAACGAAGGAAAGATGATAGGACATCGCAAAGTGGGCGGAGCAGGAAATTCCTATTTCCGTCCTCAGAGTGAAAAGCGCACAAGACAGACTGCGATGGAATAGGAAGTTTGCGCTTACTATTCCGAGCAGAGAACATTGGGAAGGAAACACAGTGGAGCTTCGTCCAGGAGGCCTAGTATGTTACACGGACGGTTCGCGTCTGACTGACAAACAGGCTTCTGGCGCAGGTGTCTACCTGGAGGGAAGATATATACGAGAAAGCTACGCTCTAGGAAGATACACAACAGTTTTCCAAGCCGAGGTGTACGCCATTCTAACCGTAGCTACGAGGCAAGAGGTGAAAGAAGGGCCCGAAGTACTAGGCATTGCAAGAAGTCAAATCTCTTCTGCCCTAGATGAATGGGTGGAAAGAGAACTAAATGAATCTTGGAGGAATACCGCCGGCTGCAGGCAGTCAAAAGACTTTGTGGCCGGCTCTAGCAAGTCAAGGATGACGTGGCTTTTAGGCAGAGATCGCCAAACACTACGCCTCCTTGTAGGAAAACTAACAGGCCATAACAAACTAGGTAGACACCTGTCACTAATGGGTATAAAAGACAATCCCACTTGCCATATGTGCGAAGAAAACGAAGGAACTTCGTCTCACTTCCTTGGCGAGTGTGAGGCGTACGGGAGGCTAAGATTCGAAATCTCCGGAGTCGAAAAACTCCAACAAGAGGAACTCATCGAACTAGAGTGGACGGACATACTGACCTTCGCTAGAAGGTCACAAAGGTTCGGAAAGGAAGACTAGAAGAGGCGATGTAGTTATGTGGAGAGCAGGGGATGGCAAAAAGGGCCCATTGGGGCCTACTTGCCTGGCTGCGGCAGCGGCCTCCCCATGATTACTACTACTACCACTACTGTTCTTTGCACCAGAAAGAGATCAAGTTCAGCTGACCGGATTTGTACTGAAAAAATTGAACTTATATCCTTGAGCACTTGACGAAAAGTTTAGTGACGTCTGGAGTATGTTCTTTGCACCAGAAAGAGATAAAGTTAAAAGAAAAAAATTCGTATTGAAAAAAATGCATCCCTGAGCACTTAATGAGAAGTTTCCAATTTGTCTATATTTTGAATATACATATTTCAAATTTGGTATGTCGCTATGGTACTTGAATACGCATATTTTGAAGCATCTACTGAAAATTCACCACTTCCGATTCAACCGGAAGTGGCCCCAAACTTTTTTTTTTTTTAATGTCACCCTGTACATATTTTTTCATTATCCGAAAGAGCACGCAATTTGTGAAACACTGTTTTTTAAAATTGAAAATCAGTTGAAAAATGGCGGAGATACAGTTGATTGTTCAATCAAACAAAGTTGGCCGTGAAACGCAAACTTAAATCATCATAATTGACAAACGACATCAGAAGTTACCAGTGGAAGCTTCGAAGTGCGATACAGTTGAAAACTGAGTTTCTCGTGAAATTGCAGCTTCCTTATAATCCAACAATTACCAAAAATTTCCTAAAAACGAAATGGTATCCATAAAGAAATTTATTTATTCATTTATTTATTTATTTATTTATTTATTTATTGAGAAAATACATCCAACAGGTCATAAGACCCAATTACAGGAGTGCATAATACAAAATCAAAGCTTATATTAAACATGAAAAAGAAAACAAAATTCCTACTATCATTACATAACATGTAACATTCTAACATATAAGCATAAGTACAATTCAGTTATGTAGTGAAATATATCGATATTTTGTAGACTATTGTAGCTTCTACACATAGAATGTTATTTGCGAGCAGGAAGTAATACGAGGAACATTAAAATTCAAGGATGAAAGAAGAATGGATGAATCGAATTGATTATGTATGATTTTGTACATGAAAATCAAGTCGTTAATTTGACGGCGTTTTTTGAGTGATGCAAAGTTGAACTCTTCTAAGAGTAAATCAAAGCTATGCCTCCTTGTGGGGTAAGATCCATGTTTTTTCAAGTAAAGAAATTTCAAAATTTTTTTCTGAACAGCTTCAATACAATATATATATTTTCCCTGATAAGGATCCCATATGGAGCTACAGTATTCCAGTTTGCTTCTTACCAATGAATCCTCAATTTCCATAAAAATTTTTAAATTATCAGCAAAAAGTAGTTTTTTGGACTTGATACTATGAGAAATGTCATTAATGAATAAGAGGAATAGTAGTTGACCAAGTTTGAACCTTGAGAAACTCCGGAGGTTGCCCTGAATGTAAAAGATTTAATTCCTTCATATTCTACAAATAATTTTTTTTATAATATGTACAGGATGTCATTTGAAAAAAAAGTTTGGTGTCACTTCCTAATAAACCGGAACAAGTGAATTTTCAGTAGAGGGGTCAAAATATGCGTATTCAAGTACTATAGTGACATACCAAATTTGAAATCTGTATGTTGGAAACTACAGAAAAATTTGGGGGTGTCCCTCACCTCGTGGACACCCGGTATATTGGGCCTTTCGGTGTTTACCATATACTGAAAATATCAATCAATATTTTTGGATATTGGTGCCTGATATATTTTAGGTATATGTTTTTCTGTTTAATTCTAATTTGGTTCTAAAAGTTATAACTTTATTCTAAAATTTTAGTTTAATTGTTAGACATCAATATATGCACTCCTGTCCTAGTAGAGAAAAAAAGTAGAGTAGTAAAGCACTGGTAGTTTCACTTGAAAAATCAGCTAACCCATAAATTTACCCTGAGAAAGAGTTCTGGCACAAATAGAAAACAATAAATTGATCTACAGCTCAATTAATAGCTAGTTGTCAATGAAACTTCCGAGAAATGATTCAATTGAATCAGCATTACGGCAGGGTTTTTGCGATAAACGAAATCTCGAACGTTTAGAATAGAATTTACTCATGATTTCACTAATGAATCCGCGTTAGACTTCCCAAGAAGTCAGCAAATCCTGAGCAGTAGTACCCTCGCCCAAAAAATTAATGCTTGTAACGGTAAAAAAATTGATGTTACAACAAAATTAACTTGACACAATACTATGTCATGGACAGAAAAACAAAAGTACTGTCCCCGACCACGTTAATTTATATATTCTAGATAATTGGTAAACATAAATTGTTTCGTAATATCGGTGAGAAGTTAGCAACAAATCCTTTTCAACGAAATCTGTCACAAAGAAAATGTTCTGCATTCCCCGACAAAGCTCTCACTATTATGCCGGTAACCAGGCTGGGGAAGAGCGGAACTCTGCGTAGTGGGGGATTCGCTGGAGTATAGCGCCGTAATGGGAGCTGATCCAAGAGAGATAGAGAGAGACTCACACAGTTTTTCAAATGAATGCTGTTAATTCATTCTACGAGAGAATGATAATACCAGGACAATACCCGGAAATTGTAATATACATCTTTTGAACGCCAACCTAAGTATTTTTCTTTTTTAGGGCTTCGTTTTTCAACGAAAGAATTCGTTTGTCTACAAGAAGCAAAACTTTGGAACGATATACAGGGTGTAACATAAGTACTTCAAAATATTCAAGTGACGTATTCCTGAGACAATTTTAAGAAAAAAAATCTATTTAAACTTGTCTCCGGAAATTCTTCGTTTCGGACATACAGGGTGTTGAAATTGAATTTTATTTTTCGCGTTTTGAAAATAAATTTTGCAAGAAATAAGTTATTTCCACGAAATTTGGTATCCGGGTTTTTTTGCGTGGGAAATCATAATTTCGAATCAATTGTCATGTAACATCCAGAGGGCGCTGCGTACGCTGTCATTATTCATTTCAAATTGCCCTAACATTTTTGACAGTAAAATTTTGGTACATTTCATGAAAAAACCTCATTCCCACACCTTTTCCAAGTAAAAAAGGTACACTTTCTCAACAATGCTGGAGGTGATCGTTTTCGAGATATTTGTAATTTTCTGTATTGATGCATGTTTCTTAGCTCCTAGGGCGCTAAGTGAAGTTGCTGAGAACATTCCAAACACTAAGTATGTGGTAGATCTCGTCAAAATAAACAACTTTTTTCCTATAAAATGTTTATCGGAAAATGATTCGTTTTCGACAGACAGATACAGAGAAATTTTTCTAAGCAACTTCACTTAGAGCCCTAGGAGCTAAGTAACATGCATTGATATAGAAAATTGTAAATATCTCGAAAAAGATCACCTCCAGCGTTGTTGAGGAAGTATACCTTGTTTAATTTGAAAAGGTGTGGGAATAAGGTTTTTTTATGAAAAGTACCAAAAGTTTACTGTCAAAAATGTTACGGCAATTTAAAATAAATAATAACAGCGTACGCAGCGCCCTCTAGATGTTACATGAAAAATAATACGAAATTATGATTTCCCACGTCAAAAAACCCCGGGTACCAAATTTCGTGCAAATAACATAATTTTTGCAAAAGTTATTTTTAAAAAGCGTACAAAAAAATTCAATTTCAACGCCCTGTATGCCCGAAACGAAGCATTTCCGGACACAAGTTTATTTAAACTTATTTCTTAAAATTGTCTCAGGAATACGACACTTGAATATTTTAACGTACTTAGGTCACACCCTGTATGTACCATGTACCTCACAACTTCAGAATATGTTACAAAAGCGATTCCTACCTTACTCTTTCTGCCATTAGGTCTTCCTGATTTTCTTGAATACAAAGTACCTAACTCTTCTAATTCTTGTTGAAGAAATAGCAATATTCTTTTGGAAATTGAGCTATGAGTAATGAAAATGATTTCCAAGTAACATCAGATACATTTAATAATAATGCAAAATTCATAGTGTGTCCGATAAGATAAAATACATAATTTTTCCAGCTACGTACATCATCAAATGGACATTTTTATTATGTTGGTTCATGGTAGATCAATCATTCCTAGTGACGTTTCGAAACAAAGGTTCTATTTTGTGCAAATGAATGCAACACTGCATGGGGTTGATTTTCCCTGATCTGGTTAGCAGTGAACTGGACAAAACGAAATATAATATTCCTCCGAATCATTTACGAATAAAATTCTGAGAATTAATTTTCCCAGGAACAATTTCATCGTTATATTTTTCTGTTGGTGTATCCAGTTCACCTTCAACTCGATAATTTTCGAAATAGAGACTTCAAATCACAAGTAGAAGAGCAATAGACAAAAAGTTCATGTTTCAGGCAACATCTATGAGAATAAACATAAAATAGGGTGAATCCGCCGGTAGTCGGACAATTTAGGCAAAACCAAATTAAAAACTTGACTACTACAATATTCAGTTTTGAAGACATCATATAAAAACTTTCTTTATTGAGTATTCTGCTTCATGTTCAATGATAAAACATTTTTGCTTCAACGTCATATTATTTTTTAGTAAAGAAAAAATTAATGAGTGTTTTTGTAGTATATAGACGGACACGAAATGGAGGTTGTCGGCCAGGCAGTTGTTAGAGGTCGGACAGCTTGTGATTGGTTAGTTTTGAACAGGTCATTATTCAATGAAATTTTTCTGATTCCGATGATGATGATGATCTTGATGTGAATTTATAACCAGGATATATTATCATGTTTTCCCTATTCAATATTTACAGGAAAGAAAAAAGAAACAAAAAAAATTGAACTTCATTAATATTAAATCTAGCAACACAGTCTACATATTTTTGGTCTATAGCTAACTTAGGAAATAATAAACAATGAAAAATTCTTAGTAAAATAAATAGACCTGTCATTTTTGATATTTTCGACCAGAATAATTTTCTGAGCACTATTAAATAATTCCTGTTTATGGGAAAACCGAACACTTTGGGTTATCGACCCATTCCGGCTCCTCGAATTTCACCAAAAAGTTTTGCCAGTAACCGGTCACCTAATTATGACTTCAAAATAGTAAAACGTTCCCAGGTTAAACTTAACGGACTACAGAGACAAGCGTGCCTGGCGATTACTGGGGCCATTCGCTCCACGCCAACTGCAGCAATGGAAGCTCTTCTTGGACTACTTCCTCTCCACATAGTTCTGGAGAGAGAAGCAAGATGGACAACATACAGACTCTACCAAGCGGCCGTTAGTCTACCGCAGGCATGTGTCATGAGAGGCAGCAGCATGCTGGAAGGCATAATAGCTCACAACATTCTGGGAATGCCCTCAGACATCATGCCTAAAACCACTAACCTCAACATGTCCTACACCGTGGTCTTCCCTGAAAGAGAAGACTGGGTTCGGAATGAAACTGACCTATGTAGGGCAAATGAAAGGTGGTTCACCGATGGTTCCAAAACTTTGGAAGGTGTCGGAGCCGGAATATATGGTATGAACCCAGTAGTGAAACGCTCATTCAGTTTGGGTAAATTAGCTACGATATTCCAGGCAGAGGTATATGCCATTGAAATGTGTGCAAGGGAGCTGGAAAACCGACACCTCACACGAAAAACAATAAAAATATTTTCAGATAGTCAAGCAGCATTGAAAGCGCTTGAATCCAACTGCTTTAAATCCAGAGCAGTATGGAACTGCAGAGACACCTTGAACCGACTAGCACAAGGCAACAACGTTACCCTAGTTTGGATACCAGGTCACACGGGCCTAGAAGGAAACGAAATAGCGGACGCCCTAGCAAAAGGGGGGGGCCGAAACAACGTTCACTGGGCCAGAACCGGTCATCGGTTTAGCATATAGCACTGCCAAGAATGCTACAACCGCCTGGGCAGACAATAAAAGACTTGAGTATTGGCTCAGTCTACCAGGACTAGCCCATTCCAAAGCATTTATTGCTTATAAAAGGAAAAAACAGGACTCTGACAAACTTCTAGAACTCAGTAGAGCACATCTCAGAGTTATAGTAGGTTTTGCTCACTGGCCACTGCAAACTCAAACACCACATGCATAAACTCGGACTTGCACAGGATGCAGAGTGCCGTCTATGCATGGAGGATGATGAAACGGCTAAACACATCCTGTGCACATGCCCTGCAGCAGCCAGAACCAGATTTTCAATATTTGGCAATACAAAAGTAAGGCCAGAAGAGCTGGTAAACTGTTCTCCCAATATGTTACTCAATTTCGTTAAGAGATTGGATATGCTGGGAGAAATATAACCATAGGGTGAGCCACAATAGGCCATTGGCCGCAGTGGAGAGCCTGATATGGGCTCACTCACATTTAAACCTAACCTAACCTAACCTAGTAAAACGTTCAGTTTTTTACAATTATAATTCGAATGTCGACTATTTATAACATATATAATATGTATATAAATTCATAAATTGCAAAATATTGAATTTTGCTTACCTTTGAAATATTCTTTACCTATCTTCAATGAAGAACAACACACGACCCCATACACATCACTCAATTGGCGCGCTTTTAACATTCCAGTGGTAGCTACATCAAAAAGTATCTAAAATGATGTGGGAATATTGGCGTGACATATTCCTTTTTACTCAAGGAAATTTGTTATTTTGAGGTCATTTAAAATTTTGTGTTTTGTCCGACTACTGGTAGTGTTCGGCTTACTGGCGAATTCACCCTAATTTCTTGTAATTTCGTTTCAATATGGCGACTTTTTGTTCAGATTTTAATTGTCAAAATGACGGTCATATTTGCACAAGTGTGAGTATGAGAGTTTATATCGATACTAGGATGAATATGAAAATGAAAATTTGCTTTCTCTGCGGCAACTTTAATATAATTAAGAACATTTTCGCAAAATCGCTCCTGTTGTTTTAGCTACAGGTGTTGGAGAAACTCATAAACAAAAATCAATAAATTATATCAAAAGACGGATAATTGAATCGTGACAACTTGTCAACTGAAAGTTAGATCCTGACAGTGTCTCCGCTACCGACTACCCGGCTACATAATCACAACCATCATTCGGGACTCCTCTGTTATGCAATTCAATGTAAATGTAGCTAGTTTCAAATGCTCGTATTCAGTGAAATTCATTATACAGGGTGGCCTACGTACAGGGAATATCTCGGAATTCGAGAGAAGTTGAGACTTGTGATTTTGGGGTTGTAAATTAAAGCAATTGGTGCAGCTTTTCTTGATATCATGTTACCCAATGAGATTTTTGTTTTCGGTCACGTGACATCAGATTCGAAATCATTAATGAGATAACCTGCAAATATTTTGGCATTTTATCTTACTCCCGATACAACGATTCCAACAAACGATCACACTTCTGGTCTAAATCGATTAATTTGAGAACTATATCCTTTGTCCCATGTTACAACATCCAGAAAACCTATAAAGCAATTATAAGTCTACGAGGGCCCAATTCTATGATAATTCTCAGTAATATTCTCAAATGTCATCAAGCTTCTCGTCTTACGCGCAGGATTATTAGCAACCTTCTGAGGGCCATTATAAAACCAGATCAAAGTGCTGTTAAAAAACGACAGGTAATTAATAGTTATTTATGGTACTAGTGTTGAAAATAAGTCACTTAGGAAGTGACTTAGGAAACATAACACATGAGTGGCATACAATGTTTTATCCAACACATGACAGTTATGACCCATTATTAATGTCATTGTATGTTATAATCCATAAGTCACTAGTGAGTTATAATCCATACCAGTGTGTTATTTGATAGTTTACTTCTCTAAAATGACATTAATAATGACAGTCATAACTGTCATATGTTGGATAAAATAATAATTTGGCCTGGCATCAAAATGGCTTCCTAAACAATGTTTGGTTAGAATATTTTCTATTGATAACAACGGTTAAAATAGTTATTTATGATACAAGTGTTAAAAGTGGCATTTTATTTTGTGAGTGGGGAATATTGCGAAACGAGCGTTAGCGAGTGGAGCAACCCCACGAGCAAAATAAAATCACTTTTAACAAATGTATCATACAAAATTTTTTGTTCAACAGTTACTGCTAGTAAGAAAAAAACAAAAAAAAAATAAGATCCATAAGGATTCGAACACACGATCTTTGGATTACAAGGCTGACTGACAGATACTTCAAATATAATAAACCCCAACGCACTTTATTTATGAATGTCATTATTTGTCAGTGATGAAGGACATTCTACAGTTGGACTAAATACTACTTCGTTTGTAACTTCAAAAGGAATTAGTATTATCAATTGCGCAAACGACCAAATACATGTGTGAACTTTTATAAACGATTCCTCTTGAGTAGGTGTTCTGATTATAATATCTGATTGAAGTGTTTCTATTAGAGAGATCTATATTACTGAGTATCCATCATCTCATCTGTCATTTTACTTTTAACACTAGTGTTAAAAGTACTTTTAACACTAGTGTTAAAAGTGATTTTGTGAAAACGTCAGTTTTTAGTTCATGTGTCAATGAATTAAAAACGTCATTTTTAATGTCAGTTGTACAAAAAGACTATTTTGTTTATGCAGTAGTAGGTTACGAAATATAATGATGGATTACTGACAGGATCTAGAAAGTATACCGGGTATGACCACAAGGTGAGGTTTGCCTCCTTATTTTTCTATAGTTTTGAAGATAGATATTTCAAATTTGGTATTTGAATACGCATAATATGCTGACGCTACTTTTGATAATTTACCACTTCCGGTTTTTCCAGAAATGACATCAACTTCAGATTATCGGGTAGGACATCGTGTATATAATCATATGATCGATTAGAGATGATTATGAGGAATCCAACGATACCAGGTTTGATGTTGTTAACTCCAATGACTACGGAAATATCGCCCATCAATTTTCTCCATAGGCTCAAAGAGTAGAAGAGAGGAACTCTTGCTGACGGGTCCATTCAACTCTCTCTCCCACTCATTAAGCTTATGGATAAAATAAATGGCGATATGTCCGTAGTCACTGAAGATAATACCATCAAACCTGATATTGTTGGATTCCTCATAATCGTCCCTAAACGATCTGGTCATAATATACAGGGTGTCTCATTTGAAAATCGAAAGTGGAGATCATCTCCTTCAAATTTTTCAAATATGTCAAAAAGTACCGTCTAGTGAGCATATTCAATATTCAAAATTTCAGTAATATACCTAAAGAACATGAGAACAAACGGAGAAAACGGGGGGGTCACCCGGTATAATATAATATATCCATTTAACAAAATAATTCATCCAACTGTTTTTAAAAATTGCAAAATTTACAACGCGTCCCAAAACAACGCCATATCACAAAGTGAACAACATACAACCATTCAGTTTTAATGATGGTCATAGTAAAGATTATTTGCACATTTTAATGATATCATAATCATTTGAATTTATCATGCAACTTGCATTTAAGAAGAATTAGTTTTATGTAATGATTTTATAGAGTTTTCGAGAGTACATCTGCATTGTTAATTTTATTATAGAACCATTACATGAACTTGAGATGTGCTATAAAACAATTATGAACCTAAGTTTCTGTATGGACTATTTAAAGACCAAAAACAGTTATCTTACATGTGTAAATGGCCATCATAGAACCTTTATGGAAGCATACGTACTAAAATGCAATATCGATTCATCTTATAGCTTTCAAAACTGCAAACGTATTATCAAATGATTACTTCCGAATAGAATTCAACATAAAATACTGACTATTTAGAAAATAAGTACTTTTCAATCATGGTTTGAGCTTTTTTTAACGCCCTGTATCTCAGAAACGAAGCAACTCCGGACATATGTTCATTGGAACTTTTTTTCTCAAAACGACCTAACAAATTACCGAAGTTAAGAAACACGAGGGAAATGGACATTCTAACTATAAGAACAGTTATTACCAAGGTGGGAACCTCAGTTGACAGTCAAATCATGAATATTTGGCAATTGGAAATCTAAAAAGCTCATATATTTGATTACGTACGAGTATTAAACCAAATACAATCAACAGAAATTCCATGATGACGAAAAAGAACAAAACTCACGGAAATCCTTCTAAACACACTTATTATTTTTTTTCGAAATCTGAATGCCAAAATTTCAACTCCAAAGAGTATCGTTCAATAAACATAAGATTCGATTTCTACAAGATTTCTAGGTTATAATTTCTGATCAAATAATGCGGATCACCCACTAGATGAGAAACAAACAAAAGACTACTAACTCAGCCGAGTTCACACGCCACGCTTGTATGTATCCTATAATATTCTTCTCATACATGTGTCATGTCTTAATGTGATATCACGACTTGGTAGATTTGTTGACGTCAAGTCAAATAGATGTGGTCTGATGAATGTGGCCGCCGCATCACAATTTTTCTTATTTGTGATATGTTATTGTTAGTGTAATATCAAATATAGGCAAAGCCGGGATTTCACATTGGTGCAACATTTTTGAATCACATAATTATTGTTGTCACACGATGGTTGGCTGGGTCATTTTGCATTTGACATCAGTTATATGTTGACAGCTTTTCCATGTCATTTAAAAAAACAAATAGCAGCAGGTCTATAGTTCCCATTCAATAATAATGTACCTATCTCTCTGAGAACACAAAGAATAATTCCATTTTACACACATTTTTACTCCACTCCTAGATCAGTGAAAACTGGAGTAAAAT
Source organism: Chrysolina haemoptera (assembly GCA_958298965.1). Taxonomy (NCBI): domain Eukaryota; kingdom Metazoa; phylum Arthropoda; class Insecta; order Coleoptera; family Chrysomelidae; genus Chrysolina; species Chrysolina haemoptera. The sequence goes on from OY282585.1 coordinate 12,703,979, forward strand.
AGGCTAGCTTCTTCAGAGGCTTATACATTGTGGATAATGTCTTATGGCTGAGTGAAGATTCCGTCTGCGGATTGATTCTGACTCTATGTTCTATGTGCTAATTAATTAGGTACATTTTCAATAACATTAGTTAACCCCTTTCTAACTGCTGGTTTAATGTAGTAGTTTTCGTTTTTATTTTAGAATTTTTAAGAATGGGATTCCACATTCGGTTGAGGTTCACAGGTTCTTCTTTTCTGTTAAAATTCTCCGTGTGTTTGTGGATCTCTGTTGACTCCCGTACAAGTCGGCTATGGTATCCCTAAGAGGGGAGGCAAAAATTTTTACGTCCTCAAACAGACTCCTGTGATGTATTTCTTCACTGAGCGCGCGTTGTGCCACTGCCGACTTGTCCGTTTGGCCTAAACTGCAGTTCCTCTGATGCTCCTTCATCCTTTTTCCTATGGATCTTTTTGTGGTTCCGATGTACATCTTTCCGCAAGTGCATGGTATGCTATATACCCACGCTGCTGTTCATCGGAATCACAAAAAGATCAATGAAAAAATGATGAAGGAGCAGTGAAGGTAATAACAGGATTCTGTTTGTAGACGTTAAACTTCTTGCCCCCAACCAGGGATACTGCCGACTTTTACAGAAGACAATAGAGATTCACTAACACACGGAAAATTTCAACAGAAAAGAAAAAGCTGTGAACCTCAACCAAATATGGAATCGCATTCTTAAAAATTCCAAAATAACAAAGGAAAACTACAAAACAACAGGTAGAAAGGGGTCAACTAATTCAAATATCTAATCCAGATACACCGTAATTGACCATGTTCACCGTCGCCATATTGTCATGCGACAATACCAACTTACCCAGGAATTTCAACTAAGAATACGTTACTAATTATATACGTCCAGTGAAATTTCAAAATGATATTTATTTAGGCAGTACACTTATCAAAAAATGTTTAGTAGAGAGGAAGTGGGTTTAGTATAGAGTTGATTTCATTTTTAGACGAAAACTAAGGGTCCGTGGACAAAAACGTTTCGGGATTTCCAAAGACATCAAAAGAAAAGGATATTTTGGAATAAAAAGAGAAATTTACAAAAGACAGTGTCAAAAATTGCACCTTTGTTTACCGCATGTATAAAAGGCTAATATATAAAGTTCAAAATATTTTACTTAGTTATAGTGCCAATGTTTTGTCATTATTAGTTTTTCGCCGAGGTGCATATTACATTTTTTCTTCGACCTCTACATACCTTTATGAAATTAAGCACGCACCTGTTCCTGTTTGCTGGCCTCAGCTACGTCCCACTCTTCGAACTGCAGACTCGATCATAATTTCAATGAATATGAACAAAATGTATTTGAAGTGTAACAACTCTCTATTTCAATTATACTACAAAATTAAATAAATCTCGAAGATGAATTGGGTACTTGTTGGTGCAACTTCAGGTGCAGGTTACTCCGACAACACCATTTCCAAAACTTTTCTCATGGAATGCTTTACCTGTTAAAATGTTTTTTGATACATTTATTTTATTGGGAAAGCAATCCTCAATGTATCCCTCGGCGACTGTTGAGGATTTCCATCCTCCTCTCCGTGCTGTTTTAATGATAGAATATCTGCGCCGGCATTGACCAAAAGTATTGCAGATGTGCGCCGATAACAATGCCCGTTGTAGTCTAGTTCGTAATTTTAGGTATTTTGCGATCAAGCTAGGTATCTTCGTAAATGTATGCACACCAACCACTTGCACTGTACACTTTCTTAATTTATAATTGATAAAGAGTATATTATGATTACAATGTTTCGGTCTTAAGTTGGTGTAATATCGAAATATTCCCAATGGATTCACCCCGTCGCAAAGTTCGTCTGTAACTGTAAAAACTCGCCTTTTACCGTTTTTTGAGTCTTGAATAGTTATTACAAGCATGTCGCCTTGAACAACAATATTTTTGGACGTTATTTTAGGGAGTTCGTATCTTCGTTCGTATCAAGCCCCAGCAATTCCAATAATTGAACAGAGCTGTAATAATATAGCAATAAATACATCTGCAAAATAAAACATTTTATCTTGTACAAAAGGTGAGTTTCATCAGGGACATTATGAGGAAATCCGTTTATTTCATCTCGACTCAATCCTCTAAATTTTTTCGCTTTGTACTCAACACTTTTTTTTTTTTCAAAAATGCAATAAGTTTCGGAAATTTGGATACGTTAACGTTTTCCTAAATGGCTAATTTGGATTTTAGCATAAAGTATATTTTAACGTAGATGACTTATAATTATTATTGCCAGCTTCACTAGAAAAATGTGCCAGAAGAACATTTTCTGAGAGATTCTCGTCATTATATTCCTGACGCCAGTTCTAGAATGTGTTGTATTGTGTTTTGTATAAAATTCGTGATTTTTGAGGGAGCAAATCCATCGTGGCCGTAGTTTCCAATTCCCGCAGTTCCGGAGGACTGTTACTGATATTCATATCGCTATCACTATCCATTGATTATTAAGAACACCATGATCTTATTCACACGTAAAATCCAGCGGATTTTGTAAATAATTAATTTGACAACAGCAAATGACAGTTTATTGCCACAGGCGTCTATGGATTAATTATATTCACGCCTTGTCCTCGATGATTCAATTGTGTACTTTCCCCTCCGAGCAAATATAAACATAAAGATGCCTTTCTATCCTTGTTTTTTAAGCCAACATCACCTTGTTTATATTTACATCTGTCCTCCAACTAACGCATCTAGTTGCATTGTCCTCTGAACTGAATGTTTACATCCCCTCAGTCCCCTTGACCATATTTCATTGTTGAGAGAGATGGACATCGTGGTTGTCTACAAATCTGTTATGTTTGAGTAGAGAGGGCATCTCTATGTTTATTATTGCTCTGAGACTTTCCCCGTTTCCTGCCAAATGTACCACAATATTTAAAGCTCGCTTGTATCCCGCTCTCCCCTAAACCCGCCCGTTGCTATGCCTCAGGCCATATTTATGTGTCATTCTGCGTTTTTGTGCGAACTGTCTAAGAGAGGCAAAAAGAATCCTAATACGTGGCAGTGCACCGGGGGCAAGTTTCGTGTTATAACGAACATTCCGTTGTTTGTGCCAAACAATGATGAAACCATTGGCTATGCTAGTCGATGAAGATACCATGAGTATGGTATATACGGTGCTACTGTAGTTACTGATAGTGATCGACTAACATGAGCTGATATAGCTGCCCCGAAGATAATGTTGAAACAATGATAAATCCATAAGAAGGTAATAGTCCATACTCGAAGTGGAAGACCAAGTTTTTTTGGAAAAAGAACACAAAGTCGTCTCCACAAAATTTAATAGAGCAAAGGATATAAATCCAATCTCAAACAAGACATGTTTCGAACATATATATGTTCATCTTCAGTTGGGTACAATTAGTAATAAAGAAAACTTCACACTTTGTAAGTATAAAATATGATGAATTATCCACATGTTGTTAACCTTATAACATTTTCAGCTTTTCTATATTACTAATTGTACCCAACTGAAGATGAACATATATATGTTCGAAACATGTCTTGTTTGAGATTGGATTTATATCCTTTGCTCTATTAAATTTTGTGGAGACGACTTTGTGTTCTTTTTCCAAAAAAAAAAAAAAAATGATAAATCCATTGATTGTGATCAGCCGATGAAGATACCATGGGTATGGTATACACGGGGCTATTGCAGTCAACAATTGACTAACTTGAGTTGATAGACGCCTCGAATATTCATAGCAAGTAGTTCTTTCATGATGAAAATACCATGGGCATGGTATATTATAATCAACAAGGTATGCCGGTCAATGATCGACTATAATATATCATAGATGCCCATACGAGTGATGGTAAGAATGGCAGTGAAAGAACCATGGGTATGATATTGTGCCTTATCAGAGTGACCACAGCGGACGAAAAGTACTTGTCTTCAAAAATAGTCGATTTTTCGTCTGGAAATTAGTACGAAAAATGTTATCTTTGGTAGAGGTCGACGAAAAAGATTTTCATACATCCATTTGGACCACTCTTATTAAGTAGTTGAAGATTTGAGGACTGTTTGGGCATTCTTTACTGTATATACATCATATTCATTATAAAACAACAGCGCAGAATCTGACTATGAGCATTTATCTGTGACATTCTCAGAAATCATATTCCCTCTTGATCATTAAGTTTGCATGAGTTTGCAGGTTCTATGACCAGTTGACTCGTGCCCGCTATTATAACTTTAGAGGATTTACAACTGGCTTACATCGAAGCAGAATTAGTTCCAATGAATACTTTCCCTGCTCGTAGCCAGCAAAGTTTGTTAGCTTTTATTTCTTTCGAAATTATTTCAGTTTATTTCTATAGCTGTGACACATTTCATCATTCGCCAATCCCTTCTAATGAGCCAAAGCCCATTTGGTTGAACAGGGGGTTTGCAGCATTTCAGAAAAACATAGAAAGAGGAAAATATGGAAACTGAATTTGAGAATTGGTCCATCAGTGTTTGGGAAGTTGGCTTACATACCATATAGCTAACAGACAGTGGTGTAACCAAAGGGGATACAAGTTTCAAGTTTCCTTTTCATATTGGGATAATATTGGTACAATATTATGAAAATATTAGCAAAATATTCAAAAGTGATATGGGCGAGAAAAAATAAACAGTTTGCAATATCGATCCGATATCACTTTAATATTTCAAATCAAATCAAATATATTTTACAGTACCAGGTAATACAAAATGTTCATGTGAAAATAATAAGAAATAGAATTACCTGTGATATAAATGAAAAGGAGCCACCTAAGCTACGAAAGCTTGTGTCATGGATCTCGAATTGTTACCTTATTATAATACTTAAAATTATATGTAGTATAAAAATTAACAAAAAATAAATTAAATATAAATATAACATCAATAGAAACTACACTCAAGAATTAAATATGACATGAAATGTATAAAACTTAAAAATAATTTTAAAATAAAAATAATATAGAGATTTTCATAGTGAACATACTTAGGTAAGAGAAACGGACACATAGAAAGTAATAATCGACATTTTTTTCAAATATTTATATATTATTACTTTCATGAAATCTTTGAAGTTATCGATGATGAAAGTTTTCAGTTTATGCTAATTTTTTTATTGTGCTCATAGTTTTTCAGATCTATTGGTAGAATATATAGAAAATTTTGGTCAGTAATAAAAAACGAATTTCTGAGTAAGGGACTTTTCACACAATGGTATTCAGTATAATATCGTTTTGATTTCTTCATGATGATTTTTATTAAAGTATTCTGAGTCGTTTCCAGGTTACCCAATGTATTTGAATCTCATTTAAATCTGGATTGTTGTATCATTTTAAGAAAGATCTCAAGTAATATTTTCAACGAAAGTTTGTTTAAAACCTATAGCAGTAAAGCGGTATCAACATGATCGTAATGAAATTTACAAAATTTCCATTTAAAAATTTAGTAATACAAATTCTAAAATTGAATAGTATGCACACAGCAGAAATATTTCGACTGAAAACAATATTCCACAAAAATGTTAGAACTTGCTGAAGCTTAGTTACTTCAAACTTCAAAAAAATAATTTGAAAAAAATCCTCCAATTTTTTTTCTGACCTGACCAGCCATTATGTTATCATTTGAAAATAAAATAGTACGAATAAATTAAAAATTAAATTCCACACAGCAGATGCATTTCAACCGAATACCCTGAAGTTGTATTTTTCTTAATACCTACCTACTTTTTAATAATTAATAATTTTAACGCATCCATAGCCCTCTAGATTAAAAATCAAATAACGAAATAAAAAAAAAAATATGGTCGCAAAAGAAACAATAAGTGATACATGTTTGTATTCAGAATGTCATATGGAGACAACAATGGTAAAAATCCGGGTGTCTCATTTAAAAATCAAAAGTTTTTATCACTTCCGCTGAGACCGAAAGTTACACGAATCTGAGTCAATTGTCAAAAAATGTAGTTTTATGTCTCTTGAAATCCTACAAATTTCATTTCAATATCTGCAGAATCCAAAAAAGGTATAAGTGCGAGCCACTTTCCGTGGACACCCGGTATAAAGAAGGGTATGCTTTTGATGGGGAAATTTGGGCTTTCCCTGAAAAAATATTTAAATTCTTTCAAATCCTTGAAAATGAGTATTGTATTAGTACATTTGAATTTTTTTCAATCTAGAATAAGCTATCTTCTATAATATGTCCTTACCAATTATTCTGGAAAAATGCAAAGTGGCAACATTGCTCTTGAATTAATTCAATAACTAATTGTCAGAACTAACATTTTCCATTTAATAGACATGGAAACCCGCAGGATGACAATACGCTTTGTTGCCAAAATGTATTTGTTATCATTTTTGCCTTCACAAATCTGCTGTTTAAGAAGTTATTTGAAGATGTTTTGAAAGTTGAAAATTTTAGAAAATGTTCCTTTTTTATAGACCTAAAAGTGCCCATAATCTTATGACCGGGAGTAGATGGCCCAGAAAAGCATACCTTCCTCTGATAGTATCAAAAATTAATATTTCAGCACAGTTTTGATTGAGAGAATGACAAATTTTGTGTGTTTTTAATAACAGTATTCAATTTGTTAAATGGTGACGTTTTACAAGAAAATTGATGTATCTTTGAAATTTTAATAAGTATTGTTTGTAGAGAAGACCAAAATATGTACTTAAAAAAAATATAATTGTTCACTCGAAGATTCGCCATATTTCTCCAAAAAGGGTAGTTACATCCAACTCAGAATATAGTTTTTCATGCATAATAATCCTCAATGTTTTGTTTTATTTCTTGTTGCATGTTTAGATTTAGGAGATGCACAAACTTTTATCATGCAGGAATAACTTTCTGACAAAATATCCATAATGACAAACTTTATTTTGAATCGATGTAACCGATACTTGATAAAAATCCATGTTAACGTTTATAAAATACTTTAATGTTGATTGTCACAAAATTTTTGTTTTACAAATCCTCGACATATGTTCCGCCAATACAATGGCTTATTCAAGCAGAAGTATAGAAAGTATCTTATAGTAATAAGTATACATCTGTTTGAAGAAGACATTATATTGGCGAAATATATGTCGCGATTTATAAACTAAAATTTTGTGAAAATCAGCATTGAAATTGTATTGTGAACTTTCCCACATGGTGCGCACTTTGAGGACGACACCATATTATTTTATTCTATGAGATTTTCTTTACACTATTCAGCTATACAACCAACTTCCACAACTTGATAATTAATTGTACCTACTTTACACATTATTTTCATGAGGTATATGTGCTAAGTATTCTTATTGTAGTAATTTTGGAAAAAAATAAACGAGTACTGTAGGAAGATCATAATTGTTTGTATTGAAACACCCTGTATGCATTCCACAACCAGAAATTTATCTGTTTTAGATTTTAACAGAACAAAGTAAACAAAGCTCTCTAGTCCATTGAACGAATGTTCACGCTCACAAAAATATCGCTAGAAATACAAGGGGAAAGAAAATATAAACAAGTGTAACGCATCAGATATCTCATGCATGCTCTGACTGAATCAATATCATGCCGATGTTCCCATAATTGAATGTCAATAATCCTGTAATTTCTTGTCCTATTCCCATTCGGAGACACACACAACAAACAATATCCAGTTGTTCAGTTTGTGAAAGGACATTAAAATTGATATTCTCAACTAATAGGATTACCCGAAAAGCCAATTTCTCCAGTGGACCATTTCTATATTTCAATTCCCTTGTATACACTGGAACCAAATAACCCAATTAGTAATAAGAATTATTGGTAGAATTCAAAAGAAAGTGTATTTTTTCACAAATACGGTTTTAGTTGGTGGATCGAAATTCCATGGATGAACAGGTGTTTTCATGGAATATTATATTCTGAGGCCAATAGCAAATATAGGGAGAAAATTACAAAAGAAGAAAGAAAACAGTTGTATTTCAGTTGCTCAATAAAATTATATGAATTTGCCCCCTCGTAGAATCCCTGCAACATTGTTAGAAAACATTATTATCAACAATTGTGGTTATTTATTTGTAGAGAAAACATTCAAAAGAGTCGGAAAGTGGTGGAAACAAATAAAATGTAATTCTTTTTCGTTCTCCAAGTTTATGACCATTATTTCTAAGTTTCGTATAAGGCTAAATAAATGATTTATTCGGCGAGACTTTTGACACAGAGATAAAAGTTTCTTCAAGTTTTCTACTCTTTTAGATTTCTTCGGACGAGTTTTCAACAAAAGTATGAATAAATGATTGTATCACTCTGATGCCTAACTTGAAAATTGTTGCAAAATTGAGGAACGATGTAGGATGATGTTTTCCTTGTTTTTACAATTTTGCAATTTTTCTGCATTTTCTCTACGCAATAACAGAATTGCTTGTGATTCATAAATTCAACAATGTTGCTGGTAATTTTGTAAGCTTTATGTTAATTTTTACCCGTTCGACATATTTTGTTACGTTTATATAATTTTTACAGAAAAAATAGATATGTATATATGTGTGAACATGAATTTACAAGCCATACAGTATAAACATATATTAAATATATGCGCCCAATCAACCTCAGCCCTACTAAAAAAACGAACGTATCATAACAGGAAGGAATCAATTATTTAACAATGAGCTTATCATGTTATAAACTAGATGTCCTGCCATACCAGGATGCCCACTGCAATTTTCCTATACAATGTAGGAATATATTTGGGTCAAAAATTCATCAGAAAACAACTACATTCCTGGTTCATACCTCGATGAACGATGAACTACATCTAATGAATTTCCGTGCAAAGATCCTACAAGGCTATCTCCGCAATTGCTAGTTGCATGGAAAATGTAAACTGAAATATTTAAACCACCTATGAATCGATTTCTTAAAAATGGTCCAATTATCAATCCATGTCAAGGCAAAAGCTGAGACAACACCCGTAGATCGGTATTTACCAAACAATACCCACTTGTTCGCAAAGAATGAACGTATCATAACAGAAAGGAATCTATTATTTAACAATGAGCTTATCAAGTTAGAAACTAGATGTCCTGCCATACATTGTTTTTCTTCTTCTCTGTTTAATATCTGAAAATCTCATCCCTCTTGTCTGACGTTCATCTGACATTTGATGTTACCAATCTCGAAAAAATTTAAAATGCGTATCGAAATGGAAGAAAGAAAGAAAGAAAGAAAGAAAGAAAGAAAGAAAGAAAGAAATCTTTATTGACTACGTTATGTCTAAGAAAAAACATTTGTAGCATGTCATAAATTATTTCGAGAAAGAACAAAAAACAATCAAAAACAAAAGTTACAACATACATTCAAATTAAGTGTGGAGGTTCGGCAAGCATGTTCCTTGCGTCAAAAGTGTGTTGACGAACATGTTCTAAATATTCTGTAGTGGAATAGAAACAGTTTTTTTTTTTTATATTTTTTTATGACTTGTTTGAAACAAAACATATTCATAGTTTTAATATTGGCGGGTAAAGCATTATACAATTTGAAATCATAGGAATTTTTTTGCGATTTCGTCAGTTTGAAACGTTGAGGTCTAATAAGATTTCATAATGACTTCATTTAGACTTCAAATAGGAAAATAACATTATATATTCATAGAACAAATAAATAACATCTCATGAATTTTCGTGAGTACCAGTGGAATTTCCATGTGTCCGACCGACGAAAATTTTCGGAATATCCGTAACTATCATTCGAACGCTGAGCGGCGCGGCATCTCATTCGGCCGGCGGCGGCTTGAGCGCCAAGATTACGCGGCGGTTAAGTCGACTAAGTAATTTGATTGGACGTGCCGGCGGTTTGTTGGCTAATTATCGGCTCGCCTGAAGCATCTCTCAGCTTTCATTAGCTTAATGTCGGCATTAACTTACTTTAAGTTCGCCATCCGAATGAACGTCGTTTATTGTAACATTGTTTTGTTTCCATGCGATTTTGATTATTGGTGGAACCTCCGAGAAAGCTGCGCTCGCTTTTTATTCAAACAAACGGATCAACCTAACGATTTTCATTAGATTCGGATCCAGGGCCATTTTAAATATTGATATCATTAAACAGGGGTCTCTCCGGTAACTGTAGCTTCTCCGGTAGCTTTGATCAATATATGAAATACTATAAGTGGGCTCAATTTGAAAATTCAGTAATCCCTACTCCCTTATTTCAAAAGTACCCCCTAAGTATGAATTCCTTTCACCCAAGACCAACCGTTTTCAAATTTGAATTTTTAGGTTCATATATGTGGGTGACTATCATGGAATTGCCATTGGCACTGTTCTTGAAGTATATTCGATATTCTAGCAAATAAACTAGATCGAATATACTCTATTTGACTTGTTATATCGTATTTTCGGGAAATAGCTATAGTAATCCAGTACGATTGGGTTTTGAGACGAGCATGGATTGTAGCACCACCAAACTTGGTTTGCTAGATTTCTAGATTTTTCCATCTAATTAATCGAACGATCTCGAACAAGAGGAGAAGTCTTTATCAAATTTCAGGTCTGTAACAGTAGAGTATTCCAGTCGAAACTTCTATTTATTTTTATCTGTTTGCTGTCTTCTTTCGCAGAATAATTTTTCAAAACAGTACAGTAATTCACGTCACACATTCTAGCAGATGACCTCTTGAAAAATATCACTTTTTTGTCAATATAAATATCAGTTAATGATGCAAAAACTGTTTGGCATTTTTCATTTTCGGAAAATATTTTAAATGGCTTTTCCTCAATTGTAAAATGTTGCCAAGAAATGACACTCTGTAAATGCATGAACACCGGATAGACTCTGACATCGTTCGAAATCATCACATAATATTTATTTATTGAACAGATAGGTGTAAATTACCAGTATTAATTATTTATTTATGTTCATATCCAAACAGACCTATAATGGTCTTATTTCTATGGATCGAAAGGTCAAGTAGCTTAGTGGTTGAGACTGAAGCGTTCAAAACCATTGACTGCTGGTCGGCTAGGTTCGAATCCTCAGCGACTTCAGATTTTTATCTGATGGCCCGAGAAAGTGCTAGGAATCGCACGTTAAAAGGTGAGACCTCGTTAATCCTTGGCTCGCACAAGTTTCGACTTTTGAGGGCTGCCGTTCGTAAGGGGCCGACAGCTGGTTAACGGAAAAAACAATTTTAACAATTAAAAAAAAAAATAATGTGTTCTAGTTGTTAATAACTCCATTCGTCACCTTAGGAGCAGAACTGTTAATTTTTAACGCAACAGTGAATCGTAGAGGATTTCACAGCCGGCGACAAGATCAAATCATTCAGATGTTCACATCTGAAAATGAAAAAATCTTGCCCTGCCTGGGAATCGAGCCAGCGACCTTTCGATCACAAGCCCCGGCGCTACCACTGCGCCAATCCCTGCTTATCTCACCTGGTTATACCTGTCAACCCAATAGTTACGCCAGTGCAAAAATATCGTTGTTTTTTGCTTCAATTCTATTCGACACAAATAGCTGAAATTTTTATCACACCCTGTTGAAAGAAAACACAGAAACAAAGCGTAATCTGACCAAGATTCTGAATATAAAAATAATAATATCCCTATGAAATCCAATTCTAAAAGAACATCAGCACCCTTACAACCCTACCTGAGAGCACAAAAACAACTATCAGGAACTTTCATCTGCCGCACACTCAGTGGGAAGTGTAATTTTATGTTAAGCGATCTTGGGGGAAATTATACACGATTCGCGCTTCCAGTTCACACGTTAAGTATAAATAAAATTACAAGTGCGCCTGAGTTGTAAATTAGTCCGCTAAAAGTTAATTTGATTATATTGTAATTTGCTGAATGCAATCTGGGCCACTCGCGGGTACTCGACCCTTTTTAACGATGAGTTACGTCCCTCGACTTTCGTGTTCTCTTTCATTGTTTCGATGAAAAACAGTGGGTTTAATTGTAGCGAACATAATTCGAATGTAACTGAACTAGATTGTGTTGCACGTGATTATGTTTTTGGTGTGGTTTTCGTTGCGACAGTAATTATCAGTGACCGGATCTTGGATATACTGATGTTTGTTGATTTTCTTCAGCACACCTACTTTCAGTTACCAATCTCGAATTTGGAAAGGACGCCGTCGACAACTCTCTAATGATTGATTTTTATTGCATTTATAGAATCAAACCATATACTTCTTCTACACCGAGCAAAAAGTACCATTTTCGCGCTTCAAAAAGAAAGCGCAAATTTGCACTTTTTCGAGGAGCAAGCGTTTTTTTACTTTGTCGCTCGCCGAGAAGTTTTTTTTTTTTCAATAGAGCATTGATAGTGCTATTTGAGAGCCATAAATTCGAAATAAAAATAAAAATTTCAAGGCCTACTTTGAATTTTTTTCAAGGTTAAAAATCCAAAAATCATACTAGCGATTTTTTTAAATAGTTTTTGACGACTGGGTTCGCGACATTTTCAAATGGTGTATGTGGAAATTACGTAGGAATGCGTCCATCAAGAAAAAAGTTTTATGGCATTCAACTTTCAAAATTATTATGTCAATAAATCAACCGAAAACTTGAATTTCAGAACTTTTATCAAAATTCTGACCTACACCACTAGATTCAGAATATTTTGAAATATATTTTTTGCCAGAATTTCATTAAAATCTATTCATAAATGAAAAAAGTATGAAATATTAAAGATTGAAAAGAACGTTATTTTTTAGTGGAATTTCAGAAAATTTTTATTTTATTATTTTATAATAGTTTATTTATGAACAGACTTCGATGAAATTCTGACCAAACATATTTCGAAATATTCTGAATCCAGTGGTGAAGACAGGATTCTGATAAACGTTCTGAAATTGAGCTGGTAGGTTGATTTATTGACAAATACTCCAAATTATATGCCAATATAATTGATGGACACATTTCTACGTAATTTTCACATAAACTATTTGAAAATGTCGTGAATCCAATGACGTCGTCAAATTCTATTTAAAAAAATCGCTAGTATGTTTATTGAATATTTGACCTTGAAAAAAATTTGAAGTAGGCCTTGAAATTTTGATTTTTATTTCGAATTCATGGCACTTAACTAGAACTTTTGATGCTCTATCTATATTGAAAAAAAAAACTTCTGAATCGGATAATAAATAAGAGTTTAAGAGAGGTGGCCCGCTTTCAAATAGGTCACTCTGTATATTACGATAAATAGAGCGATAAATGAAGCAACTCACCAACTTTAGTTATGGAAAGTTATTAAAAAATAGTAATTATGATCATAGATGGCGGCCCAAGATGGTGGACAATTTTGTGATTACTTTTGTTCAGATTCGATTCAAAATTGGTATGGTGTTCGGGGTCAGAGATTTCGGTTTTTTAGTCATAAAACAAATTGTAGTTGTACGGAAAGAAATACCTTTGTAGATTGTTTTCTTCAACAGTGTAAAAAAAATGTGTAAATAATGTAAACAATTGTCGAAAATTAGTAAACCTGCTTGTAATATACATATATTTTTACCGATAATTATTTATTTTGGTTTGTGGTGAAATTTTCCCCGGTTTTGTGACTTTTATACACAATATGTGTAATACATAATTGTGGATGAATTTTTCACATTTTTTATTCAAAAGGTACCACAAGAAATGTGTTATAAATCACAAACAAGACTACCCGCCAATATATGGCACAACCCGCGTTATACTAGAATTGACTAAGGCTGAGGCTTACCAGCAAGACCAAAGCAATCTTCAACACCAGTTCCATTCAGGCCCCGACCAGCTGAGAAGAAAGGGATAGCTAGAGAACGAGGAAGTATTGATGGGATATTTGAAAAACTCATTGTGTCTCCACACATTAGGGAGTATTTTAAATTGATATTCTCTAAGAGCTACTTTAAAAAACGCAAAGCCTTGTATAAAATTCTTTTTTCGGCAATTTTTCTTTGAGAAAGTATCAATTCCCGGACTAGTCCGGGAAACGCTCGAATTTCAATATAAATATTTATATAAATGAGAATTAGAATGTTTCTGTTAGTACCTATCTTCTGTTCGCACTTCGATATTTAATACAAATAAGAATTAAAATGTTCAAAATTTTCTTCTACAAAAAAATATAATAAATAAATGTGTCTCGATTTGTTATTTCACACGGTTGCCGAAAAAATTGTGTACGCAACACGTCCGAAAACAGTTTATTTGGACTCGCAGACTTCCAGGACTCCCTACGCTCGTCCTAGAATCTTGTCCACTCGTCCAAAAAAACAGTGTTTTCCGGACTTGTTACGTAAATTACTAATACAGTATTGTGCGTTCTGAATTTCAATTTTGTCCACAGAACTATAATAAAAACAAAATGATGTTTAAAACAATAACACAATATTGTGTATTTTTCAATCATATAGTATACATGAGTAATTAAAGTGTCAATTATTTTTCACTTTTTAGTCCATGTTGGAAGTGAAAGCGTGTTTCTTAGTTTTTTTGAGCTATTATTTTTCCATCAAATAAATTGTGATTGCTCGATACTTTTGGAACAAGGGGGGAAATATCAACTGAAAAAATTCAACACGCAGGAGTTTTCTATAAAAAGTCAACCTGTATGATTTTCATACTTGTTTTTATAGATAGCTCTGGAAGTTTCTGCCAAAGTGTAACAGACGAATCTCAAAAATTGTCTCGGCGAATATTGTTGGATCTCCAGAAGTGAAACACTCACTTTTCCATGGAAATGCTAAGAAAAACATAAAGAAACCATTCTAGTCCTCTGAATTATAGTGCCATATGAGATAGGGTAGACTTATGCTGCACGATGGTAGGAAACGGGTAAAGAGTGATGTTGTGTCAGGAGTTCCCAAGTAGAGCACAAACATCTATACTTTATGGATCAGGATTGGTGATGAGAAAAAATAAATAGTATTAGCATACTGGTTTTTGACATCAGTAATGCACGTGGTTGGGTCTCTCGACCAGTTGCTCTAGACCATTCGCCTCAAATTGACGACCTGCCTCGTCGGTTTTGCTGGAAGATTTGAACCAGGTATATAGTTGTGTACAAAATTTAGACTGAAAAAATATTCGGAAGATAAAGAGGTAGTATAATGGTAAATTCAGTAATCAAAACATCACTTAACTTGACAGCGATGCGACAGATATATAGAACTGACCAGTTGTAACTCATACCTGTTTCGGACTGTACCGAGCCATTCTGCTACCTCGCATCGATATAGGCATGGCGATTTCACATTCGGAGCTAGATTTGTTAGCTGTACATTGAAACCTCCCACTATAATTGTATAAGTTTTTAATAAATAGGCAAATAATGTGCTGATTGAATTTGTTTTTATGTGCTTGAAAATCATTATATTTGGTGTATTTTAACTGTATTTATCGTATCATTGGATATTAAGCTTCCTCCAAGTTAAATCTTAATTACAAATTATTGATCTCATAATATCATAACAACACATAATACATTAGTTTCAATATAATACTTCAGTTACTTTAAAATAGATACCAAATGGCACGCTCAAATGACAATGACGTGACATAACCAAAGTTGTTGATTTCATTTTCACATCATCGTTGTCAATGTCAATGATACGATAAAGCTTTGAATGTAACTAGATTATTATCCAATTCAATTAAACCTCGAAGGTTTCGCAGGCGACATCCTCGATTATTAAAAATCGCATAATAATCTTGTTACATTAATAGCTATTATGTTAATTATGATTATGAATATGAGCAAGTATTTTCTCCATAATGATACCACTATTTTGGTATATTACGGGGCTTTAGTCAGTGTCCCATGTCCTTCGATTCATGTTTTTATTTCATTCATTCGAGTCATTCACTGATTTCTACTGGCTATATGACAGGAAACCTTAAAAAAAAAGAGAATAACAAATAATTTATTTCTTCCACAAGCCAACTTATTATTTTCACTAGAATCTCCAATGCAACAATAATTCATTGAAAGAAAACTTTTTTGGTGTTTTCTACTTCCACATTTTTCTTTTTCAGCATCTGCGGTCCGACGAAACCCACTGAAGTTTCCGCGAAGTTTCTGTTGAAATTCACACTTATACAATTTATTTATAATACTCCTGGGTGGTGCACATTTGAATTCACATCATTTTGAGTTGTGTACATGTTTCCAAGATCAACGAAAGAAAAGTCATCTATTCAGGAATACAAGAATATCCTTTTTCTCTAGGGTATGCGACCAAAAGAATTGTTTCGTATCCGGGAATTTAGGATGCTATATTTTAAAAGTTCAGAAGTTTTAAATCATCGTCAGGAGTCAAACGATGGGGAGAAATATTTAATTCCAAACTTTATTAAGGTAAGTGTTTGGGGAGTTGAGAGTTGAATGGTGGATGTTTTAATTTTATTTATTATCCCTGCTGAGAACAGCGGGATACTGTTGAAGAAATTCCCCCGTCGGGTGTCTGAGGTTTTTTCATCGACGACGGAAGAGCAGAAATATCATGCTATAGTGGATTAGTAGGAAGTCTGGCAGTAAAAGATCTAAATTATGGATGGACCGGTTTACAATGGCGACCGTTGGAAGAATCATGAGACAAATAAGTATCCAAATAACAAAGGTCATTGTTAGAAATGAACAAATTCAACGAATATTTTCATAACAAGTGACACTGCTCCACATTTGAGTGCGAACATTAGATTGTCTGCGATCAGTTACAAAAATTAGAATTTGAAAATTAAGAACATTTTGATCGTTTATTGTGAAATGAGTTTATTCGCATTTTTAAATCAGTCAAACTTATTGAGTACAATATTGTTTTCAATAAAATGGATAATATAGCTTCTCAGAAGAGAGAAATATTTTCAAGAAATGAATTGTACAGTAAAAGGAGCTTTAATCTTCATGTAAGAATCGGCAATTGTGGCCAAACGTCTCAAAATGATAGGTTTTGTGTTACGAATATTTACCGATTCATCAATTGAAAAAAAAAATATTATAGTGTGCTTGCCTAATACTTGTTTAAGAATGTTTATTGTTCATGTAATGTGAATACTGATTTCATTGGGAACAAACAAAAGAAATTATCCGGAAAATCTTCTTTTCGCTTAGGTCTTAGAATTTCAACGATATAATAGGAGAATTTCTTGAAATAATTTTTTAAAGCAATACATTTTATAATGAACTACTTCAATTAATAACTTTCTTTATTCAACAAAGAGATAGTATGACTCCTCCTTTATTGAAGATCAGTGCCGGATTTAGGAGGGGGGGGGGGCTATGGGACTATCAGTCCCCGGCGGTGAATTTTAACTTGTCGCCTTTTGAAGCAAACGCGCAATTAGCGACCGCCGGCACCGCATCAAAAGGACGTACTAGGTTGGGAACTGTTTTTGTGAAAATCATAACTTTCAATAATCAAGCGCCTTACAGAGCGGTGCCTTGGACGCTACAATACAAAAGCGGTACATACTTGTATTTGATGAAGATAAAAAAGCCGAATTCTACACAGTAGGGGTAATTTCGTCTAACTCAATAACAAGTAACAAAACCAGACTGCAGTATTCAATAGGTTGTCGTTGGTAATGGTAAATATTGAACAGAAATTCGAAAAAATTAGTAAAAAAGAAGGTTGTGCATTCTGGAAAGCTTTTCAGGAAAGGCAGAAGATGAATAAACAAAAGAAGTTTTTGTTGTTGTTTGTTGTTGCGTTTAAGTTGTGAAGTAAATATAATTTGATTCGTATGTTATTGTCCTATGCTGTGAAAAAAAAAACAGTGAAAGGGTAGTTCGAAACTGACAATTGAAATTTATTATTTGGCAGCGGCGCGGCGGCATCGTAATAGTTAGCCCCTGACGCAAGTGAGTATAAATGTTGAAGATAAGAAACTGATATTATAATATATCTTTTTTCCGTATCAGTCCTTGTCTAGCATTCGCAGTTAAGTTTGTATACAAAAGGTATGGGTTCCTGGCCACAAGAGAGTGCCGGAAAACCAGGTGACAGATGAATTGCCAGAACCTGCAGTGCCGTTCTGTAGACCGGAGCCAGTACTAGGCATCGCAAGAAGTCAAATTTCTTCTATCCTAGATGATTGAGTGGAAAGAGAACTAGAATAACTTCGGAGGAACACCGCCGGCTGCAGGCAGTGAAAAGATTTCGTGGCCAGCTGCAGGCAGTGAAAAGATTTCGTGGCCAGCTGCAGGCAGTGAAAAGATTTCGTGGCCGGCTGCAGGCAGTGAAAAGATTTCGTGGCCGGCTCTAGAAAGTCATGACGTGGCTTTTAGGTAGAGATCGCCAAACATCACACCTCATCCTTGTAAGGCAGGCCATAACAAACTAGGTAGACACCTGTCACTAATGGGTATAAAAGACAGCTTAATCTGACATATGTGTGAAGAAGACAAAGAAACTTCGTCTCACTTCCTTGGCGAGTGTGAGGCGTACGGGAGGCTAAGATTCGAAATCTTCGGAGTTGAAAAACTCCATCAAGAGGAACTTATTGAATAAGAGTGGGTGGACGTACTGACCTCCATCAGTAGGTCACAAAGATTTGGAAAGGAAGACTGGGAGAGGTAATGTAGTTATGTGGAGAGCGGGGGATGGCAAAAAGGGCCCATTGGAGCCTACTTGTCTGGCTGCGGCAGTGGCCTCCCATAGTTACTACTACTACTACTTGTACACAAGTTAAGAGCATAACGTTGTTAGTTTTTGTTGAAACGGCATGATTTTAAATTGAGAATTCTGGATATAGAGTGGCCACAGCTTACTGTATACTTACAGTGAGCATATTGAATACACTTGGAGAAGTTGAAATAAAGGGTGAGCCAGGCTAACCTAACTTTCTCTCCAGCAATGGACCCAGAACTTCTCTTATTGAAAGTGGCCATCGATTGATTTTCTTGAAATTTCAGTACGTTGTAGTATTTGACCACCTTATCAAAAGTGTACATTGGCCCAACACGATCCTAGTTTTCGTGATATTGGGTGTTGAAGTAGTAAGTGGCCATTTTATTGATTATTCATTACGCAAATACAAGATTCAATTATTATTTGTTCATACAAAAAAAAGTGTGATTTTTGTTAGTTACTGAAGCAACCCACTGAAGTACTCTTTGAACTTTCTTTTTTATTTTTCTTGACAAAGGCTCTGTAAATGGGCTGAAATCAGCGTCCACACTGTTCCAGAATTGGCTCGTTTCGTGTTTTGGACTCGCAATTGTCATTTATCAATTTGTTATAAATAATTGAATAAATGGCTGATATGGCATAAGAAAATTCAAATTGCAAATGTACCAAAGAAAACCGCAAACATTTTCTGGTTTTCCGAGTTTTCTCTGTTACAATTGATCTGATCTGGTCGTACCTACTAACTCTCGTTTTATTCGTATTTCATTTCTCTACAATTATTTTATTCAGTGGAAAGAGATTGCTGTATTAGTTTTCATTTAATAAACAAAAAATTGAAGAAAAGCTTTTTGTATTTGTATTTGTATTTGATTGTTCATAACTAATAATTCAATGACAATTGCGAGTCCAAAACATAACAAAACATGACTTCAGAGTGTCGTTAATATGATGGCATAGTCGGTTCTGTCTTAGTAATTTCGTCACAGAATCACACATTGATTGGTCTAACTTTAAAATTTTTCAGCGCAGCTGATGTTCACAATTAGGTACTTTCAACATAAATATTATTGTTGAAAATTGGCTTTTCAGAAGTAAAAGTAGAAAAAATCATATACCGGGTGACCCAGATCAATTTACCCCCCTGTATCTTTGTTGTTTGTATGAATATGTTCAATTTGGTACATCTATTTGATGCCATGAATGTACCTAAACTTCAATGAGACCAAATATGACACTGACTTTTACAACAATATATCACAATCACACTTTCAATTCACAAACTACTGATATATTTTGATATTCCATAAAAAAATCACTTTTTGTATTCCCCTCGTAACGGAACACTTTCATCAAAGTGTGCTATGGAAGATGAAACAATAGTATGTGACTAACAATAATTCGATATCAAAGTGTTCACACAATGATTTATTTGTATGCAGACGTAACTATTTTACCAATTTTTGCTTTTCTTTATTTTTCAACACCTATAAACTCATTTCTTCTGAAGATGCTTACATAGATTTTTTTTTGTGTAAGTTAGAAATTCCTCTCTATATTGAAGTAAGAAACATGAATAGAATCTACTTGTGTTTCCTATTCATTTTTTCATGACTATAATTCCCATCCTAAACTTACATTTGTATCCAACTCCATGTTGATAATGAAAGAAAATTCGGAAGTTGCGAAATTAAAAAAATTGGCGTTAACACAGCCAAATTCCATAGCCAACTGAGATGAAGTTTAGAGATTTAATGCAAATGTAGGCATAGTATAAAGATTATCTTCATAAGAAAATAAATAGGAAATAAAAATAAGTGAGTAGTCCTTTTCATGTTTTGTTTTTCAATATAGATGGGAGTTTCTAACTTACACAGAAAATCTTATATAAGCAATTGAAAGAAATGAGTTTATTGGTGTTGAAACATAAAGAAAATTGGGAAATTGAGAAAATGGTTACGTCTGCATGAAAATCATAGTATGAAATTATTGACTTCAAATTATTGATAGTCACAAGCTATTTGTTTCATCTTCCATAGCACAGTCTTATGAAAACATTCCATTACGAGACGAATAAAAAAATAATTTTTTACGAAATCTCAATTATATCACTAGTTTGTAAATTGGAAGTATGATTGTTAATTGCTACCATATTTGAAACATCTATTCAAAATAACAACTAAGATACAGGGGGATAAATTAGTTCTGGGTCACACGGTATATTTCATTCCAAAGCAGGGTTTATGATATGAAGGTGGTTTTGTGTCCCTTTTTCTGGGTGGATATCAAATTCGGCGAATGATACCCTTAAATATTTTTGGAGCCCGCTCACAGAGCCTTTGTCGAGAAAAAAAAATAAAAAAAAACTTCAGTGAGGTACTTCAGTGAGTTGCTTCAGTAACTAACTGTAAACACACTTTTTCCAAATAAAACAGTTAAAAGACAAGGCTCTAAAAAAATCTGAGCGACACTGTAGAACGATAGATTTGTGCTGTTGATTCTGGCAGAATATTTGAGCTCTGTCGGTTATGTTGACAATATATTTCCTTGCTTAACAACCAATCAGTGGATTTCAAATTTTAAAATTCAGCCAATAGAATCGGAACTACAGTGAAAATATAGCTTGTCTCTGTATTTTCACGGTGATAAACCTGCTTAGTTTTTGTTTCACTATCTGTCAAGTGAAAATAATTATTTAAATTATAAACATCAAATTTATGTGTTTTGACTAGTTCTTTATTTATCAATATGAGCGATCGTTGGGGACAAATGCCCATTGGTATCATAGATGAGGCCGTGGAAAAGAGTATTCCGTTTAATACGGCTAGAAGTAAAGCATCAATTACCTGGTGACACGATTTTTCTTTATTTCAAATCGATATATTGTCGTCCTAAATATAATTCGTGGTATGATTAAAAACCTATAATTTTTTGGAATATTAATGAATTGCAATCCCAAAGCTGAAAATACAACGAGTCCGCAGGACGAGTTGTATTTTCTTGCATTGGGATTGCCAAAACCTATAATTTTTTGGAATATCAATTCATTGGCAATCCCAATGCAAGAAAATACAACTCGTCCTGCGGACTCGTTGTATTTTCAGCTTTGGGATTGCAATTCATTAATATTCCAAAAAATTATCGGTAATAATCATACCACTTATTATATTACCCCTGAAAATAAGTCACGCGAGAAAGATTCATACCACGAGGCCGTCAGGCCGACTGGTATAAATTCTCAAGTGACTGAGGAAACTTAACATACGAGTGGCATACAATGTTTTGATTAATAATGACAGTCATAACTGTCATGTGTTAGATAGAATATTTTTCGTCAGTATACGAAAAACGCGTGTTGGTGTAATATGTTGGTTCACGGCACTCGTACGCTGAAGCTAATCATTAAAAAAAAAATGTTCTATGATAATTCTATGAAATTTTCTCTAGTGTGATTTATTTTATATTTTCATTGTAAAATGAGTCGGAAAGGAGAAAAGGTGTTTTGTGCGCTATTTTATTGTCATAGCGGCGCGAAACTTTCCAGGTAAGTCCCTTTTTGAGCAACAAATGATTGACCTATATTACTATAATGGAAAATTTACATTTCTATTACAAAATAATTGATTCCATACAATCGCGAGAGGGTTATGCGAAACTACGAAAGTGAAAAAAGGTTAAATCGATACAAATTATATTTCAAATTCAAAAGGCCTCATATTTCAACAGTGGCGGCTGTGACAATGGTATAATTCTAGATATTGTATATGGAAAATAAATCACTCAGTTAATATATGGAACTATAACGAACGTAAACAATGGCCACAATTATCGTTTAAAATAACCAATCAATTCGAAAGAAATAAAATTACCAGAATAACAAATAAATTGAGGTATTTACAAGTATTAGCTCATTTTGATGGATTAACATATGTGGGAAACATCCCAATCTACAGAATAACCCGAAAGTTAAGGAAAAAGTGTTATATTGCCTTCAAATAACTGCTCAACAGTTTAGTGAGAGAGACAAGGATTTTGAATATGAACTACCAAGGTGGAACGAGATGAGATGCTGATCTGATATAAAATGACAGGTTTTCGCGGTTTCTCTCGACACAAATACACAGATTTGATTCTAAACGACTCTGTTATAGCTATATTTATTATATACTGTATGTATGTTCAATAAAAGTATTGTGAAGTGCAAACTTGTAGAATGTCTACCCATACAACACCTGGGCCTCCAATAGATGTTCGATGGATATCCATTCAGGATATTTTAGATATCCTATGGACGTCCAGTTTTCCTTATGGACTTCCATTACGAACGTCTATAAGACATAGACGTCCATGAGATATATCTCATGGGCGTCCAAAATATATCCCTCATAGACGTCCTTATCGAACAATTGACAGAAATGATAAGTTAACGAAAACCTGAAATTCACAAAGAACATCAAGAAAAGGTAGCCTGATTTATGTTGGAGCAGCAAAAAAACATTTATTATTTTGCATAACGAAACATTCAGTTCAAATGCAATGATAATTCTATGATAGATTGGAGTCTAGAAACAAAATCGAACATACAAATCATGTCTCAAGAAACATATATGCATATGAGTAAAAAACAAAGATTTTCATATGAAATATGCATTCTTTGGTAGGTAACTTCCTCTTGAAAGAAAAACATCGTAGTAGGAACAAGGTACTAGCATATCGGCTACCTCTGGAGACGAAAACCAAGCCTTATTAGCTTGTTCGGAAGATTTTCTTTAATCTTATATTTTGTTGACTTTGGCAGCTTCTTAAAGTATTTTTGGTATAAACCATAGGCATCAAAAGGGAGCCCTCCTTTGGGAATGATAAATTCCCTGTTCTTTTTGTTTTTAGTATACCTCAACGTGACCAAATCTCTGGTACTGGTGCTTTCAAAATCATCCACAGTCAGCTTAACAAGTTCGTCACGTCTACAGGCCTCAACAGACCACACATTGGTACAACCTTTTCAAGCAACCGTATGATCATCTGCCTCCAACGAAAACTTAGTTACTTCTTCTTCAGACAAAATTTTTGCTTTCTTTGGTGTTTATCCATGACACTTTCGTCTCAAGAACAAAAATAATTTTTATAAATCTGAAAATACTATTTCTGTAGGTAATAATATGGTGAACGATTTAAAATAACTTACCTTGAAATGTCAATGTTGTCATAAACTTTCAAAGCAATTTTCAACATTGAAATCTTGCTCCACAGCGATTTAGGAGAATAAACCTCTGATTTTCTTTAATTCATCTTCATTAACCACCTTTACATTCTTGCTTTTACGCCACTCAAAATTTTTATATTTTTTTGATATCGCCCCTGATTTATTTTCGGCAGTTAATCAACACTCGCTGCACCCAATATTTCTATAGTAATTTTCCCATTATTTCTATAGTAATTCGATTTTGTTCCTCAATTTCTTCAGTTTCATCCATGGTCGTTGTTAAAGCGAATTCGCGAACACTAAAAACTGAGTTTGTTTATTGTTTTGATATTGTTGTTTGATATTGTTGTTTATTGTTTTGATATTGTTAAGCTGTTCCATGACAACACGATGTTGGGATTTTTCTGTAGAATTACGAGGTGAAATTTTGTTCTTTCCTCTGAATCAAAATGTAATCTTTCAGCGGGATTACCAAAAGTCTTGAACGACACACAGCCGATACGCAAATAACCAATTCGGTTGTTATAATACTCGGGTGCGCTTCGGATTACAATATTCAACCTCATCCGTTATTTGCTACATATCGGCCTTGTAACGTTAATAACTATAACATGTTACCTGTAGATAGATAGAATACCGATTTGCTGGCAATTGATTCCATTCTGAAAGTAGTCCATTTCGCGGGTGAAAAAGGCCAGGCTTCTAACGGATACTTTTCTCACACTCTCCAGGTTCAGAACGATATTCTCGTTTTGCGCTTCCTGGACTGGTACCACTGCTGTGCATTCTGTGAGGATATGCATGGGTGGCTGACTCAGCTTCGTCCAAAAACCACATTCATTCATTATTATCCGTGATATCTATAATGATGAAGTGCTTGTTAAGATGGCAGTGATCCGTCAAGAGACCTTCCACTATTCCCATTTTCTTTCTGTCCATTGCGAGCAGAGTTTTTGACCTCCTAGTGGGCGGCCCTTCAATGTGGAGTTCCGATTTTCTCATTTCCGAGCCCTCTTTCTATGCATCCTAGAATGACCTCTTTCTATGCATCCTGGAATTTTACTTCCATGATTTACCTTATGGTAGAGACACTCCATGATCCAGTCAATCCAAGGATTAGTTCTGGTCCAATCGTTGAGCTCTTCGTTTTTCTGACCAAATAATTGGGGACCCAAAGCTTCACCTTATTGGCAGTGGATATACCACCAGCGAACTAACTCCGTATGATTGCCGCTTGACTGTCTGTGCATTTCATGATTTGATGGACGCGGTAGTTTCTGTATATATTTTCTCTCACATAGGCGGGTATGGCATAAACTCTTGATTGAAATGAAGTGGCAAAATTGGGTGTAACAGAGTTCCACTTTCGGAGATTGCCTTCGTCTGATTCACCCATCTTGGAGCCATCTGTGTATCAGATGATCCCAGTGGCGGGGATCAGGCAGTGCCCGATTTGCTCTCAGTCCTCCCTTTTGCGAATGACTGAGACCTTTTGCTGAATCTTTATCCAAGGACAGAAAAATCATTTTCCGTTTGATTTCATAATCTAGAATGTTTATTCAATCTCTCGCTCCGCCATTGGTTGGAGTTCCTCAGCCAAACAATGACTTTGCCTCTCTCGTGTTCGATGATATTATTTCAGTAAACAAATTCAAAACTTCCTAAGGCTAAAGTAGACATACTCACAACGAATTTCTCGATGACGCAATCACGATCTTGCAAACTATCGTATTTTATAAAGAAACATACCTCTTTTTCTCTGACGGTCTATGAGCAAACTTGTGATTTTCTACTGAAATATGTATTTTGATGAACCAATGATGTAGTTTTTGGAAAATTATTTTTTTTTTTGCCTGACTGCATAAATAATGAATTTTTATACCTACAAAAAAACAAGAGATTCCCAAATAGACGATTTTAATTGAAAGAAAATAGCTTTTTATGTGTAAACTTTGGAGGAGACAAAAAAACTGTATTCGGTCTATTCTACGTAGTGCGACCTTCAGTGAATTGAAAGAGTCAAAATACGGTAGATGGCGTTGCAATCGAGTTCCAGTTTTTTGATTTTTTTCATCATTCCAAGTTTTTCGTATATCAGATCATATTAATACCGAATTTCACCCCCCCCCCCACACCCACATGACGACGGCTGGGACAACTAGTTATTTAAAAATTACTATTAAAAACGAACTGAAGTAAGTATGTAGTTATATTTTGAAAATCAGCATACATATTTGCGGAAGGTTTTTGACATGTACCGATCCACCTCAATCAACAAACAAAACCTATTTCACCCCGAAAAAATTTCAGAATATCATGAAAGCGACTACCAGGCTATCATTTCCAGAAAGATGACTTTCCTTATCTCCAGGCTTCTGGGATGTAATTGAATCTCCTGCATATTATATAGAGACTTCTGTCTTAGAGAGGGTAACAAACGTTGCATGTCTCCATGATTTAATGGCCAACTTCCCGAAATCCATCATCTCATGACGGATAAATTTACTGAGAGAATCCCCAGAGATACATATATACACATTCCGTCTATTGTCCTTGTAAACTAGTTTAACTCTCACTTCTGACTGAAATTATTAGTAGTTGTTGAGAGTGACAAACCCGCCAACCAATGAAATATTATACAGTGAATCCAAAAATGAATTTTTGGCATAGCAGACGGCAAGGTGAAAACCAGAAGTGAATAAAAAAAATGTTGATCAACCGGGATTCGATCCCGGGTCTCATTGTTTCCGGCCATGTGCATCAGACCGCTACGACACCGATCATGTTTCGAAAACCGGCGACATTTCAAATTCAGTTCTGTGTTAATATAAGACGATGATGAGTATTGAATGAAATGATAGACACATTCTCGCATTCCTCATCATCGTCTCATACTAACACAGAACTGAATTTGAAATGTGAATGGCCGGTTTTCGTAGCAGGATCGATGACGTAGCGGTCTAGCGCACATGGCCAAAAACCGTGAGATCCGGGCTCGATTCCCGGTTCGTCCACATTTTTTATTTCCAGTTCTGGTTTTCAACTTTGCGACCGCTATGCCAAAAACACATTTTTGAATTAAATTCAACTACAGACGTAAGACGACTTCAAGTACTTCATTATTCATATTCAATTGCCTGAGTCATACACACTTGAAATTCCGGTTGGAAAGTAGGTCGATACTTCTATATGTGATTGGCACCTGCTGATACATCAATAGAATTTCACTGGGTGTGGATGAGATAATGTTTCCATCTTTTCAGTTAACCCTTATCATCGTCTCACGAAACTGAATTTGAATTGTGAATCGCCGGTTTTCGGAACAGAAGCGATGGCCTATCGGTCTAACGCACATGGCCGGAAACGTTGGGACTCGGGTTCGAATCCCGGTTGATTCACATTTTTTTAATGCAGTTCTGATTTTTATTTTTCCGTCTGCTGAATTGTGCCAGACACTCATTTTTGAATTCAATTCAACTACAGACGTAAAACTACGTCACTGATTATTTAGTGAGTTCATTGAGTAGAATAACATTCACATATTTTCTCCCCAACAAATTTGGCAACTAGTGTAGTAAGGGGTAGTACATGTATCTGATTCAGCAGAATCCATCATCAGGACTATAGCAAATTTCTCGATTTCTCAAATTCTCGATTTCTTTTTTCTCCATTTCTCGTTTTCTCGATGGAACTGCTAACGGTGTAATGATTGAAGATATTGACATTGACGGGAAGCGAAACAGAAATCTAAATTTTCAAGAGGCACTCTTGGCGATGGAACTTGCATGGTTTTTCCATGAAATGGTACTGCTGATAGTAATCCATATGTCATTGGAATGGAAGATATCATTGGTATGGATATATAGTCCTGAAATAGTTACGTTGGCCACTGTGAGATCAGTCTTTCTAGAGAAAACACTTGCTTGGGATTTTTTCGCATCGAATTTTACTAAGTTTATTGGATCCTATTCTAAGATGGCTGTATTTAAAGCTTTCACGATTCTTCCCTATTCAATTCTGCTTCGACTGGCTGATATCGAAACTTTGGAAAAGAAAGCGGTTTACCTAAGGGTACTTCTATCCGCAAAGCTATGCACTGGACATGAAGTAGCCCCCACAAATTGATATGGCGAAGAAAAAATGTTGGTTCTAGAACGGATCCCTGCGGAACACAAGCATTCTTTGGTAGAGTGTAGAGTGACATACCACCACCAGCCAGAGAGATCGGTTCGAGACAAAGGTAGATAGCAAGGAACACAACTGGGGAGGGAGGGGGAAGCGAGAAGTCCCTGGTGCCAAACGCCTTGGATATATCTGAAGCAACGACCAGGGTTTCATCATAGACATATACTGCTGTTCAAATATGTGAGACATAAGCAAAGGTCACCCGTTGATCTCTGATGCCGGAAACTAAATAGTCAATAATTGATAGTTCTTGTGCATTCTAGATATTTCATGAGCTCGATGTTGGTTGCTCATTTTCCATGACCTTCTAAGTAACAGCAGATAACAGATCCATATTTGTAAATAAACCATAACAATCGACATCAAGAATTCGAAAGATATACCAAGTATGTTGAAATTTCAGATGAATTTCTTCAAATTCTACTTTGTTGTCAAAATTATTTTATGATTCAAATGTAAAAAGTACTGGTGTGAATTGAGTGAAAGATTCACCCATGCTTTGAAAATTCTCTTTTTACATTTGTGTCATAAACAGCTATATTCAATGAGAAATACGTTAATGTTATTACGTCTTAAAGATCGTTTTCAGATTTCTGAGCATTGGCATAGCATTGGGCTACCTAGCGAAAGGTTATATGGGTTCCAATCATCACCGAAACGATATATTTTTTTCTCTAATTTTGATAAAAATGAAAATATTGTAATCGGACGAGAATGAAAATGACTGATGATTGCATATATAAAATAATGCATAAATGAATGTATGATTTACAACGCTGCTCAGTAGAGTGATTCATAGCATAGTAGAAATACATTTGATTTCTTCTTTTTACGGTTGGTTACTAGGATAAAATATTCATCAAAATCAGAACTGTGCCTAGCACTGACAAGCACTAAGCACTAAGCACTCTTGAAAAAAGCTCCGAAATCTCGAGCACCAAGCACTGTTATTTATAAAATGCTCAAAAAGTAATCCCAACCAGGGAGCACTAAGCACTAGGCAATTCTCAGAATGTTGAATACCTAAAAAAAATTCAGTAAGTGAAACTTAATTAAACAAGTAAGATTTTCACATATAATATTACATCGCGACATTTGAAGCTACACTGTAGCTTTTTGACCAGGTTATTGTAATATCGCTTAAAAAAGCTACAGTAAAGCGAAACATGTCACGATGTAATATAATTTCTTGAAATCTTATGGTGTTCAATCAAGTTTCAGTAACATACCACTCTAACAGTCTGAGAAGTGCTATGGACCATCAAGTACTAACCGAGTCAAAAACTTCTACTTCTACTTCTACTTCTTCTACTCACATAACTAAAACGGCATTCAGCTTATCGCGCTATCATCACAGATTCACAATCTGTATCTGAGGAATTGTTTTAAACACATATCGCTAGGGTTACTGTTTGGTTTCAGTGGTTAAAAAAACTTCTGACATAGTAGATCCTGACCTGTCAATTGAAACTATTTTGGTAACCTGTTATGATAAAAAAGATATAGCAAAGCGTTTATAAACTTCTCGAGATACTTGTTCATTAAACACCAGTTCCAATACGCTGTACTCGACTGAAATACTCGTTACTGAAAGGACGTTTATAACACTTGTTACACAATAAACTATTTTGAAACAGAATTGCTTGAATCAACTCTTTTTATTCGAAAACAATTGTTGTTAAATTGCTATTTCCATAAACCAGCAACCACCCTACGAGCAACCCTCAGAAGTCTTCGAGAGCTAGGGAAGCTGGAGCCCTTACCTTTTAACGTGTGATTCCATGCACGAGGTCGGTGGGCGCGGCGATTCGAATCCGCGTACCTTGTCATAGCAAACGAGAACACAACCAAGGCCACCAAGACCCATAGGAATAGGATTAAATGTTTGGCTTTGTGAATTTCTTGATATCGTTTTTTGTGTGTTTAATCTCCCACAGTTTGAAAATGAAAATATGTGAATCAAAATCATATCGAAATGGGCTGCACATGGTTACCTCTTCACAGATAATAAGTGAGAAATAACCAGAATGGTGATTGACATACTTCAAAGCCCCAGGATAGTAAATGTCACCACAACGAAATTTTTGGCAGATTTCTTTTGACTTTCGTCAAAGAAATGTTACATAAGGACGTGAACAAAAGAATGTTTCTACAATATTCATATGACAAGGCTTAGTGCTTAGTACTCCCTAAGCCTTTTCGTGGAATGCTTCGAAGTACTAAGCACTACGCACTGAATTAGGAAAGTGCTAGGGAGCACAATGCTTAGGAGCACAAAAGTGCTTCGAGTGCTTTCATGAGCACTAAGCACTGTGCTACGGGACAGCTCTGATTGAAATAACTGGTAGCTCCTCTATCGGAATAGTTTGTCAAGCCTAATCAAACGGCAACCTTAATGTTCCTAGTTAAAAACTAGAAACCATTCATAAGTGCCACTTTGATATGTAAACTTTGATTTGGTACTCATTTTCTATGGCTCAGTACTAGTGAACACAATTTTCTTTCAATTTTATTTTCCTTCTTTTCTCTTCTACAATTTATAGAATGTACTTTTTTTTTCTATATGAGAAACTCATCCTTATCCATGAATGATTCAGATAACAGGGTAATATTTCGACTCTGTATCAATCTGATGATGGGTTCTGTTGAATCACAGATAAATTTTAGAGAGAATGTGACTCTTCGGATGGGTTCTTCTGGAAAGTTGTATCAGGCTCAATCATAGAGAACATGTGGTTGCTGGGATGAGTATAGCCTTGGTAGTTGTATCAGGCTCAATCACAGAGATGTGACCGTTTGAATTGGTTCCTACATGGTGGTTTCATCATGATCAATTACAAAAAAATGTGAGTGTTGGAATGGGTACCTCCTTGGTAGTTGTATCAGGCTCAATTACAGGGGAGATAGGATAAATATTCGGTAGTTTTATCAGGCTCATTCAGAAGAATTATTTTTCTGTTGCCGGGTACCTATATGGTAGTAATATCAGGTTCAATCACGAATGAAATGTGACTGTTGGGATAGTTTCCACTTGGTAAATGTGTGACAGAACCTTTTGTACGATATGAATTGATGCTGCTGCGTAGACAGAGTCACTGAGTTCATCGCATTTAGTAGGAACTGGTTACACCTATCTCCTGATATCTGAAATGTTATTATTTTGGTATCTATATACCAGCTTTGTATGAGTGTTTGTATTCGTCTTTCAAGTTGTGTGTGATCATAATAATCATCATAATATACATTCTGTATTTATCAGAGCACAGCTACATATTGAACTAGTTCGAAAGACCCCAATAACAGAATACATATGGGATGAAATCTCGTATCTGTTCTGAAATTAACCCTGTGGGGCGAGTTCTAGAATTGCCATTTCCATCCAGTTTCTGTGCTTCTCATTGACCTCTCAACCTAACTTTCGCAGACTTCAGAATTTCCTTATCTAGTATAGCGGCACTAACAGTAAGTGCCCGCCATTTATTTTACTCGGATGTTTTTCGTATGACGAGTCAGCTGATTACGTATTCTGATAAATCTGATATTCCACTCAACATTCCTCAAACATCAACCCTCTGCGGATATGGGTCGTAAGTTCCAGCACAATACGCCCGTTTTGTTTTTGCTGCCGATCAATCTTAGTCGAAGGGAATGTGTTTTGCGTTAAAAATCGCCTCAGTAAGCAGATCGGCAGAAGCTTGTACGTGAGATTCAATAACTGTTCAGACATTTATGGCGGTACATCAAATTCAAATGTATTTCGATATAGGCACGTCTTACTGATACTCGTCTGAAATGGGCATTTGGAAGGAAATGTTATGAACAGAGATTTTTTTTCAAAGTAGTGACACAATTAGAGCATGTAAGTAAGGAAATCCAATGAATCTGAAAGAGTTTTGGGTAATAGAATTAGGTATTATTATAGCAAAGATGACATGAAGTGCATTCATCAATAAAACGTGTCTAGGTTATAAAATTAGAAAATTATGCCATTTTACCCCTTCAGATCTTCTGGAATATGAATTCAGTGCCTGCGACTGATTGAGCAGAATAATGAACTCAAAGTTCACTTGGTTGCATAAGCAAGTGCAGCTGGGACTAAAATTATACAGGATGATAGGTTTGGTCAAGGTGTTATCGACCACTGAATTGAGTTCCAAATTTTTATCAAATATTAGATGCTTCACTTCATACCAGTACAAAATATGTATCTTACAAATGCAATAAAGGTAAATTCAAAGTTATTCAGTACGGATGAATAAATGTTCTGTGGCTTTATTTTTATCACATGCGAGCTGATCCTTCAGGTTTATAATTATGTCCAGTTGGTATCGATTAATTTTTTGTTCGAGTATTGATTCAGAAAATTTGCACACAGACCGAAAATATGAATAGCACTTGAATCTACATTAAAAAATTGTTGTAAAGTTGGCGTCAAATTGTGACGTAATCCTGTCTGCGAGTGTTGAATGTTCATAACAGAAAGGGTACTAACGCGATGAACGTTACAAGAGTTTGTCTCGGGGACCGACACTCAAAATCCCTGCATGCTCTCGGCTACGCTCGGAGTGGATATGGTCATGATTCAAATGAAGGTGAGTAGGTGAATAAGACAACAATGGACAAGTTTTCATTTTTTCGGTGTGGACTTATTATGAAAATTAAAGCAAAATGAAAAAAAGGAACATTGCTATAGTTATACGTATATTTTTATATAGTTATAGATTACGTCAAAAACGAGCAAACACCACAGACTTTCCGCGCTGAAATACGTAAACCTGAATCATCTATTTCTTAGTCATTTATTGATGGATTTTCTAAATCTTTTCACAGATTTATTACATTTGCTCTATATTTCAATTCCATCGACTTAAATATAGCATTAACAACATCATGAAACTTGTCCATTCACCTCACCTGTATAAAATATTTAAACTACCTAGTTTCCCTCCACCGCAGGTTCAATACTAACTTCTTCCTAAAGAACTAGAAAATTGGAAAGATGAAAAGTCCCATAATAATAGCACTGGGACTTTCTGAATCTACCGACTCATTAAACCTATACAAGCTGTTCTATACATCATTGTAGCAGGGTGGCTTGCTTGATATATCCATTTTTTTTTAAATTCTGGACAACTCGGTGATGAATTATATCATTCAGGTTGGAAGTTTTCTTCGCATATTTTTCACGTTCATTTCATTTTGTACTTGTGTTTGATTATCTGTATGAAAAAGACAGAAAAAATACAATTTTATTTTCATTAGATCTTGCACGTTTCTCGATAGGTTCCGACCTAACATACCAATTTTTTTTTTTCGTGACTTTCCACGTCAGAAACAGTAGGACTTTTTTCCGGATTTCCGCTCGTTTTCTACCTGGCAGTCAGGGATGGTCATGTTTTTCACTATTACTGCAAAAAAAAAAAAATTCCACTATAATTTGCGAATTGTGAAACCGTTGCATTCTGAATTCCTACGGGTTCGATATCTGGAAGGGGAAAGTTTCTTCTGAATAAATTCAATAAAATCATGTTCCATATTTCCATTATTTTCAGAGATTTTCCGATTTTATTTTCGCTACTTTCCACATGTGTTTTTGAGAATGAGTGGGTGTGAGCACCCAATCGATAAGGATAATTTTTTTTGTCATAAATTTCGTAATTTTTGATGTCCGAAACAATCGAAAAATTACATTAATCGATAATCCCATTCAAGAATTTTTGCCGGAATGAATGAAATACTGAAATCGACAATGTCGAAGTACCCCTCTCTCCAAATATTTCCAGCATGCGGAAAATATGAGGCGAACATCTGACAGAAAACAACTACTTCCCTTGCTAATACCACGACGGACATTGAAAAACATCTGGCAAATATTTTTGCAAAGTTCTTCCAAGAAGACCCAAATACTTATTGTAATTATACAGCAGATTATCCTTCATTTGGCTGGGGAAGACCACCTTCAGACGCGTTTCGCGGTTCTTGCCGCTCGTCAGTGACAGGGCAGGTCGGACAACATTAGAGTCGTCCTGCCCCAGCCCAATGAATTACAATCCACTTTATACAGTAAAAGTCAGTCGCAGCGCCACCCGTAGGGAAATAACCGACAAGCATTCCTTAGTAGCAAAGACTCCAGGAAGTGAACAAAGTTCAAGAATTTTTGCCGGAGAGTATCAAATAAATAAAATAGTGAAATCAACAATGTCGGAAAATTGTCTTCGGATTATACAGGGTGTTTCAAAATTCAGAGTCAAGAATTAGGGGGCGTATATTTCAGGTCAATATAAGACTTTATTTCCTATAAACATATGTCCGCAACTGCTTAATTTCTAAGATACAGGGTGTTGAAATTTAACAAAAATGATAATGATAAGCTACTGTTTTTTTTTTAAATGAATATTATATTTATTATGAGTGTTCTCTATCTATGCATAAAAATGGTCCCTTGACTTTTTTCCCTACGAAGAACAGTTTTCGATTTAAAAACAAAATGAGACATACAAAAAATCGCATAGGTACAAGCGAATGACGACCTTTTATTTTTTAAATCGAAAACCGTCTGTCGGACGGAAAATAGTCAAGAGACCATGTTTGTGGAAAAATAGGAGACAATTATGAAAATGATACTAATTTGACAAAAAAAAAACAGTATCGTATCATTATTTTGATCAAAATTGACAGAGCATGTTTACAGAGACGCCACTGATGAAAATTAAAAAACGTTCGAAATGGAAAAAAATTATTTTTGTGTGTACTTTGCATGTACCAAAATTAAAAAGAAAAGCCAAAGTGGTGTAAGGATATTGAGAACTGATTTTTTTGTTGAATTTCATCATCCTGTATATCAGAAATGAAGCGGTTGCGAACACAGGTTTATTGGAAAGAAAGTCTTTTTTTGACCTGACAAACACGCCCCTGAAATCGTGATACTGAATTCTGAAACACCCTGTATAATGTAACGACTTAGAGTAGTGAAACAGGTCTCACTCATATACATGCCAAAACAAACTGGATTTAGAGCTGCCTCATTTTTCAACTCAAAAATAATACTGGTATTCTCTTCAGTAGATTTCGAAAATGATCGCTTACACACATTATTAGCAAAGTTATGATAAATCTAATGTTTGGTCCAGCCAGAACATGCAGCAGCAAATTCAATGTCGGCGTTTAATCACGTTTCCTGAGAAAACGGGTCATTATTCTCATAACGAATTAAATTTTCTTTCACCATATCTAAACCGTTTTTTGACAAACCACTTTTCAAGATTACGACAAAAAATCTATTAATTTATTTTTCAACATTTTTGCGATCCACCGATTTTTGATAAACTTTTTTTTTCTAACTGAACATGATGTCTAGAAGTCATGTGCTACAATTATTCATGCTTCACTTTTGGCTCGTTTGTCTGTGGTTACTGTACTAGTATAAAATGGCAATATCTACAAAAAAATGTAAACCGAAATATAATCCTTTCTGGGTAGCTCATACTTGATTACCAACATCTACAAATAATAAAACGAGTGTATTAAAAATGCAGAACATGTAGTGCAAAACTGGTTCACCTCATGAATTGGGGTGAATGATGATTTATTCAGGACTACATCGTTAATAATAACACAAATTCTATCACTGAAAGAGGCAAACACTGATTTGTATTTCATTTCCTCGACAGGTTGATTCTCGCGTGTATTCTGGCACCCAATCTTATTTTTTTGTAAAAGTGGAATTACCCAAAATTTTATCAATATCAGTTATCCGGAAGAATATCCATATCTGACTTCCATAATGAACAGGGTGTTGAAAGTGGTAAAAAAACACAATTTCCAGAATAACTTCATAACGACTCAACTTTTATTGACGAAATTTGGTACGTCATTTGAGAGATGATTTTTTTTACTGATTTTACTGATAATCTCAACGGTTTTCAAAAGATCTAAAATTGAATAATTGGGTACGTAAACAATATGTTGACTTTTGTGGACTATTTTCCTAGAAAGTTGCTATTTCCTTTGTTTTTAAAATAAGATATTTTGGTAATATTTAAAATGAATTGTGTCTACAATCATACTACTCATTGAATTTCATTCAAGAAGTAGCTGAAATATAACGGTACTAATGGATAGCATAAGTCTCACCTCCTTCTGAATGCAATGAATGATATAATAGATTGTTATGTTAGGAGCATAAATTCCTTGAAATAACACCGTAACATAAAAAACATTTTGCTCATTAGGAAGTAGATAAAGCCACGACTAATGCTTTAAAATGTCTGGTTGAAAGCATGGAACAGGCATACGTGGCAGAAAAAAAGCTCTCCATTCCATGGCATCACACGTTAAAAGGTGAGGGGCTGCAACTTCCCTAGCTCGCACGAGTCTCTCCGAGACTTCTGAGGGTTGCTCGTCAGGGGGCGCAGCTGCTTGATGGAAATAACATTTTTTTTTTAAGTTCATTGCAAAAGATATTCCGTACATGCCTCCTTAACAAGATCACAAAAGGCCAGAAATATAAACACCATTCATCATACACTGATCAGACAGATACAATCAATGCTAAAAAGAAGAATCATTGTGGCACTTTTGGGGAAGAGAGAGTCAGAATGACAGCCGAAATAGATTGTTGCCAAGAAGGAGTTCTGTCGCCTTTACTGTGGTTACTGGTTGTCGGACATCCTCATTTCTGTTAGTGAAGCTACAAAGCCGTTTACGACTAAGCTGGGAGACCAGTGAAGAAACCATTAAGGTTTAGGAAGGTTCTGATGTGGGTCCTCAAGACCGTTTAAGAAGAACCCGCCACTAAGTGCATCCCATCATATAGTTACAGAACGATGGTCTGAGCACTGGAGGGTGGACGGTGGTGAGCACACGAGAAAAACCCCAAAGGAAAACCATTGTGGCTTACATCGTCGAGCAGTCTATCGTTAAGCTCGAAGCTCTGAATCTCAGAGTCTTTCTGGGGCTGGAGCGAGTGAGTGAGTACCAGGAATTGGCAGCTATATTGCAGCACAAGAAATGAGTCACGGCTGCTTCAGGTCCTCGAATTACAGCCGAGTAGATCAATCTGGTTCTCATACAAGAACCATGGAAATTCAAGGAATATGTGGAAGGACTTGGAGAACTGAAAGGTAGGTTGATCTACGATCGCAAACCTGATAGGGTACGCGCATGTTTATTTGGCACGCACAACTTCTTGACTTCTGTTCCAAAGACTTGGTAGCAGTGAAGGTGCAGCTTTCGCTGGAGGAGAAGGAGGAGGAAGCCATCGCCAACTCCGCCTATGAGGGCGCACTCATTCCCCAAGAGCTGAAAGAGCTCATGACTCACTGCAGGAAAACACAACAGCCATATGGGCCACATGGGCAACCCCACGTGTCAGACCATACATCAAAGGATGGCACGTATCTGACAAGCAGTGAAGGTTCAACTATCTGAAAAACCGACTTGAGCACATATGACCTCTTGGCTAACCTCGAGCCTGTGGAATTCTCCAAAAGGAGGGCTGAGGAAACCGAGCGATAGTCTTCTTATTCAGCAGGAGCTGCCCTCCAACCGAAAGAAGGCAGAACAACACTGTCCAATTTTGTACCAAAGAGCAACCCTGAGAAAAAAGGACCAGATCTCTTCTTGATTTTGGAAAAAAGAAGTGGGGCGAATACAATGAAGCCATATCTTCGTACTCCAAAATCGCCATACAAATATAGAAGAAATTTCTGTGCAGGAGTCGAGAGTACGGCTAAATGCTCAAGATTGAAAAACATCTTGTTGAAAAAACCGATGAATTTGTTGGTACGCAGACCCACCCGAGACATAGCGAAAGAGGTCATCACCTACAGGTAGCCTATATCAATCTTTAGTCCATTCCTATCAACAGGGACAAACCATAGAGAAACCTAACACCTGGCGAAGGTCCAAAGTGATTTTAATACCGAACATCCTACGCCCAGGCATTTAGACCAATTTGCTATCCATCGTTCAAACTCAAAGCAATGAAAATAAAGTAGATAGGAATATCCGAGATAATGCAGAATATCCGATTTTCTTAGATTACCAACACGCATATCAACCTGGAAAATCCTGTTAGAGGGCGCTCCATAGCCTAGTTGGAAGGACTGACAAATCTCTCTAGGATAGAGAAATCGCACTCACAGCGTTTCTTGGCGTAGAAGGGGCATTTGATAACATTTGATATGGGTCTATCACATCATGCTTCAGTGAAATAATCGTTGCTCTGAACCAGTGGATATCGGTCATGCTTTCTTGTATGGTAGTACCCACATGCCTCCATATGCATTATGAAGAGGTTGCCCTTAGAGTACTTTTGCCACTATTGTGGTATCTTGTGGTCGACAGCCTCCTTACAGACCTGAAACGGGGAAAGGATGTATGCTGACAATCCCTCTCATGTATAAAAATTTACATTTGGGAGTACGAAAATCGTAGTTTGCTATCGGCTAAATAGGAAAGGACAAAAATGCAAGTGAATATCGGTGAGTTTTCCTTCTCCCAACAACTTTTCAAATGTCAGTCAAATAGAGTCCCATAAACTATTAGACGATATGCACCCTGGGTATCCATCTTTGTCGGGAAAGCTGTATATTATTTGAATACAGAAGTTGTTATCAAATAAGTTCAATGATATATTCTACCAAGGCTAAGTAGCTCATTGGTTGAGACTTTCGCTTTCGAAACCATTGACTGCTGGTCGGCTAGGTTCGAATCCTTAGCGACTACAGATTTTTATCGGATGGCCCGAGAAAGTGCTAGGAATCGCACATTAAAAGGTAAGACCTCGTTAATCCTTGGCTCGCACAAGTTTCGACATTTTTGAGGGCTGCCGTTCGTAAGGGGACGACAGCTGGTTAACGGCAAAAACAATTTTAACGATTTTTTTTAACACTTCATCGAATTGATTTCTCGAGTATTGCAGTTTTTTCCTAGTACTCCATCTGTACTCCATTCCATTTTAGTAAGTCATAGAGTTAAATAGTGAATTTGAATATTGTAGACCATATAGTAACTGGATTACTTACATTTTAGGACGTCGGTCTTCTCATGAATATATAACATGGGGGATTCAATCAAGTTCACGATGGAAAAGGAAACGAATAGTACTCTGTCGTTTCTGATCTCGGTGTGAAAGCTGGAAGAGCAGACACTGATGGTATCCTCAACTGCATATGCTGGGTATACACCAAGACTCCACACTATGCAGGTTCTGCGATAAGAGGAATTAACAGTCTTTGAACACTGCAGTGCAGGAGGAAACCTCGTGAGAAATATCCAGGAGTTCTTCAGAGGATCCAAATTACTCACGAGATAAACCTGACAGCGGGGGGCAGGAAAGTTCTACACAGAACCACCTGCACTTTGGCTGAGAGCCAGCCCCGCCGAGCAGGAATATTAATGATTCGTCTTACGGGCCCAACACTTTGAGGATGCATGGTGGTGTCCAATATTCAAATAAAATGGTTAAAATTGTTATTTCCATCAATCGGCTGCCGCCTTACGAGGAACCCTCAATTCTCGAGAGACTTGTAAGAGCTGAGGAAGATGCAGCTCTAACCTTTTAAAGAGTGATGTCATGCACGAAA
This sequence comes from Chrysolina haemoptera, assembly GCA_958298965.1. Classification (NCBI taxonomy): domain Eukaryota; kingdom Metazoa; phylum Arthropoda; class Insecta; order Coleoptera; family Chrysomelidae; genus Chrysolina; species Chrysolina haemoptera. Next base: position 12,743,583 of record OY282585.1, read on the forward strand.
TAAGGATTCGATAACACCGCGGAGTTTAGAGTACTTTCACTTTTAAGAAGTCAAGGACGCAACATATTTCGTGATTTTGTAGAACCAAGTTATGAGATTCTTCAAAAAAAAATAGTTTTTGTTATTTATTTCAATTAAGAGATTTTCACCAACTATCGACCGAATCAATTAAATATTTACTATTTCGTCTGGAGTATCATAGTGGAAATCGAATCGAATGTATCTCGATTTAGTCACGTTTCACTGGTGAAATCTCGCGACGACGACTCGAACTACATTATGATTAATGTCTGAGATGTTTCAGAAATAACGTCTCATTAAAGTCTCGCCCCACGGCAGAGAATAGCGATTTATTGCACAAAACTCACTTTGCAGCCTGTTCATAAATCATGACGCACCCTTACTCACGACGTCTTACTTGTCACAACAAGTACACGTAAATAATACGATTTTAAGCATTTTTCCGCTCATATTTTATTCAGATTCGGGATAATTCATGGTTATTTATGTAAACAATTTCATGGCTGACATGAAAATGAGCCTGAAAACCAGAGAAATGCGACTTATATGAATTCTCTTATTTCCTGCGAGGGTAAGAGAGCAAAAGTTTGAAAATTCGAAATACTTCGTACATCAGATGACTAACTTTTTCTTATTCGGTTTTTTTTTATCATAAAATGTCGCATTAGTCCTATACATGAGAGAATGATATCAACAGAATATGGTTATCTCTTAGCCGATAACTTGGAACATTTTAGGAAAGCTAAAAGATCGTCATTGACGAGATTTTCACATAGTATATCAGTAAGTCTTGAATATAATAATCTATGTAGCCTAAAATTATTATATATTTCACATTCGGTAAGGATATGTTTCACACTCAGAAAAAAATCACACACTTCACATTTAGGTCTGTCGTCATTGGTTATAAGGTAACTATGAGTTAAATAAGTGTGACCAAGACCCAACCGTGAGATGACCACTTGTTTTTTTTTTGTTCTTCGAGATATTTCGCCAGAAAAGAACCGATTTCTTTATTTCTATTAGCTTGGAAGATGAGCAGTTTCATTGATCTTACCAAGTATAGGTTCTAGTTTTTGTTTGTGAAGGGGCTTCGAATTTTCTTGTTCTTTCTTTTGTGTACAGCAGAGATGCGTGTTTTTGAGGACTCGAACAGGAACAATTATTGGAAATTGAACCCAAGGGGTACTCCTTCTGGTGTCAAGTATCAAAACTGTTAATTAATATATCGTGATTATTGTTTCAGTTAAAATTCCTAAGATATTGGCTATTGTTCTTTTGATCATGGATAACTGATAAAATTCTGGTACATACCGGGTGGTCACGAGATTTGTTATTTGAATATTGAATTTTTCTATTTCATTTTGGATTGAACCATACCCGAATTTATAAAAAAATTCTTAGAGCAGTATATGTATGGTCGGTAAAGTAAGAGTAAGTTATGAGGAAACTAAGAAAAATCAATACGACTCAGTAAAAGTAGGGATAGGGGTAGCTAAATATACTTTTTGTGGATTGGATTTTGGTCTTTTACGTTTTGTGGTTGAAATATGCATTCTATCAAAAAAAGTTCTGAAAAAAAGTTGTAGATAATTGATAACTCTGAAACTGTATTTTTCAACATAACCTAGAATTAACGAGAAAAACGTTAACAAACTTTCTTTTTTGTTTTTTTTTATGGTTTTTAATTTTAAGCTTCCTCAGAAAAAACATGTTTTTCATGAAACTTTAGTGTTATAAATGAGTTGTACGCTTACCTGTCTGAACGTACCCTCAAAGTATGAGTTCTTTTGTTGCATGGAAAGTGTGGTACCAAGCTACAAAGTGAAAATGATATATTTTTTTATTTATATTCTTTGTATGATGATACAACCATTCGCGATGGAAAAAGGCAGCATTTTTATTCGAAAATGCTACCTAATGAAAATTCTTTTCTGATGAAGGAACTAACTTATTTCTTTAAAGATGAAGCCAGGGGCAAACATTGCCAGGCATGTCCCAATAAATTTAAATGACATTATAATCACATGAAGATCATTAGTTTGAAGCTGACTCACAATAAAAAATAAGAAATTCTCAATATTACTGAAAAATCCATTATGAAGAAGTAGTTTTTTGTTTTTTTGCATTTTTAACAATATTTTTCCATACGAACTACATACCATCTCAAAGTTCAGGTTTCAAAGAAGAAAATGAGTATTGACAAATTTAAAAAATCGAAAATTTTTTTGTGAACTTTTTCGATTGAAAATTTAGCTTTATTTCAAATTTAAATTCGTATAAAATCAAAAAATAAATATTTGGCTCTGAAAAAATCACTGCTCATGTATAACACTAAAAAGAACGTTTTCACCAAGTTTCATGAAAAACATGCTTTTTCTGAGGAAGATAGAAAATATTAAAAACCAAAAAAATCAAAAAGAGAGTTTGTTAGAGTTTTTCTCGTTAATTTCGAGATCATGTTGAAAAATGACCAATACAAAAGTTTCAGTTATCAATTATCTACAATTTTCCATCAGAACTTTTTCCGAGATAATGCATATTTCAGCCACAAATCGTAAAAAACTAAGACCCAACCCTCAAAAAGTATATTTGGCCACCTCTATCCCCCTTCCGGAACTTTTACCGGTCTTCATTTACTTATAAATCACCGAGATTTTCCGACATCCCACATAGTGCTAAGATTTTTTTTTTTTCATTATTGACCCTGGTCTATAAGCCGTATAACGTAATTTATGGTCTACATGACGTTACAATCTGAAAAAAAAAATTAATATAATCTAGTTGGAGAACGCCGAGTTAAAAAAGAGTAGGTATTGGTCAAGTAGGCATTGGAAATGAAGAATATGCCTAATTCTTCGTGAGAATTAAGTACAATTGAGAATTATCCACTGATAAAAATAAATGGTGCATTTATGCAAACTACTGAGTGGTTTTTCAAAGAACTGAATGAAACTTGTTTTTTTTTTTTAGATATTGTTTATGAACAAAATGATGAATGAACCCTTTTTTGAAATCTTGCTTCAACAGGAACAACGCCTTGTTCTTAATGAAGTTTATTAAAGTTTATTGAAAAATATTTTTTTGTTTTCAAAAACAAGTTCATGAACCACCATTCAACCAAACAAAAATTCAAAACAATTCCAATCCGTTCAAAAATTAACAGGGGTGGGGTTACTCTAAAAGAGTTTTTACATTATGTACCACCATTTTGTTTTGGATGGATATTTTTGTTTGAAATTTTGGGAATGTATAAAAAATTGTAAGACGTTTCGAATGAAGTATCACTCGATCCCCACGCAATTTGAAAAAATCTTTTAAAATGGAGTCGGGCCGCCATTTTGAAAGATGGAAAATTTGTTGTCGACAAAAAGTAGCTTATGAACTGCCATTATACCAAAAAAAATTCATCCGAAAATTACAATCCGTTGAAAAGTTAACAGTGGGGTTACCTTATGGGCACGCTGTACATATTAATACATTGAAACTGAAGAAGACAGGTTGCATCATTCAGAAGACAATATTGCTTAACAACCAATTAGTGGATTACATATTTTGAAATTGAAATTCAAATTGAATCTGAACTACACATGCCTCCATATGCATTATGAAGAGGTTGCCCTTAGAGTACTTTTGCCACTATTGTGGTATCTTGTGGTCGACAGCCTCCTTACAGACCTGAAACGGGGAAAGGATGTATGCTGACAATCCCTCTCATGTATAAAAATTTACATTTGGGAGTACGAAAATCGTAGTTTGCTATCGGCTAAATAGGAAAGGACAAAAATGCAAGTGAATATCGGTGAGTTTTCCTTCTCCCAACAACTTTTCAAATGTCAGTCAAATAGAGTCCCATAAACTATTAGACGATATGCACCCTGGGTATCCATCTTTGTCGGGAAAGCTGTATATTATTTGAATACAGAAGTTGTTATCAAATAAGTTCAATGATATATTCTACCAAGGCTAAGTAGCTCATTGGTTGAGACTTTCGCTTTCGAAACCATTGACTGCTGGTCGGCTAGGTTCGAATCCTTAGCGACTACAGATTTTTATCGGATGGCCCGAGAAAGTGCTAGGAATCGCACATTAAAAGGTAAGACCTCGTTAATCCTTGGCTCGCACAAGTTTCGACATTTTTGAGGGCTGCCGTTCGTAAGGGGACGACAGCTGGTTAACGGCAAAAACAATTTTAACGATTTTTTTTAACACTTCATCGAATTGATTTCTCGAGTATTGCAGTTTTTTCCTAGTACTCCATCTGTACTCCATTCCATTTTAGTAAGTCATAGAGTTAAATAGTGAATTTGAATATTGTAGACCATATAGTAACTGGATTACTTACATTTTAGGACGTCGGTCTTCTCATGAATATATAACATGGGGGATTCAATCAAGTTCACGATGGAAAAGGAAACGAATAGTACTCTGTCGTTTCTGATCTCGGTGTGAAAGCTGGAAGAGCAGACACTGATGGTATCCTCAACTGCATATGCTGGGTATACACCAAGACTCCACACTATGCAGGTTCTGCGATAAGAGGAATTAACAGTCTTTGAACACTGCAGTGCAGGAGGAAACCTCGTGAGAAATATCCAGGAGTTCTTCAGAGGATCCAAATTACTCACGAGATAAACCTGACAGCGGGGGGCAGGAAAGTTCTACACAGAACCACCTGCACTTTGGCTGAGAGCCAGCCCCGCCGAGCAGGAATATTAATGATTCGTCTTACGGGCCCAACACTTTGAGGATGCATGGTGGTGTCCAATATTCAAATAAAATGGTTAAAATTGTTATTTCCATCAATCGGCTGCCGCCTTACGAGGAACCCTCAATTCTCGAGAGACTTGTAAGAGCTGAGGAAGATGCAGCTCTAACCTTTTAAAGAGTGATGTCATGCACGAAATAAGGATTCGATAACACCGCGGAGTTTAGAGTACTTTCACTTTTAAGAAGTCAAGGACGCAACATATTTCGTGATTTTGTAGAACCAAGTTATGAGATTCTTCAAAAAAAAATAGTTTTTGTTATTTATTTCAATTAAGAGATTTTCACCAACTATCGACCGAATCAATTAAATATTTACTATTTCGTCTGGAGTATCATAGTGGAAATCGAATCGAATGTATCTCGATTTAGTCACGTTTCACTGGTGAAATCTCGCGACGACGACTCGAACTACATTATGATTAATGTCTGAGATGTTTCAGAAATAACGTCTCATTAAAGTCTCGCCCCACGGCAGAGAATAGCGATTTATTGCACAAAACTCACTTTGCAGCCTGTTCATAAATCATGACGCACCCTTACTCACGACGTCTTACTTGTCACAACAAGTACACGTAAATAATACGATTTTAAGCATTTTTCCGCTCATATTTTATTCAGATTCGGGATAATTCATGGTTATTTATGTAAACAATTTCATGGCTGACATGAAAATGAGCCTGAAAACCAGAGAAATGCGACTTATATGAATTCTCTTATTTCCTGCGAGGGTAAGAGAGCAAAAGTTTGAAAATTCGAAATACTTCGTACATCAGATGACTAACTTTTTCTTATTCGGTTTTTTTTTATCATAAAATGTCGCATTAGTCCTATACATGAGAGAATGATATCAACAGAATATGGTTATCTCTTAGCCGATAACTTGGAACATTTTAGGAAAGCTAAAAGATCGTCATTGACGAGATTTTCACATAGTATATCAGTAAGTCTTGAATATAATAATCTATGTAGCCTAAAATTATTATATATTTCACATTCGGTAAGGATATGTTTCACACTCAGAAAAAAATCACACACTTCACATTTAGGTCTGTCGTCATTGGTTATAAGGTAACTATGAGTTAAATAAGTGTGACCAAGACCCAACCGTGAGATGACCACTTGTTTTTTTTTTGTTCTTCGAGATATTTCGCCAGAAAAGAACCGATTTCTTTATTTCTATTAGCTTGGAAGATGAGCAGTTTCATTGATCTTACCAAGTATAGGTTCTAGTTTTTGTTTGTGAAGGGGCTTCGAATTTTCTTGTTCTTTCTTTTGTGTACAGCAGAGATGCGTGTTTTTGAGGACTCGAACAGGAACAATTATTGGAAATTGAACCCAAGGGGTACTCCTTCTGGTGTCAAGTATCAAAACTGTTAATTAATATATCGTGATTATTGTTTCAGTTAAAATTCCTAAGATATTGGCTATTGTTCTTTTGATCATGGATAACTGATAAAATTCTGGTACATACCGGGTGGTCACGAGATTTGTTATTTGAATATTGAATTTTTCTATTTCATTTTGGATTGAACCATACCCGAATTTATAAAAAAATTCTTAGAGCAGTATATGTATGGTCGGTAAAGTAAGAGTAAGTTATGAGGAAACTAAGAAAAATCAATACGACTCAGTAAAAGTAGGGATAGGGGTAGCTAAATATACTTTTTGTGGATTGGATTTTGGTCTTTTACGTTTTGTGGTTGAAATATGCATTCTATCAAAAAAAGTTCTGAAAAAAAGTTGTAGATAATTGATAACTCTGAAACTGTATTTTTCAACATAACCTAGAATTAACGAGAAAAACGTTAACAAACTTTCTTTTTTGTTTTTTTTTATGGTTTTTAATTTTAAGCTTCCTCAGAAAAAACATGTTTTTCATGAAACTTTAGTGTTATAAATGAGTTGTACGCTTACCTGTCTGAACGTACCCTCAAAGTATGAGTTCTTTTGTTGCATGGAAAGTGTGGTACCAAGCTACAAAGTGAAAATGATATATTTTTTTATTTATATTCTTTGTATGATGATACAACCATTCGCGATGGAAAAAGGCAGCATTTTTATTCGAAAATGCTACCTAATGAAAATTCTTTTCTGATGAAGGAACTAACTTATTTCTTTAAAGATGAAGCCAGGGGCAAACATTGCCAGGCATGTCCCAATAAATTTAAATGACATTATAATCACATGAAGATCATTAGTTTGAAGCTGACTCACAATAAAAAATAAGAAATTCTCAATATTACTGAAAAATCCATTATGAAGAAGTAGTTTTTTGTTTTTTTGCATTTTTAACAATATTTTTCCATACGAACTACATACCATCTCAAAGTTCAGGTTTCAAAGAAGAAAATGAGTATTGACAAATTTAAAAAATCGAAAATTTTTTTGTGAACTTTTTCGATTGAAAATTTAGCTTTATTTCAAATTTAAATTCGTATAAAATCAAAAAATAAATATTTGGCTCTGAAAAAATCACTGCTCATGTATAACACTAAAAAGAACGTTTTCACCAAGTTTCATGAAAAACATGCTTTTTCTGAGGAAGATAGAAAATATTAAAAACCAAAAAAATCAAAAAGAGAGTTTGTTAGAGTTTTTCTCGTTAATTTCGAGATCATGTTGAAAAATGACCAATACAAAAGTTTCAGTTATCAATTATCTACAATTTTCCATCAGAACTTTTTCCGAGATAATGCATATTTCAGCCACAAATCGTAAAAAACTAAGACCCAACCCTCAAAAAGTATATTTGGCCACCTCTATCCCCCTTCCGGAACTTTTACCGGTCTTCATTTACTTATAAATCACCGAGATTTTCCGACATCCCACATAGTGCTAAGATTTTTTTTTTTTCATTATTGACCCTGGTCTATAAGCCGTATAACGTAATTTATGGTCTACATGACGTTACAATCTGAAAAAAAAAATTAATATAATCTAGTTGGAGAACGCCGAGTTAAAAAAGAGTAGGTATTGGTCAAGTAGGCATTGGAAATGAAGAATATGCCTAATTCTTCGTGAGAATTAAGTACAATTGAGAATTATCCACTGATAAAAATAAATGGTGCATTTATGCAAACTACTGAGTGGTTTTTCAAAGAACTGAATGAAACTTGTTTTTTTTTTTTAGATATTGTTTATGAACAAAATGATGAATGAACCCTTTTTTGAAATCTTGCTTCAACAGGAACAACGCCTTGTTCTTAATGAAGTTTATTAAAGTTTATTGAAAAATATTTTTTTGTTTTCAAAAACAAGTTCATGAACCACCATTCAACCAAACAAAAATTCAAAACAATTCCAATCCGTTCAAAAATTAACAGGGGTGGGGTTACTCTAAAAGAGTTTTTACATTATGTACCACCATTTTGTTTTGGATGGATATTTTTGTTTGAAATTTTGGGAATGTATAAAAAATTGTAAGACGTTTCGAATGAAGTATCACTCGATCCCCACGCAATTTGAAAAAATCTTTTAAAATGGAGTCGGGCCGCCATTTTGAAAGATGGAAAATTTGTTGTCGACAAAAAGTAGCTTATGAACTGCCATTATACCAAAAAAAATTCATCCGAAAATTACAATCCGTTGAAAAGTTAACAGTGGGGTTACCTTATGGGCACGCTGTACATATTAATACATTGAAACTGAAGAAGACAGGTTGCATCATTCAGAAGACAATATTGCTTAACAACCAATTAGTGGATTACATATTTTGAAATTGAAATTCAAATTGAATCTGAACTACAGTGAAAATATAGCTTGTCGCTGCTGTATTTTCACGGTGATAAACCTGCTTAGTTTTTGTTTTACTATCTGTCACGTGAAAATAATGATTTAAATTATAAACGTCAAATTTGTTTGTTTTGACTAGTTATCTTTATTTATCAATATGAGCGATCGTTGGGGACAAATGTCCATTGGTATCATAGATGAGGCCGTGGAAAAGAGTATTCCGTTGAATACGGCTAGAAGTAAAGCATCACTTACCAGGTGACACGATTTTTTTTTTATTTCAAATCGATATATTGTCGTCCTAAATACAATTCGTGGTATGATTAAAAACCTATAATTTTTTGGAATATTAATTCATTGTCAATTCCAATGCAAGAAAATACAACGAGTCCGCAGGACGAGTCCGCGGGACGAGTTGTATTTTCAGCTTTGGGATTGCAATACATTAATATTTCAAAAAATTATCGGTAATAATCATACCACTTATTATATTACCCCTAAAAATATTTTTACGATATAATGAACCTCTCAAACCACACCACAACTTGAATATCAATCCACGATATACTTCAATAATTCAGTGCGATATATATCACGGCATACTATATTATTGAAACCCGTCTCTGAATTGAATAAATCCCGAGTTGATGTAATAAATGGGTTGCATAATCTTCTAACACTTGATTTTCAAAAGCTAGTTTTCAATAGGGAAATCAAACTGTGATTTGAGTCCATGCACTTATCGGATCCAACACGGTTTTTCAATTAAAATCACTGACGCTCGACCACTTTGAAGTTTATTTTAAATTAAAAATTTCAAGGGTTGGCTGACGTTGGGAGTTATTCAACTAGATTATTGAGGTATAGGTTAACTGTGACATTATTCTAAGTACTGTCGATGCAGAAAAACTTTAAATACAGATATATAACTTTTACGTGAAGAAATTGTTTTTTTTTAACTAAAATACGAATTATTCGTAAACGGAATCTACATATATTTGCATTAGACAGAAATACATGGTGATTTTTGGATCTTCTCCTATGCGGGATCAATTTATAGTGAAATAAATTACCAACACACTTCCTATAGCATACCTCTTTTTATTAAGCGGTATAAGCAGATCAAAATTCGTTAGCAAAGAATTACGGTATTTTGATAGTCGAATAATACTCAGAATAGTAAAAAGAGATATACAAACGACAGTGATGGTTTTAACTGAACTTACCAGGTATAAAATCACAAAGGCGTAGAAGGTTCATACTATTATTGAAATTTGTATTTCAATTATTCCGAGATACTAATTCAGAATTTCGACTGAGTATTTCAGCATTAGCTAATTCCGTGTTTTTCAACGTATTGGTCGCAAAACCCTAGGGGGTCAGATGGCCTATTCAGGGGGGTCGCAGTCACTCGAAATATGAAAACCGTAATAATTCCAAATATGTTTACTGGGGAAAATACAAAATAACACCAATATAATTGCAAATGACACATACACTATTCCACATCAATGTGAATGCTGCGTATTCTCCTCATTTATTAATTTTTTGAATCACGATACCATTTTCGCCAAGAATATGATGAGGTCAAAAATGTTAACTCGCACCCCAAGTAGCAATATTGGTACAATATTGTGAAAAGAAAAAAAATGTGAACATTCGGCGATATTGGTCCAATATTTAAAAAATAATATTGGTCTTATATTTTCGAAGCAATATTGGCCTCAAAATGTTAGGCAATATTAGTACAATATCGCTGTATTATACTTACATTGGAATAATATTGGTAAAATATTGGCAAAATATTAAAATGTAATATTGGCGAGATAAAATTATAATTATTTCAGGATATTGGCATAATTTGGACATTATACAAATATTATCAGTGAAATATTGAGGAAGCAATATTGGCCCAAAAAAATTTAGGGATATTGGTACAATATCATTTGCATATATTGGTGAAATATTCAAAGTGAATATGTTCCCTTGGAAACATGGATGAAATATTTCCAGAAAATATCGAATAATTTGAAAATTATACAATTTCGTCGTTTCTATTTCAATTTACCACTGAGTAGATTGATTTGTAAACGCATTGTGAGAAGCCTTATTTAATATATGTTACTATGATTCAGCTGTTGTTCCATATGTGGGGCCACCTAGCGGTTTCTTACCCAGGTTTAATCATGATTCATTTCAACGATTAGGTCGAATAGTTCCTTAGAGGTATATGCTAGTATTTTAAATATATTCGCCTCGATAGTTTGGAATTTTGATAATACTTATTTAATAGTAAGAATGCTAAGAATATTATTGGTGAAACATTTGTATATCAGATTTTTATAGGTTATTAGTTGCCAAAGAAAATGAGAACTGTCGCTATGACAGGATTTATTCGGATCTGTCACTGTTGTTGCATGAAACTGTCGGTTGCCTAGCAACAGTCGTTAAAAAAATTGCACTTTTTTTACGCTTTTCCGTTTAATAATAGAAAAAATCATTTATGTGTATTAGTAATAAAAACCGTGTTTATTCAGACTGCTATAACATATTACACTATAAGCTTACTGCTATAAAAATACTCAATTTGCTATTGTCAAGTGATAGTTACGGATAACAAGAACATACTCCAAAGGCATCACATAGTCTGGCTGAACCAAATTTTTTTTGCAAACACGAGCATTTGTTGTCGGTTTATAAGTATTCCGTCTTATAACAACAATCTACTTTTTGAGCAACTTTTCGTTTTTCGAAAACTTTTTTACTGGCCTTTTTGGGGGACACAAAGGCACATCACATTATGGCATTTTAATTGCAATAATTAACACATGAAAAAACACTAAAATTACGTCACTTTCACTCGACGCAGCAGTAGTTTTAGTGTTTTGGGTAGCTTCTATTTCTTGAATTGTATGCATACCAAAGGTTCCAAACAATATAGTGACCAATATCTACAATATCTTTTATTTCAAAAAGTAATGTCAGTGATATTATTCTAAATGGTTTTTGTCCCATTTTCGTACTTCGAATCGGTCAAATGTTAACAGAGGCGGGGGACTATAAGAATATTTGGTATTGAAATAGAATTAGCTCATGAAAGTCACTTTTTCATTAAATGAAACATTTAATTCGCGGAATGTAAATTAGTAAGATAACTTGTATATGCAGTGTAAATTGTAAATTAGGTTTGAGAGAAGAACGAAATATTCTTTTGTAAGATTATTGAATGAATGCATTTGCAGTTCGCAGATTGACTGTTACTTATGCTCATTTGTATAGTCCACTACTTGTAATTGAGAGAACGTTTGTTCTAGGGCGAAGACTCAGTCACCGGCCGTCGAAGCCAAGAAGCGAACGATCAAACTGAGCAGCATCACCAACTCGGAGAAAAAAGAGAAAAACAAATTCATGGAGAACTACCTCCAGAACCTGTCGTACGGCTACAACACGCTGTTGTACGTGTTCCAGTACCTCAAAGTGCAAGACTTGCTGCGCGCCGGATGCGTGTGTACGATGTGGAGAGATATTGCTAGTCATCCAATGCTGTGGCGAACCGTGAGGATGAAGAACTCGCAGGTGCACAGTTTTGAAGGGCTGGCCAACACGCTGAAGAAGCACAGCACCCGGTACCTGGATCTGCGCAAGATGCTGCTGCCGACGGGCGGCGACGAGATCTGGCCCGAGTTCTCCAAGGCCATCGAGAAAGTCGACACGCTGAGGCGAATAGAGCTGTGCAGGTGTCCCGCCTTGGTGGTGGAGAAGCTGGCCGTGTCCAATCCCCAGCTGGAGGTCATCAACGCGGTGACGATCAAGTGCGAGAGCATGGATCTGGCTCTTTTGAAGTCCCTCACGAATATCAGAGAGCTGCGGTTGAAATCAACGGGAGGGTTGACGTTGTCGTCCAATTTGGACTCGCTCAAGGAGCTGAAGTTACCTCTCGCTGACTTCGATTCGCGATTTGGACAGTATGAACTTGGGCGTGATCACCGAGCTGACCAACTTGGAGTAGTTAGATCTAGGAGAGTGCACCGACTTCCCGAAGACCTTCGGCAGCGAGATCCTCGTCAAGCTGGTGAAGCTGGAGAAACTGAGGCTGGAGAAGGGACAGGGCTGCCACACGTTCGACATACTCGAAGCCGCCAAGGACATGCCGCAGCTGGAGCAGCTGGAGCTGGTGAACTTTGATATCAAGACCGGGTTCGACAAGGCTCTAGGCGCTTGTCAGAATATCAGGAAGTTACTCATCATACTAACGTACATATCGCAGAGCGCCACCACCAATCATGTGGTTCTCGGCGGAGTTCTTCGGCTGCAGAAGACGCTGTCCCACTTCGTGTGGGGCGTCACTTTGGAGCTCTTGCGTGTCACGGAGTAGTTCATGGATTAGTGCGAGGAGTCGAAGGAGAAGAGAGAGAAGAGGCAGGTGGGCAACGGAAATGCATCGTTTTTCACGTCGCGCGTTCCGGCTTCAGATTTGGTGATTAGTTTTGTAATCAACTATTATTTGAGAGTATATACAGTTAAATATTTCAAGTTTGTTGTGTTGCTGATAGCAGGTGGTTCAATGTAAATGGCGAATCGCGGCGCCAATTCGCAAATCAGAATGCGTGACGCGCGACGCGAAAAGCAAAAACGATGCATTGGAAACTCACCTTACTAGCAAAACGATAATATTTGACTATTAATAAGCTGACATTGACAGTTGACCTCCAGGATAAATAAAGCACTGTCAGCTGACGTCACAAAATGACGATGAACAGCTGATAGGGGGACAAATAAAGAATTTAAGTTTGAAAAGAAAATTGTTTTTTTGCTGTGGTTAGTGGTTAATTGTGATTTTTTTTGAACTTTACTAGATTTAGTGAAAAATCCATGTTTATAACACCTTTACAGACTTATGCACTCAATTGAGACTATACACAATGTTTTAATACTCACTTAAATGCCAAGAACGTATTTTTAGAAATGTTTTCGCAGAAAATCCACAAAAAGGACACGCGTAGTCTTATGGAAAATGGCTTTGTTTGTACCCCCATCGAATGTTTGACAACTGTCAAATTACGTCACTGACAGTGCTCTATTAGCGCCACCTACTTCAAGCTTTCCAGATAGCCTGCCATTGATAACTTCGAAAAACTTGATTGAAAAGCCATATTTTGGAAACTATTCGATAAACAGATACGATTTTGGGCTCAAATTGTTGCAGATTCAGATTTATTCAAAAATGTGTCAAGTATAGAAAGCCAGTCCTTCAGAGTTAAAATCGCCAAAAAAGTTATATAATTTCATGGATTTTTGGGATTCATTTGGATATTTCACAATGTTGCGTTTGCCGCTGGAGTTCAAATATTTGGATTATTCATTGGGCCAACATCATGAAAAGATCAGCAAAAAAATAGAACACAGGGTCTGATGTATTCGGTAATGGACTAATATGGATTCACAAACATCCGTTGTGACAAGAAACAAAAAACTCTTTCGTACACTACTAAATATTGAATATCGACAGTTTTGGAAGAACCCTTAGTGTCTATTTCAGGACTCCCAAATGAGTTTATTAAAAATCACTCAGGCCCGTTATCCAACATATAAATAATTTTCGTCCGATATTTTCTCGTGACAACTCACAGTATCGCGTGAGTTCAACTTTGCTAAACTCCGAAATTCAGCGAAAGATATTTTTATTTTCTAATCTTACCGAATCACAGGTATATCGCCTTTTCTGTTAAAATTAAATTCAATGTTTTTCCAAGTTGACTCCAATTATGGTAAATTACTTTCGAAGTACATACCCATTAAAATTATTAGTGTTGTTTTGGTTTCTTTGTTAGCCACGACATGAGTATTTTCGTGTTTTCAAATCGGAGTGATTATTAAAAACAGGATATTCTAAACAATATTTATTTGATTCTTCCGGTACTTTTCAGACTTCCATATGAACTTCTGAAACTCGATTTTTATTATTAGTGGAATGACTAAACTTTTTATTACAGATTCAATCGAATAGCACGAAACAGAATTGCATTATCAATTATAGAAAACGTTTTGTGAAGTGGGTTGTTTCAATATTTGTCGCGGTATTTGCCATGATAAATGAAAGATTTATTGAATAGGATTTTACTAAAATTTCCGTTGTTTGATCTATTCGGTCTTTATTTATTCAACGTTAATTTATCAGGTACTTACTATCATTACTCAGCTATTGATGGCTAAATGGACATGATCTCTTTTAAGAGCTAGTATTCGGAATCAATCATAAGAAAGCATTTACATTACATAACAGCTTATCGAGAAAACTTCTATGGACAGGTGAATTTTGAAAATAATCTACTGGATGAGAAAGAGTGATAATTATTATTATGAAATTGAACTGGTCAGGAACAGTCAGGACACCAAGTGCCCTACTAATGGAGCCCCAAAAATATGCTTCGTTATACAGTGATGCCTCGCTAACAAATCGACTTAGTTATTTGGAATACTACAAAAATATAGACAAAAGCAAAAAGTGTATATTGATCAAATTAACAATGAAATAATATTATTCTTAAGTTCTTGTTCTGTTGAAAAGGAAAATCCTGGATTGTTCAGAGAACATCGTGAGAGCCGTGGGAAAGTAGGTAGGAATTAGTGTCCTTCCTGAATTTCTGGAGGTTCTATGCCTCAGGAAATACCTCCCGAGGCAACGAGTTCCAAAGCTCTGCCGTTCGATGGAAAAGACCTAGGAAACATATGTTCAGCATGTCTTCAAAGTGATGGCATATGGGTGTGAACAGGAAGGATTGATATTTTGGAAGAGCATCGTCTATGAAACTATCTATTAAACAGGGACAGATCGCCAACCATTCTGCGATGTTCCAGAGAAGTAAGTGAGCTTGTGAGGGAAGTATAACTGAAGAGACGAATGGCTCTCTTTTCTAAAAGATTCAATGTGTGTTTGAGTGCTGCACTTCCTATATGGGAAGAGTATTCCAGAATAGTTCGAATTTGTGCCTTATAAATCATAACGGGAATCATGACGGGTGTATGGTGACGTATTGCACGTCTGTTTAAAAAGTTCAACATACATTTTTTGTCCGTATTGTTGTTAGTTAAGTTGTACTTTTGTATTGCTGCCAAAAATTTGTTCGTGTTCGTTTTTTTCCATATACTGTGATATTGACTAAGTGAGCAAATACTCCTACCAGCTTCTTGTTCGTGATTATTTCATTCGAAAACAAGCAACTGCATTGGTTATCTCACATGGAACTATTTAAATTGAAATTTCAAACCCTCATCAACAAATGTAATATATTGCCTTTCATTCATTTTTATAGTTAGTTGGTGATACGCACTACGAAGGTCAATTATGCTGAATAGAGAAAATTTGGATACTACAGATAGTCTTCAATGTTTGGCAAAGGGTATGCCAAGAGTAACCGATTGTTTGTTGACAAATAATCTATTATCATTCTTTTTTTACAATTTTCAGATTCAGTAACGAGAGGTTTGCCCTCCGTGGTGAACAGCTTTTTTTTAAATCTCTTTCTAACAGTTTTCTCACTTTGGAAGATAAAAACAATGTATCTTTCTCGATTTGCTTCCTTGATTCCGTAGTTATAGGTCTGCAGTCTGGTGACAAATTGTGAAAAATAGATACTGGTTTCATTTTTGCTACTGTTTTATTCCAATATTATATCAATCCTCCTGAAGAGCTTGGCAAAGCGAAATAGATTTTTGTCGACCAAAATATATTGGGGATTAAATGCGAGAGAAGCGAACCTTGCTTCAATGAAATGAACGATTTCTGTGAGTGGTATTTTTTTTTACCATTCTCCTTATCTGATTTATTTAATGATTTTTTTTTCAAGGAAAACTAGAAAGAATTAAAAAAGTCAGCTATCTGAATGAAAATGCAAATTTTCACTTTCAGATTTTTTCTTTCCTTTTCAGTTAGAGTCTTTTCACAATATCTATCAGATGTAGTTCACTGTCCAGCGTGGCTTGTGCCGGGGAAGTAGTTGTTTTCTGTTAGATATTACAAATATATCACATTTTTCATTTTTCAATTTTCATGGAGAATGTTCCCCTTTTCAACATGAATACCTCCCAAGAGGTTATCTTGAACGATGGAAAATAGCGACTAAAGTTTGTCTTTCAGTCGCAGATGATTCCACAATAGATTTTATGAATTTCCTATTCATATTTTCGAACTAAAAGCTAAAGGAGTTCTTGAACCACCAAATTCATGTTCAATCTTCGAGTGCTGTGATAATGATTATATTAGCACATATTTCTGAAAGAATCGAAATCTTGAAATTATGACACCTGTGACCCAGAAGTTCAATATCTATAAAATAGTGTCCTTTTGTTTTTGAACAAATATTGGGTGTGGTCATTGAGATCTGATCTTTACTTGGGTGTATAAGGATATTTTGATTACGAACAAAAACCACTTTAAGGAATGTTTCTGAATTTCCTGTATCAATAAGAGCATCAGTAAGACAAATAATTTCAATCCACGTCAAATACTCGGTTGACCATTTTGGTGCAGCAACAACATTTTGTCGGTTCATTCATAGAAGCAGTCGTGTTTTTATAATTCTGGTTAAGACAAAATTTACAAAAGTGTCCCTTTTTGGTACAATTACGACAAGTTTCTTCTCGTTCTGGGCATATACTTCTAGGATGTTGTTTGTTACCACAAAAATAACATTAACCTGCAGCTGCTGAACTTACTGATTGTTCATCAATATTTTCACTTGATTCTTCGTCATCCTGTACACCACAAATGAAGTTCGGAGATGCTGTGAAAGCTTCAGAGTATTGCTGTGCAGACTTTGAAGAAACAACTTGATTTTCAGTACTGAGTCGAATTTGTTGTGATTGAAATCCCGTTATGAAGGCACCCGTATGAATTCGTATCTATTTTGGTTTACTGTATTTGCTTTGAAATTACAAGATTTACTTAACAGCTACAGGTCTATAGATTTAATGTTCTGCTGTTTCGGAGTAGATAAACAGTACGTACGGTTTAACAAATACTCATTCAAAGCATCAATTGCATTTTCGTATGTATTGCATTGATTAATATATTCATACGAAGAATGGCTCACATGTGTGATGAGGAGTTCCAGTTTATCATTTGCTGTTGGATTTTCCAAGGACGAAATGAAGTTTTCGAAAGTTGTTAGCCAGTGTTTCCATTCTTGGTCAGCGTGAGGTTCATTTGGGTCTGCATCGAATGGTTCTAGTTTGAGAAATTTTTCAATGTTTCTTACTGCTTCTATTTTTGCTTAACAATTGTAGAAATAACTCCCAAAACTAGGTTATGTATTATATTATTATTTTTGTATTTAGATGTACATTCTGTATATTTCTAAAACAATGCTATGGAGATGACGTTTAGTTGTTTAAACAGATACTAAAGACATTTCAATTCGAAAGTAATCAATTATCTTAGGAGAGTTATTTCATATTAAAATATAGAAATAATACAGGTTATATTAGGCAAACGAACTTGCTATCTAACATAATTTCTGAACTGATGATACTTGAATATCGACAAAAAAACAAACATGATTATTAGATAACAGAGTGATTTCACTACAATACTCACCTCGTTACTCATACTTACCTCTTTACTCAACGTATTCTTTGAAATACCGCTCAGGCTAACGCTCCTGTGGTGTTCCTTGGAATACATCTCGTGACTCGTTAGTATAATCGATTACACCATATTTGTTGGAGATATTAATGAAGAAATAACAAAGGACGATACTCTTTCAATTGAATATTAACTTTTTGCACTATTAAGGGTTTTTGTTAACAATAAATAACTACACAAGATGTTCTAATGATAGTAAAACGTGCATAGTCCATATATTTGTCAGTTCAAACCACGATACTGAGCTTCTTTTACCAATTATTATCAAGACGATTCTTAGTCAAATTGCAGGAAAAGAAAACCATCATACTAATTTAATCACGAAAATCAGTAACAACAAATTAAAAATCAGATCGGCTAACATTTCATGGGAGAGTGAAGATACCGAATCAGCAACCAAATATCAATTTCAATCACTAACAATGAAGTAAAGAAAAGTTCAGATTCATACAAAATGAAAAATAAAAAAAAATGTAATGAATGACTACAGAAATAAGTGAAATGATTAGAGATCGAGATAAAATGCGCAAAAATCTCATTGAAAACTCAAATGAAGAAAGTTATAAGGACCTTCACAGGTTATAAGCCGAATAGAATTATGGCTTTGATAAAACGTACTGAAACAGCTTTCCTCAGAAATAAAATTAAGCAAGCCCAAAAGAACCCCAAAAAATTGTGGCAGGGTGTAGATGAACTTTGAGGAAAAAACATACTCTGTTAATCGGTTAGATAAAACTATAGCCAATAATAATATTCTGGAAAGTCAAGAAATAGCAAAAGCCATAAACTGTCACTATGTTTCAGTAAGTATGAATCTGGCTAGGAAAATTGTACAGAATATACACCTGCTTTGCAACAGACCCTATTGAAAATGGTAAATCTTCCAGATTTGATTTCGTGAAGGCTGAAACTCTGAAATTTGTTGCAAACAGAATAGCGTTCCCACTTGTACACAATTATAATAAAAGCATGTAAAACATTGTGCTTCCGATGTTCAAAAATGGCAACCGTGAAGACATAGTTGATTACAGACCTAACTCTACCATCACAAACTAATTTAAAATTTTTGAAAAACTACTGAAAAATCGCCTGTGTAAATTTTTCGACAAAGAAAATGTTATTTCGAAAAACCAATTTGGCTTTAGAAGAGGTGTGACTTCCCAGGATGCTATTCTGCAACTTACCACTCAAACGTACTCCGCCCTAGGTACTGACAAACTAGCTTTCTGTGTATTTTTAGATATTTCTAATTTGACAAAGTGAGCCATAGTTTGCTTTCGGAATCACTAGAAAACGGAGGCGTCAGAGACATATGCTTAGAAATCTTCAAGATAGATCTCAATCTGAAAGTTGATGATAAACTGAGCACAATACAGAAAATAGAATATGGCGTACCACAAGGCACAGTCCTGGGTACAATTTTATTTAATGTATATATCAATAGCTTGTTTGACACTCGCAGCTGTCGTATGATAACTACGTATGCGGATGACACAGCTATATTTCATAGCGACAAAGACTGGATAACATTGAGATCCACAGTCGAAAATGAGTTGAAAAGTATAGGGTCTTGGTTCAATAGCAAACATCTCAAAATCAATGCCAGAAAAACATCCTTCCAGTATGCTAGAATAAATTACTTTACTTTACCACCTTTAGTACGCTTCATGTCTCATATGACTTCATTATTGAGATGACAAACAAATTCAAATATCTCGACGTGATTTTAGATGATCATCCTTAAAACACCACTCGAGCTAACGCTCCCTTGGTATTTCGCAGAATACGTCTCGTGACTCGTAAGTATAATTTATTATTTTCAAAGCTTTCGTGATATTACTACTGAATATTCGGTGCAGCATAATTGAAACCAAAAGTCAGCCTCCGATGGTATGTTCAGTTTGCCTATAGTTATAATGGGGATATTCCTGATGTTATCCTCTACACATCCCTTAGATTAGCTGGAGGGTGGCGAAAACAGAATAATTCCATTCTCAGTACAGAATAAATATATCCTAACGATATTTCCAAATCCCATATAGATGTCGCTTTGTGCTACTACAGAAAATTATCATTTCGATGCGTGTAACACTAGCTTTATAAAATATCACCCTAATACACAACAAACCAGTTTCATCCACATATATTTTCGAATGCTCAACTCATCCCATTCCATCCCTCATCTAACAAAGTTTGTACTCTGCGGAGAAGCATCTCATTCTAGCTCGTTCTATATTACTCTATATATTTCAGGTAGCGTCTCAAAATCTAACGGAATATATTTACGAAATGGCATTAATATCTTGTAAAGTGTAATTACTTGAAGGCACTGGCGGCAGGTCGATGTTACTATATTACACTGAGCTCGGCTTAACTTATTCACACGCGGAGACACGAAATTAACAACATGAAGACAGTTGATTTATGCACTCAACCACCATCAGCACTTTCGAATTACGCCGAAGTAGGTGGATTGTGCTTGACAGGTTTGCGTTTGTTTTTTACTTCTGGTTTCCACAATTGGCAAAATCCTGGAACATACGTTTTTGGGAATATATACATACTGTAATGATTTATCACAAATTCACTCTTAAATAATTTATTTACAGAACACAATGCTTCAATTACTTCAACACTATAAATAACTAATTTATATCACAATCACTGGACTATCCAATATTTATGTCTGCTATCCAAATATTCTTCTCAGCGCGAGTGTCACGCTATTTATAGCTGTAGGCAGATTCTCGCGGCGTTTCGGAAATTATCTACCTTTTTCTAGGCTAGGAGTCCTAATATCACCGCTCCTCTTTGGTAGATTGTGTTAGCCGTCACTCGCGCCACCGCCATTCCTCCCTAGGTGGTGCCAGCTGTTACTCGAATAATTTGGTCTGATAATATAGGATATTCACGTTAAGAAGAGAATGACGTCATTTTTTGGTAATTTTGTATATCCGACATAACAACGTTGAAATTCCCAATGAAGTACGTTCAATAGCAATGAAACTAGTCAAATATCAGTTTGTAAGATGCTCAACTGATGCTGAAATTCCAGATGAAATCGAATCGAAAAAACTCGAAAACTTTCAGTGTGATAACTGTGACTTTGAAATTTAGTTTGTGTGTTATTTCATTTGATTCCTTGCCGTTTTCTGTTCGATAATAAAAAGAACTCTTCTCAAAACTAATCATTTCTTTTGATAAGACCTGCGTTTATTCAATATACCTAAAGCATTGTCAAAACAGTCTCAACAAATAGTACAATAGTTCAAAAAATTTTGAAAATTCGGAATAGTGTACATGTTGGCAACGCCATAACTTGTCATCTTGTGACGTCATTCTCTTCTTAACTCAAATATCATATGCGTGACAATATATTTCCTTGCTCAACAACCAATCACTGGATTTCAAATTTTGAAATTCAGCCAATAGAATCGAAACTACAGTGAAAATATAGCTTGTCGCTGTATTTTCACGGTGATAAACCTTCTTAGTTTTTGTTTTACTATCTGTCAAGTGAAAATAATGATTTAAATTATAAACGTCAAATTTATGTGTTTTTACTAGTTATCTTTATTTATCAATATGAGCGATCGTTGGGGACAAATGTCCATTGGTATCATAGATGAGGCCGTGGAAAAGAGTATTCCGTTGAATACGGCTAGAAGTAAAGCATCAATTACCAGGTGACACGATTTTTCTTTATTTCAAATCGATATATTGTCGTCCTAAATATAATTCGTGGTATGATTAAAGACCTATAATTTTTTGGAATATCAATTAATTGGCAATCCCAATGCAAGAAAATACAACTCGTCCTGCGGACTCGTTGTATTTTCAGCTTTGGGATTGCAATTCATTAATATTCCAAAAAATTATCGGTAATAATCATACCGCTTATTATATTACCACTTACAATACCATTCTGGTCTCAAAATCACTATAACTCAACGGACTACGGAGACAAGTATGTCTGGCGACAACAGAAGCAATTCAGATCGTACTGAGACTTTTTTTTGCGTAATTCTGTAAACGAAAAGACGAGATGGGCACCATTCAGCCATCATGCTTAAAACAATCAACGAATGTGACCTATGTAGAGCAAATGAAACTGTGTAACGCGCCGGAGTCGGAATACACGTCATTGTCAAGCTACAATATCACAGGCAAACTTATATGCCATTCAAAGCCATCTCAACACTGGGAAGTAACTAACTGTGAAGTACTATGGAATTAACTCTGCGATGTACCAAAAATCTTTCCTTCTGCTCGCATTTGCAGCGAAATGTCCTCGAAGTCAATTTCGCATTTCAAACCAATGTGTTGTCCGGTTTGAAAATATAATCTAAATATGACTCATTCGTGTAGCTCAACCGCATACAATTTCCCAGAACCAATTTCATGTTTGTATGCTATGTTCCAACTGAAACACTTCAACGTCTTCAACCATTCTGAAAACGGTTCTGAAAAGCAGCGTTAGACAGAGAAAGTATATGATTTATCGAAAAAACAACTCAACCAGGTGAAAAATTCAATTTTCCACAAAAATTATTCCCAGTAATTTCTTATGAAATGCGCTCGTTTTCTCAGAAAACGTGATTGGACGCCAATATCAAATTTCAGGTTCACCCTTACCCACCTCTGAAAGTTCTGGCGGAGCCGAATATTTGATTGGTCATAATTCTGCTAAAAATGATCGGAGAAGGAGAAGGAAAAGTTCTATCGTTTCTGAAGACTCCTCTCCTACCTTCTCATGCAAATATAATATGCGAGTATTTGAGTACCAAAAATGTGTTTTGTAGCATTTCACGGGAATGTTTGCGGATAATCCCAAAATCATGAATAATTTAGTGAATATGGAATTATTATACTGAAGCAGCAACCCATACCCTAATTGGAATATATGCAACAATTTTGAAGTAGTGTGACAGGTTCCACTTATACATGCCAAAAAACTTTGTTTTACTCTGGCCTCATTTTCAACTTACCCATAAAACCGGCATTCTCTTCACTAAATGTTGAAAGTAATCGCTTATTCATATTCTGCATATATATATATTTAATAACACTATTGTGAGGTGCAAACCTCAAGCTTGAAATCACATACTTTATTTTTTATGTAGGATGTGTATGAGCGATTATTTTCAACATTTACTGAAGGAATTGCCGGGATTATGGGTGAGTTGAAAAGTGAGGCAGAGTAAAACCAGGTTTTTTTTGGTTTGTATAAGTGATACTTGTCTCACTAGTCTTAAATCCTTGCATATGGTCCAAAGAGGGTACTGATTCCTGTCCCAGTATAATTATTTCATATCAACTAAAATATCCATGACTTTCGGATCCTTCCGTAAATATCGTAGAAGGGTTATGTGAAGTGGGACGAAATACATTTTAGGTACTCAGATACTCACATGTTATAATTGCATGAGGAAGTAGAAGTCTTCAGGAACGATATGCACTTCTTACTTTCCTTTTACTATAATTTTTAGCAAAGTTATGACAAATCCAATTTTCGGGCCTGCCTGAACTTGCAGTGGCGGGTTTGCGCGAGCATGAAATGTGACGTTGGCGTTAAACCAAGATTTCTGAGAAAACGAGCGTATTTTATAAGGTATTACTAAAAATCATTCTTGTGGAGAATTTAATTATCTCGTAACCTATCGATATTGTTTTTTGATAAATCTTATATTTTTGAAATAACAACAAAAAAAATATATTTTTTTTAATGAAACATTTTTTAGGTTCTATCCCTGATTTTTTGTAAACAATTTTTTTTCTAATAATACATGATGTCGAGATGTCATGTGCCAAGTTTCAGAGTGCTACAATTCATTCTTCACATTTTGCTCGAGTTTGTCTGTCGTTACTGGATTATAGTATGCATGTAAAGAATTCAGCCGGAATTTTTTCAGGAAAGCGCGGTGCGTAGCGGTTCCGCGCGCCGTAGTGTGCTTCAACCTTTAAACTCTTCGTAATTTCGCTACTTTCATGAAAAAGATTTCTGGTTCAATTCCTTATTCTGAAGAGTGATACGTTCTTTAAAAAATGCATTACCTTTGGGAACACTCGGTATATTTGACGCGTACTTAGTTTTCAAAGTTCATTTCATCCTAAGTAGACCCATTAAACTGAATATATTTTTTGAATCAAGTCTTCTAGCTGCGTTGAAAGCAGCCGACATTTGGAAACTTGTTCTTCATAATGCATTATTAATTTAGCACTGTCTATCGTCATGCGAGCTCAGAGGAAGACTGAAACCATGAGTTGTCTGTTCCATGAATACTTACCCATGACATGTTTCAGATAACTGTCTTGTTACATTCTATTAGTATTTAATTAATATAAGCAAATATCCAATGCAGACCTATCTCATTCTGTTGCTTTGGGACTTCGATGACTGGTAATTAAACTGTTCCTTCCTTCCTTATGAAAATAAATGCCTTACATCTTGAAAACATACCGGGTGATCAACAGCACTTCTTGTTCAACGATAATGAGAAATTATTGGGTTTGTAGTACAGCTACTATATTGATGTCGATTCGAATCTGAAGTTGTTAGGTAAGTACGTTATCAATTTCAGCATAAACATTAATGACATTCTTTATATTGGAATTCTAATACAAATTAGTGAAAGAACACATATTATTTATTGAAAATATTTAAGAAAAATAGCTATTTTCAATTTTCTCCCATTATCTCTTCAAACTTTGTATATTTGTATAAAATTCAATTCTAAGCAACTTTTTATCATAGTAATTTTTTACAATTTGCCGCCATACCAGCGATCACGTGACATGTGTCAAAATCGATTTTTAGGTTATTGGACATGCACAAACTTTTCCCAAGAATCTTTTTTCCAATACTCTAATAATAAACTTTTTTCCCATATTGTACATACTTTCTGGCGGTCACTGTATAAACCACTCCAAACTCATTGCAAAGCCACAATAAAAGCATGTTAAATGCTTAGGTGGGTTATATGGTTTTTGGAAGTGGAACATATACTTGAAAAGTGAACATGTTAATTCTGTAAATTTTAGTATGTAAATTATGGTATGTGAATAAATTGAATTGAATTCACTGTCACGAAATGTCATCACTTCACCTCTAATATGATGTTGAAACTATCCAATTTGACTGCAGATTGATACACATATTTTAATTACTTCTCTTTATGATCATATTAGAAAATGGTTTTCTGTACTACACTCTTCTATATGTCTTCATCGAAACTCATATTTTTTTCACCCCTTGTCATAATTCAAATTTGACAGTCATTCGAGAAAACCATTAGTATAACATTAATTAATGTTGGCTGACACGTTTGAACAACTTTTTCTGTTGCTTTAATTACCATAAAACAACGTCGTTTCCCCATTATTCATTTGAATGGTGGTAATTTGCGTCTACTTCTCATTCCCATCAAAAAGCTGTCGATATGTAGTTCCAGGTTAATATAATTCAGGTAATGGTAGTCATAATAAAAACTTGAGTTTTAACAAGACATGCATAGCTACAAATAGTGGTGGTCAAGATTTCTAGAGTAAAAAGTTAGCTTACATTTTGTGTGCGAGCGTCGCTTATGATTTCTAATCAGTGGGCCTACATTTCCCTCTCTTTTTGAGTCTTAGCGAAGTTATACAAAGATTTCTACCTTATTTGAAATAGCGTCGTGAACCTTCGCATATATTGTTGGCTTCAATTGGTATTGTGCAATTTAAGAAGGGCTCTGCAGATTCTGATGCACTTTATTGTTGATATGCAGCAAGCTTCTTCTACAGCATTTGGGTGCAATCTACGAATATTTATAGGGGAGGTTCATAAAGAGCAATGTCGTCTTTGACTCATTGAGGCATGTCCAAAGTCTCGGGAATGCCTGAAGCTGGCAGATTCCTCAAGAATTCGTTCAGTTCTTCACCAGCCCTGTCGTCAAGGACAAAAAAATTTTACTTCTTTCGGTTCTTAGTACAGCCTCCTTGTTGTAGCAAGTTCGTCAGTTACCTCGTTTCCGGAAGCCTTTTTGTAACTAGGAACCCATACCAATTCAACTTCCTTCGTTTTGTCTAATTTCTCAAGATTATCCGCATATTCCTATATAAACGCTATCGAGCTCGGTTCAGGATGACAGATTGATAGCAATGAGCGCTTCCTGACTTTCTGAGCAGATGTGACTTCTACGATGGGGCCTTTCTCCCACCTCGTGCCTCACAACTACGATTATAATGGCAAACTGTCCCAAAACTTGTTACCCAGTATGATGGGAAAGTTGAGCTATCTAACAAACGCGTCCCAGGTGTCGGATAGGGAACGACCTGGGCCCTCAGAGGGCCTGGCCAATGATAGCCGTAATTGGGTTGCGGGGACTAAAACCCCCCTAAATCCTTTGCGTAAGCATTGCCGCGGACCAGCTCACGAAACCGTAAACGCTTGTGATGCAGCGACCCGTGGGACACCTGGTGTACGGCGTTACGTATCACAGAGGGCATTGGCTCAACCTCCCGGACTGCGTATTGAAGACACTCTAAAATCCCCCGTAATCTTGAAGTATTGTGCGTGCTTGAGGGATGAATAGTTGGGGTGGTTAGGGGTACTCAACCACTAGCGTCAAAACTCTGGGAACTAGGCGCACCCAGTTTCATCTAGACTTCCACACGTGTGGGGGCTCCACGTTCTGCGATCTCCATTTCCCCTTACTCGTAGGAAACTGCGTTCCTCGTATGTGGCAGATCTCGCCCGAACTTTGGAAAAAGTGAAGGTAAACACCAAAATCCGCGGTTCGGACAAAAGAAAAAGAAGGAAGGCGAAGCGGGCAACGGCGTTATATGAGCCAGTTCAATCATTCATATCCACTTGCTCAAAAAAGTGGGTCATTCATGATATAGACGCCACTTCGCTGCCAGGATTCTGTCACATGTACCTGAAGCGGTGAAGATTAAGGTGGTTCGAAAATTGTGCCAGAGAGTTTCAAATAAATGTAACGAAAAATTTCAACAAAGTGGAATTCCCTATCTATAGTCAAAATCGCTCTTAACGTGCGAGTGAGAGACTTAATCACCGACTAACTTTCTAGTTTTATCTTGTTCCATTGTATTAAATCATACACTCTCAAATAAAATCCCAACGATAAATGAGACAGACATACGATTTTCACATGCGAAAAGGAGATGTGTTGATATTTTTCAGCGGCTCTAAACTTTTAGACCTGCGAAACTAAAAAACGAAATGAAGGTTCGTCCAATAATGATATACAGGAAACAGTAGCAAGAGCACTGGGAGTAAGTTTGAGATCTGTGCAGAAAATTGTGCACGAGAAAAAGAATAATATAATCTCCAAAATTTCCAAAAAATGTAAAGGAAAAAAAGCAAAGACTGAAGATTTGTGAGATGGTATCAAAATGGAAGTACGCAAGGTAATTTATAAATTGAAAATAAACGTGACGCTTCCAGTTTTGAAGGATGCTCTGAAAAAGCGAGATGTTTTAGAAATTTGACTTACTGCGTTGTCAAAATTGATTAAAAACTTGGGTTTTCGCTTTAAAAAAGATTGTAACCCAAGGTATTTATGTGAAATGCCTCAGATTGTAAGTCAACGTGTTCAGTTTTTGAAAAAATATACCGAAAATTACAATTCAAATTTAAGACAAATGGGAGTGGGTCAAAATCGTGGCATGATGAGTCCATAAAGAGCTTTAAAAGAAAAAGAGGATGCGGTCCGGGAAAACGGTACATTATAGTACATGCCGGTTCTTCAAAAGGTTTCGTTCCAGAAACCAGTTTGATTTTTTCTTCAAAGTCAAAAAGTTTGGATTGTCATGATAACATGAATTGTAACATGTTCGAAAAGTGGCTTAGAGAACGGTTGATACCAAATTTAGAAGAACCGTCTTTAATTATTTTGGACAATGCCTGTTATCATTCAAGAATATTAAATAAACAGCCTAATTGTTCTCGGAGAAAAAGTGACATTTATGAGTGGTTAGAATCACATAAGCAAAATGTGTGACAAAATATGAGAAAAAACCTACAATGTATGCCGTGGATGAGATATTATGTGAACATGGCCATGAGGTATTACGGCTACCACCATACCATCAGTTCAATGCAATAGAACTAATATGGGCTGGGGCTAAATCATACTATGAGAAACATGTGGGTAATGGCCTTAAATCCGATGAGGTGGAGATGGTTTGGAAAGCTGCACTCTACCACATTACGGAGGAATATTGGAAGAAATCGGTTGAACATACCGAAAAACTAATAGGGGATTGGTGGAATCGAGAACGCTTACTCGATATTGAAGTAGCACCTGTGATAATAGTTCCATTGGAAAACGATTCCGAAAGTGATGATTTTATTAGTGACATTGAGTGTGTCCAAGTTAATCTTGTTAAAATGAATTCCATTAATATTTTTCTTTCTTCATTAAAATATTATTCTCATCCACATAGGTTTTTATAAAGGTGCTATGGCAGACGATTTTCGTGCTAAACATGAATGATATCGTGAAAATATACCTTAATAAATAATTACAAAACATTTTGGTAACCACTAGGTTTTTCAATTTGATTCATATGCACGCTGACCTTTGAACCCGCACGATAAGACCGATTTTGACTTTATCCACACATTTCCACAAAGTCGAACTTTGTTCGAATTCATGCATTCTCTGCCCGGAGTCTGTGCTACCGAGGAGTGCTTCTTATTTTTGGGTTTTGAGTGTTATCGTTCATTGGGTGGGCTAGGATAACTCTATTGTTGTCCGACCTATCTTTGTATTGATAAGTGGTAAACAAACCGTGAAACATGTCATGTCTGCAGGTGGTCATTCCCAACCAATGGGAGATAATATTCAATTCTTGACAGCAATTAGCACTTACAATTGCGTCCTCTTGGAGGAACATTGCACAAATGATGTCAGATGTGATTCAATGATCGTAGGGGGAAGTGGTTGTTTTCTGACAGATATTTGCCTCAAATTTTCCACTTTGTGGGATAATGTGGAGAGGTGGGAAATTGGCCTTTCTCGAAATTTTTCATTTCATTTATTTGAAACTCTTTTTGGATTCGAATTCATGGAGCATCTCAACCATAAAGGAAATCCTGAAAGTTGAATTCAGGATGCATGGAAAGAGGCCTCAGGCATGGTACAATTGAAACTCCACATCGAAGGTGCAGCGGAGGGAGCACTACAGGCCTACATGATTATGCTTCCGTCCGCCCACAAAAATATATTCTATCTATATCCCAAAACTTAGCTTTCTCGTTTACCCCTTCCTCAAATGTAGGTGCCTGCACCGAAAGACTGTTAGTCGGTCAGACTATCCCTAACTTTTTGTTCGAAACTCAACCGTAATTCTTTACCATATTGCTCTGCATCGCACTCTAATACGAGCTTTTCCCACTCTCAGTATAATTTGCAATCATCGCTTGATATGTTATATCTCCTTCGCTTTCTCAGACCATCTTTGTTTTTGTCGGATTAACAAACTGCCCGCTTCACCGCACTTCCTTACAATTATTTTGTGGGCCTGTCTGAATACTCTGGTTGATCGTCTGAAATCATTCAGTCGTCCGCTTATGCCTATGCCTCACAAACTACACCTGTGAGTTCATACATTCCTAAGCACCATATATGAGGCGAGAGGCAGCTTTATTGGGGCAGCCCCTCTTCCTCATTATTGACAATGAATCATAGCAGGCATTTTTCTTACCAGTATTTTTATATGGTCGTTGTCCTTTTCTTGTCAAAGTACCTTTTCGAATCCTAATATTCTTTCAATACTCAACACTACAGTAAATCTCAATGTGAAATTACAATGTTGAAAAATATTTTATCATAACGTTCCCAGTTTCTACAAACAGATACTGCACCTATTGCAATAAAAAAGGTCATAGAAAGAAAAATGTAGAAAATTAATATCAGTCGATGTGGATGCGAGATGGAAAGTGATAACAAGCAAGAGAAGAGATGGAGTGTTATTTTCAAATTTCATACCAGTTAATAACAGATTTGGCAGTGATGGGAACTAAAAAGATGATTCTGAGAAAGGGCCAACCACATAATGTTTGCGGATTATGCTACGAACTTACAAGGAGCTTCTGAAGAGCTGGAGAAAGCTTGAGCTCAGATAGACCAGACTAAAATATATGACGAGATGTTGCAAGGAACTGTCTGTAAATTCCTACCACCAGCTAGCCTGTTGTCAAGAAGTCATTTCACATTATTCTTAAAGAACAACAATAACTCTCTGCGCAGTAGTAGAGTACATGATAAATTCGAAACCTATTACTGAAATATCTACGGATCCAAATGACTTAGAAGCTCTTATCTACTCCTAAGCTCTACCCTATTTGATCTTCGAAAGAGGTCCTCGAGTTGAAAGGTAATTTTGATTCAGGGAAAGAATCGAGAACACTCCAGAAACTCACAAGCAACTACTGGAAAAGCTGGCTCAAAGAATATTTTCCAAAATTCACTAAGAGAAATCGATTGTCTATAGACAACGAACAGATGAAAGAAAATGATATGTTCATTGTAAATAATGAAAATAAAGTGAAGAGCTCATGGAAGTTGGGAAGAAAGAGACTTTCAGAGGAAAATGAATTATAATTCTTCGAGTCACTGTGATCATTTTGTTTTTGTTATGTTATTTCTAATTATTTTGTGCTCTGATTATTAATGGCAGTCCAGATACGATATAAAGTCAGATTCAAGTCAGTTATACTTTCTGTTCATAGGTCCATTTTTATCGACAAAAAAGTAGTCATTGATATTTTACACACATTATTCCATTTCAGAGAACGTAAACTACTTCAGCCTCCTACCATTGTTAATTATCCAGCAACTCACCGGTTCATAACCCATTTAGAAAGCAAACAACAGAGAAAACTCCAGGTGACAACTGCAGCGCTTCATCATGATTTTCACTTCGGAAAAAGGATTAAATAACGCAAAAATTCGCATAACGCCATAGCGCCATAAATCTCGGATCGGGTTCCAACACGGGACGAAATCCAAATATCACGAGAGAGCTGGCGGGTATGATTTTTGTAAACGCCATTAATTTCCATTAGCGTACTGCAAGTGGCTCTACAAGTTTGGTCATAAGTTAGACAGGAGCTGGCACTCAGAGGCAGCTTCGACGTGGAAACGCTACGTGATATCCAGACAAAGATACGAGATTTCATAAATTGCCTCGAAGCGTGTGTGCGACGGAAAACAATCCCGTGATTTTCACTCATTATTTCCCTAGTGTTTGAGTTACAGCCGAACAAAATTCTGACGTCCATCGTGAAGAAGTTTTCTCTCAACAAATTACGCATCTAGGCCACTTGATATATACATGAAAATTCGAAAATTCAACAATAATCCAGTAACGACAGACAAACTCGAGCAAAAAGTGAAGAATAAATGGTAGCACTCTGAAACTCGGTACATGACATCCCGACATCATGAATTATTAGAAAAAAATGTTTACAAAAAAATCAGGAGTGGAACCTAAAAAAAGTTTCATTAAAAAAATATAATTTTTTTTTGTTGTTATTTCAGAAAATATAAGATTTATCAAAAACGATTTCGATATGTTG
Organism: Chrysolina haemoptera; assembly: GCA_958298965.1. Lineage (NCBI taxonomy): Eukaryota > Metazoa > Arthropoda > Insecta > Coleoptera > Chrysomelidae > Chrysolina > Chrysolina haemoptera. The sequence continues at coordinate 12,775,337 of OY282585.1, forward strand.
AGAGATAATTCAATTCTCCACAAGAATAATTTTCAGTAATACTTTATGAAATACGCTCGTTTTCTCAGAAAACGTGGTTTAACGCCGACGTCAAATTTCATGCTTGGTCTAATCCGCCACTGCAAGTTCAGGCAGGGCCGAAAATTTGTTTCGTCATAACTTTGCTAAAAATTATAGTAGAAGAAAAAGAAAAAGTGCATAACGTTCCTAGAGACTTCTACATACTCATGCAAATATAACATGTGAGTATCTGAGTACCTAAAAATGTGTTTTGTCTCACTTCACATAACCCTTCTACGATATTTACGGAGGATCCGAAAGTCATGGATATTTTAGTTGATATGAAATAATTATACTGAAGCAGGAATCAGTACACTCTTTGGACCATATGCAACGATTTAAGACTGGTGAGAAAAGTCTCACTTATACATGCCAAAGAAAAAACTGGGTTTTACTCCTGCCCCAGTTTTTAACTCACCCATAATCTCGGCAATGTCTTCAGTAAATGTTGAAAATAATCGCTCATACACATCCTACATAAAAAATGAAGTACGTGATTTCAAGCTTGAGGTTTGCACTTCACAATAGTGATACATGGTGTCCCAGAATGAAAGGGGACAAACTCCTAGGGTAGTATCCTCACTTCATTTTAAGGCTGAAAGTTCCAATAAATATATACCCTAAAATGAGTATTAACCGAGTTACACGGTGTTGAAAGTGACACAAAAAAATATATTTTCCAGAATAACTCCATAACGGCTTAACTTTTCTTAATTAAATTTGTTATGTCACTTGACAGCATTCAGTTTCATATTTCAAGGCGAATCATGTGTTTGTAACTCTAAACAGGGGCGTACGGCAGGTGGGTACCCCTATTCGCCCCTCCCCAACTTTCACGCCACTGGATAAATATCGATTTCGTCTTCTTTTTCTTAATCCCCAATATTTCCTATACAAAAAAGGAACACGTTTCGTTTCACAAATATCAACGGTTTTCAAGATATTTAAAGTTGAATAAGTGGGGGCGTATGTAAGTTTTAAATATCGGGAAATTTTTGTGAACTAAATCCCTCGCAAATGCCAACAATTTTCGAAATATTTGAATTCATACTCATTGCAAGGTATGAAATATGTTGGTTATAATATTATAAATAGTTACCGTCGCATTCCTTTCAAAAATAGTAAAGATTTTGATAAGCACTCGACTAATTTTTTTTTTATGTATTTATATCCAAACAGACCTATTGGTCCAATTACTATGGATAATATGTGTTCTGGGTAGGCCTTGTTACTAACTCCATACGCCACCTTAGGAGCAGCACTATTAATTTTTACGCAACAGTGAATCGTGGAAGATTATTCCCAGTCGGCGACAAGATCCAATTATTCCGATTTTTACATCCGAAAAATGAAAAAAACCTTGGTCCTCCTGGGAATCAAGCCCGCGACCTTTCGCTCACGAGTTCCGGCACTAACCACTGCGCCAAGCAATACTTCACTCACAATCATTTTAGGGTATATGTTTATTGGAACTTTCAGCCTCGGTATCGGTTTTCCGGGAAAACGAGCGCATTTCATAAGATATTACTAGGAATAATTTTTGTGTAAAATTGAATTGTTTTTCACCCTGTTGAGTTGTTTTTCCGATATATCATATACTTTCCAAAATTACAGCAAAAATCTATTTATATATTTTTGAATGAAAACAAAAATGTTCCACCCCTGGAGTTTTGATAGACAATTTATTTTCGTGTTTATCGTGGTTCCAACTACTAGCATACCAAGTTTGGTAGTGCAACAATCGATTCTTGTCTCAAAACCCAATCGTACTAGATTACAATAATTGTCAAACTTTGGTCAAGTGAATGGTACATCGAAAAAGCAATAAATCTCAGTTTGCAACCTGTTCCGAAGTAGGCAACATTGTCAAAATAGCAATTAACTCGAATTTTGCTGTATACTCGCTGAGAAAAATTCAAAAGTTCTGCAAACTTGAAGTAGTATTGAATATATTATTTCATATCACGTATCAAGTTTGCAACCAATTCAAGAGAACGGATTTTTTTAATCGATCTATAATGTTTTTTTGAGAAAAAATTACGAAAGTTCTGCAAACTTGACAGATACATCTGAAAAATATTCCGAACAGTTATGTAGATTTGCAACCTTTTACGTTAACCGGAACAATATGTTCTTAATTCGTGGTCATTATTTTTATCAAGGCGGTCTCGAAATAATTGCAAAAGTGTTGAAACTTTGTTGCAAATTTTGAAAATATCCATTCTGATGCATTCATAAATTTGCAACCTTGTACACGATCGGGAACTTCAGGCAATTTTAAAAAATCTGATTAATTTACAAATTATATTTTTGCGAATTGAATGAAGTTCCGGATCGTTACAAGGTTACTAATTTGTGAATGCATCAGAATAGATGTTTTCAAAATTTGCAACAAAGTTTCAACACTTTTGTAATTATTGTAAATTGTTGCAAATCTCCAACTGTTCAGAATATTTGTCCGAGGTATCTGCCAAGTTTGCAGAACTTTTGGAGTTTTCTCTTATGATTTACCAAAGAAAAACATTAGTTTTCGATAAAAAAAATGTTCCGTACACTTGAATTAATTGCAAACTTGATTCGTGATATGGAATAACATATTCCTATACACTACAAATACAGTATCGCAAAGTTTTCATCTTGGGTACCATGAGAGCGTGAAGAATAGCTTGCTATATGTTGAGAGGCATTACAATTTCTCATCGACTAGCTCGAGGAAGGGATATCTACGTGAGCTGTGGGCGGTGTTTCGCATTGCTACGTGGTCCGTTAATGCGTCGGATGGGGTAACAGGAGAGGCGCACATTAGTGCGTCTCTCTTATTTATGTGGTATTATCATATCATTGCGTTCCTTGTTACTCGCGTAGATTTCTGTCTATACCCCAGATTGAAAAGATTCCGATATTGTATTATATTCCTATTGTATAGGATTAATGCAGTGAGCAATCCTGGTATGGCAGGACATCTAGTTTCTAACTTGATAAGCTCATTGTTAAATAATAGATTCCTTTCTATTATACTGTTCGTTCTTTGCGAACAGGTGGGTATTGTTTAGTTGGGCTGAGGTTGAGATGGCGCTCGTGGTTTGGTTAACACCTATCTACAGGCGGTGTCTCAGCATTTGTCTTGACATGGATTGATAATAGGACCATTTGTTGCAGACATTAGATATTGTCTGCAGAGACCTACCCTATACTGATTATGGCAAGAACCCAGAAATCGATCTATAGGTTGTCCAAATGTTTCAATTAACATTTTCTTGCAACTAGCAATTGCGGAGATAGCCTTGTTAGGAACTCTGCACGGAAATTCATTAGATGTAATTCAACGGTCGTCGTGGCATTAGCCAGGAAAGAAGTTGTTTTCTTATGGATTTTTGGCCCAAAATATATTCCTATTGTATAGGATTATTGCAGTGAGCAATCCTGGTATGGCATGACATCTAGTTTCTAACTAAATAATTACTCCTCACCAAATGTATGTATTAAATTTCCTCGCTAAATTTCCTGGCACTCAAATATCTATGTATATGTTTACGTAAAGTGACTTCGTTCTGGTTACATCAGCCTAAATAATTACTCCTTTTTTCCAAGGTTTTTTATTCTGGGGGGAGTTTTTCCTCCTTTTTTGAGTTTTTTTTTTTCGGGTTTTTTTTTTCGTTTTTTTTTTCCTACCTGCATACATCGAAATCAACATTGTGGTACAAATTAGAACAGTTACTGAACTGAAAAAAAATTTGACTCATGCAAAGTCTGGCGAGGCTTGTATACTCTTTAATGTATAAGGATTTGTTATGTTTGTTTGTTTGTTGTGTTTCGTGGAAACACTTGAGTTGATTGATGATGGAATATTCATTAAACATCCCTTGTTATCCTAGTCGAAGACTTACTCGAGGTTTCGATGGCATATTCATAACGCTCAATATGAAAGTGGTCTACAGGACTTTACATAAACTTCAACAAATCTACGGTACTTCCGAAGAAAAGAAAGAGGAAATAGTCGGGACTTTATGAAATTAGCTGACAGGATTGCCAGAAGAAGTATGTGTCTAACTAGAAGTGAAATGAAAGTACGGTTCATAGAGCTCATTGTTCATATAAGGTTTTCTAAACCAGAGGAAAATTGAGTATAGCGGAACATGCTTTGAATCATCACAGATTTCATGGCAGAAGTCTGGAATTGATTAAACAAGTTCATGACATTCGAGAGCATGGAAATTGCGAAATGTAAAAGTAGTTCGTTACAGCCCATTGTTTAAGTTCATAGTACAATAAAAAAAATTCCTCTCCATAATTTATTATTTCTTATAACTTATGTAATCAAATCCAAAACAAGTGAGTTAGAGAAGTTGAATTCTAATAATCAGAAGAAACATTTTGAATAGACAATTCAAGATAGGCGGGGATAACTAGTATAACAGGTGAATTCTAGAATGATAAAGAGTAATGACTTACTTATATAATTGGAATATATAGAGTTGAAATAGAAAAATTGGTATAGTATACCTCAGCACCTGAGGATGTCAATTTTATTGATAGGAATAGCAATAACAGATTGAATGAAAGTATATCATATATAGAAAATAGAAAATCCTATCAAATGGCAGGATTAAATGTATGACCATGATAGAATACCATGATCATACCTTGCTCTTTTCTACACTGACTGTATTTTGGGAAAATTAACCATTCGGAAGTGAAAATTCAGCACCTATCTAGTTTATATTATTTCAAAAACTGAAAAAAGTTCAAAATAAGAGTAGACAATAATTATCATAAAAATTCATCATTATCAAGAAAAAAACAACTCCAGTATTGATAAAACATATAAATATAAATCTAGCCTACGCCAGGAAAATAGTGACTGATCCAACAAATTCAGCTTCATGAAGAATGTTCCGTTTTATTGCCTAAAATATACATTTCCTTTCTAACTGCATACAGCGCCAGTTATATGGATACTCTTATTAATCCTCCATAACTTTTATGAACATATAAATAACAGGAATGTGGCCACTAACGGCATATATTTTTTACCGAACGCTTTCATTAATTTTTTATCGAAAACTCTTTACAGAAAAATGATATCATAGCCCATCATACCGATTTATTAAGCTCTTTTCTCCTTGCCATTATTTTATTCATACATTTATATAGTGGGAAACTAGCCGGTCCCTATTCATCAAATGAATACTGTTAGTCGGGCAAAACCGTATTCACCACATCATATTCAGATTCCATACTGTCAAAATTGAGTTTTAGACCAGTCCAAAACTACGGAAGCGTATAGAAGGGCCAAGAATTATTGTTTATTTGATCCTCCATAATTTTGACTATTATCTTCAAATTTCGACTTTTATGTAGAAATGTCGACTTTTATCCTGAAATTTCGCCTTTTATATCGAAATTTCGACTTTTATCTCGAAATTTCGACTTTTAGATAAGTCTAAATTTTCTTTGTGTGCGACTGAATGTACTGTTGAAGGAACTAAGTTATTTCTTGAGAGCAAACACTGCCGGACATCAAATGTCATTATATCACATAAAACTTCATCCCTTTCATTGAATTATACCTTATTTTCAATTAAAAAAATCTCAATTCTCAAAATTCCTAAAAAATGGATTATGAAGAAGTCGTTTTTAATATTTTGCATTTTTGACAATATTTTTCCATTTGCACAACAATTTTTTTATGCCATCTTAAAGTCGAAGTTTCAACGAATAAAATGAGCACTGATAAAATTATAATATTGAAAATTTGTACCAACTCTTTTGAGTGAAATTAGGCTTTTTGTACGACTATGAACGTGAATTTACATCGTCTGAAATATGTATATTAAAAATAAATACTTATGGTGAGTACAGATGACAGCTTATAGCTTACACAAAAAGCTGAATGAAAAAGCTGGGACTGTTCACATGCTAAAAAAGAATTCAGAACAGACAGTGAGAAGAAAGAAAAGATACGATATGACACCTTTATGGTAGTTAAATAATAATAGTTTTTTTGTTAAAATATGGAGTTATACATAAGCGGATATGCTGTGAAACAGAAGATTATTATTAGAGCTGCAGCTCTATATTATTATTATAGAGTGTACAAGCATACAATATTCAGAAGATTTTGGGTCTGTCCTACTCTGTTGGCCAATCGGAGGAAGGGGCAAGGAGGAAATAATTTAATGAAGGAGATGAGTTGAATAGTACATACAAGTTCAGAAATTATTTCAGAATGAATGAACATCAGTTTGATTATCTCTTACATTTGATCCATCCAATAATACAGAGACTTGAAGTGGTTCGAGAACCTATTTCTCCTCGAACCAGACTAGCATTCGTACTGAGGTAAATATATGTTCCTGACGTTAATGTTTCAGTAAAGGTACGAAATGCACAAAATATCAGATTATTTTCAGATATCATGTTTCAGGAGGCAGCATGGTTTCAACTGCGTATAACTTCCGTATTGGAAGAAGTACTACTACTCACATAATCAGAGAAACCTGCATGGCTTTATGGAATAAGCTGAGTCCCCATGTATTCATGAAGCCCAGTGTGGAAACTTGGATACAAATAGGAATTCGATTTGAAGTGGAATTTTCCACTTTGTATAGGGGCCCTTGACGGAAAACATATAATAATACAGGTGATTCTTCAATATAACTATCGTGAATCTGGGGTAAATTAATAAATATTTGATGTATTACAGGCACCAGAAAGTAGTGGCTTCAAATTCTACAATTATACAAAGGCTCTCATTCAATTGTTTTGATGGCCACTTGTTCAGCAAATTATGAGTTCACCATTGTTGACATTGGTGCTCAAGGGAGGCAGAGTGATGCACGGAGGGATTTTCAAATTGTATGAAATGGGCAGAGGATTTGACCATGGCTCATTGAGTGTACCTCTGCCCACTGAGGTGTTTCCTGGAGGACCTCTGATGCCTTATGTTCTCATAGCAACTATCAGAGTACCTACTGAAACCATATCCTGGTACGCAAGAGGAATACAGTAAACAAATTTTCAATTATAGATTATCCTGTGCAAGACGAACTATACAGGGTGTCTGGTAAATCTTGTACAATATTGAAACTGGTGATAAACCAGGTCATGACTCTTCAGAATATCAGAATTTCACCTCAGTAAAAATCTCACCGTTTTCCAGATAATGGACATTTTTTGAAATTCTAGAAAATCTCTACCTCCCATTCGATTGGTGAGTGCCATGTCTACAAATCGCGACCAATTCAAATATTCTTGCTGCTGAAGATTACTGATGAGTGATGCTTTCAGACGTAGAGAACAGTTTTCCAGAAAGTGATACCATTTTTTAAGAAATGAGGGTAAACTGCCAGATTTGAGTTTCATCAATTTTTTTAACAAATGTTTGACATTATTATCTGAAAAAAGCATAACCACGTGGAGTTGGAAATTCATTACAAAAGAATGCACATTTTGTCCAGACTCTACCATGGTATAGATCATACTATAATTATTTTTGGGGGGCGTAATATTTCCACTGGATTAGAGCGTGGTGTTATTCTAGGCTTCTTTCTTTTATGCTCACGCCAAAAAAGTATTTTGTTTCGATATTATTCTCAAGATAAAATGTAGAAATTGTTATTAATAAGAAACAATAAATTGCTTGGTAGCATTGAATAGTATGTCAATAAAATTAGTCTAAATAAATTATTATCGAAAGGTAATTGTCGATTATCCGATATAGCACCGATGAATACACGAATTCGTGTGATAAATGTCGCAATTGACCAACATCCAGATTACAACGAAATTTCAGAGATCGAAAGATTGTACAAATAAATAAGTACAATAGTTTTTAGGAGGTGAATCTTTGTCGAAACTTAAAGGGGGTCTTTCATGTAAACAAACACTATTAGGCCTTTCCTTGAAACGTTCCAAAAATGAGAAAGAATATTTTCTTTTTCTTCAAATTGCTGAAGAGTTGAAGGAATGATATTGTGTGGGCATATTCTACCAATAACAGATCACAACACCAGTTCAAAATAAACTTACGGACGGGAATCTTAAATGAAGTAATTGGCCCTTATGAATTGCCTTACATAGCAACACTTATTTGAATTTCCTGCAAAATGAACTGCATCTTCTTTTAGAAAATCTACCGTTAGTACTGAGACAAACAATGTGGATTCAAAATGATGGCTGCTCGGCGCATTATAACGTACGAGTTCGGTAGTATCTGAATCAAATATACCCACGGCAACGGATAGGACGCCTTGGTCCTATCCTGTGGCCGCCCAGGTCCCCAGACTTAAATCCAATAGATTTCTTCTACTGGGAATATTTGAAAGAACTCGTTCACTCCACAACTATAACTGGCGTGGAGCGTGGAGCAATTGAGACGGCGTATTCACACTGCCGCTCAGAGTATCGCTGATTCGGGGGCTATACCGCATTTGAAAAGGTTCCTCTTTAAAAGATGTCGTCTCCGCATACGAGTGAATGGGAAACAAATCGAACATTTATTGTAATATTTTCAGTGCAATGATGAATAAGCGTTATTGTGGTTTATTAGTGTATGTTGATTCATAAAAACTTTGATTCAATGTTTACTTTTTTACATATCATTGAATGATTCTAAGTAACTGTTTCGTTATTACTCATGATTATTTCATCATTTCGTCTTGATAGGATAATAATAAAATACATTATTGACAAAGTCTACACAGTTGATTTTAGCTCAGAATAACACCACACTCTGATTTACTGGAAATATTACTCCCTCCAAAAGTTGTAGTATGTTCTATACCATGGTAGAGTCTGGACAAAATGCGCATTCTTTTGTAATGAATTTGCAAATCCTCATCGTTATGCTTTTTTCCCATAAGAATGTCAAACTTTTGTTTTAAAAAATTGATGAAACTCAAATCTGGCATTTTACCCCCATTTCTTGAAAAATGTTATCACTTTCTGAAAAACTGTTCTGTACATCTGAAAGCACCACTCATTAGTAATCTTAAACAGCAAGGATATTTGAATTGGTCTGGATTTGTAGACATGTCACTCAAAAATCCAATGGGAGGTAGAAAATTTCGAAAAATTCAAAAAATGCCAAAATCTCGAAAACGGTGAGATTTTTACTGAGGTGAAATTCTGATATTCTGAACAGTCATGATCTGGTCTATCACCAGTTTAAATATTGTACAAGGTTTACCGGACACCCTGTATAGAAAACACCTTTGGAATTCTAGTGGCACGCTGGAGAATATTCAGAAAACCCATAATTGCTTCCTTCCTTGAGTTTTTCTTTTCCAACTAAATTATGAATTCAGTTTCAAATTTATTATCTGAATATTGTTAGTTAATTTTTTTCCACTCCGTTAAAAAGTTAGGTTAGGTTAGGACCTGTTGCGCAAGAACGTTTACTGTTTCAAATTCTGATTATATTGAGATATACCGCAAGTATATCGTATTTCATCGTTGGTTAGAATATGAAAATCCCATGTAGTTTACATGCAGTGTACGAAATAAGTATTTCGCACATTACTTCGCGCATGGTGTCATGGTAACGAAGGAAAATAAAAAAAGTGTCACTTATACTTTATGGTATAAGTTCGTAAAGTAGGACTTTTTTGTATGAGCGAGCACAAAACACCTTTAACGAAAGTGTATCATACAAAGTGTTTCCTTCGACAGTTATTATATTGTCAAATTGTAGCAGTTGTATCAAATATTAAAGTTTTATGTTGTGAATTGTCGTATTACTCAATTAAGACTTCCGAGTTAAATTTGACGTGAAATACTGTATTTTTCAAAAATGCTTAAATGTATGAAGAGTATGTAAAAATTCACTTTACGCACTGTTGATAATTCTACGCACAGGTGATTTTTTTACGCACTTGTGCGCAAAAGTGTCACTTTACGCACTGTCAACAATTCGTAAACACTTAGTTTATGCACTGTAGTAGAAAAACGTCTTTTTTTCACGTTGAAAAAAGATTGATAAAAACAATAGGCTCTTTTCACACAAAATAAAAGACGCACGTGGCATATACTATTTTTTATAAGATAGTTCGTAAATGAAAACCCTGGTTTTCGCCCCAGCAAAATGGCTTTGTGGAATTTTTTAAACAAGAAATGATAAAAAAAATTACTACTTTTTTAGTTTCTTGCAAATATCCTAAAAGTATTGAAGGAATCATTTTAGTGTCAATGGAACTCTTGTTGAGAAATTAAAAGCTACAAAAAAGTTTTTTGAGCGATAGGATCGGTGCATTTTCACTGAGAAAATCCGGGAAAACCTCAAAAAAGAGACCATTTGTCAATTAGTCATAATTTGTACAAATCTGAAGCTGAACACACAATATTTTGGAAACCGATAGATAATAATAATATGTGGTTCAACTGTACGCAAGATATTTTCTGTCCGATTTATTGTTTTTGTACAATCGCCTTAAAAAAAAATTAGGGCACATCTTAGAAGACGTGCCGATTACAGGAAAATCTTCATATTCAAATTGTGTTGAAGGCATGTGGAAGATGATATCAATATCTATAATTTGTGTATTTTGGATTTTTACCTTGGAGGTAGGAAACGTGTTGAAAATGTCACTGAAAGTTGCTCCAAACGTGTCAGAATCGAGGAGCGGTAGTGGGGGAATTGTATTTTTCAAATCGCTGCGCGGTTATACTCTCCTCTCCTCGGTAGTTCCCCCACTACTGCTACTCGACTATGGCATGAACACACTTTTAAGCGTTTAGAGCAACTTTCAGTGGCATTTTCAACACATTTTCCAGCTCTCAAATGAAAATCCAAAATAAACAAGTTGTAGTGTTTGATCTGTACTTGCAGATGCCGTTCACAGAACTTGAATATGATGATTTCCCTTAAATCTGCTCCTTTTGCAAGATAAGCCCTTTAATTGTTTATATCGCGAATGTGCAGAAACTAAACATCGGAAATCGAGAGTTGAACCACGTTCTATCAGTTTCCGAAATATTGTTTGTCCAGTTTTAGATGTTGAAAAAATGTGAATTTTTGAAAAATGATCTCTTTTTATGCACCGATCCGGTGGTATAAAAAAACTATTTTGTAGGTTTGATAATTCTCTACAAAAATTATATTTATTGTAAAACGATTCCTTCGATAGTTTCGGGAATATTTGCAAAAATCCAAAAAAGTTGTAATTTTTTTCATTATTCCACAAAGCGATTTTGCTGAGGCGAAAACAGGGTTTTTCATTAACGAACTATCTCATAAAAATTAGCATAGGCCATTTGCGTCTTTTATTTTGTGGGTGAAAAAACTTCTATAGCTTGGTCTAAATTGTCATGGCTGTTTTCATAGACATTTCGATTCAAATACGATTATTCATTCATTATTCCCGCGCGGAAATAATGAATGACTTTATATTGTAAATTCACATCTATAATGTATTTATATTATATAGAATATTTTATGAAATACCTGGCTTTCCGATCGTTTTGTTGACCCTAGGCACTCTTTTTTATCGCTCGGCTTCGCAGAAGGAAACGTACTGGTGGGGTAAAAAAGTACGTGTTTTTCCCCGGTCGAAGATTGTTGATAAATGCTTTTCATCTTTCCAGTCCCGTTCAGGAAAGAATCCTCTTCGAGAGCCATTTTCGGTGTGATTTAAATAAAGTGTCCCATGCGCACCTAGAAATAATAATGAGAAAATAAATAGTATATTATATAGCAAGGGACTAAAGTGAATGTTTTAATCCTACACGTGATGTTTATTGCCTGAGGGCTCATAGAGCCCGAGGGCCAATAATCACGTAAGGAATAAAATATTACTTTAGTCCTGCGACATATACGCTATTTTTTGCACTTCCCAGTATTATAAATTTCAATAATTATACAACTAATTATTTTGATGAGTTATATAAACATGGTACTTGGATTACTCGGTAGGTAACGTCATAGCAGCGGTGTCAACAAACTTTTTGTCATTTCAGTTAATGTTGACATTAACCGATACGTCAAGATCATGACATCTCACTTTCCTCTAATATTCACTTATCAAATACAAATATATAATCGCCCATTTAATTGTAATAATGTTAATATCACATACAATCTTAATTCAATCAATAAATATTTATAATGGAATATTTCCTAATTTTTTTCCTAGTTATTAATAGTGCAGCTGCGGTAATGTTTGATTTTTACTTTATCTCCCTAGGGATTTGAAATGCAGCTTTATCTCCCTAGGGACTGAAATATACATTTTAGTTCCTGTTAAGTTGGCACTTTAGTCCCGGAAGTGTAAAAAATATAGTAGATTGAAGCCATTATTTGCAAAACTCACAAAATTTCCGAAACTGTTTTATTTTTGTTTAGTTTCGTTCAAATTTCACTAAGGAATCGAATGATAAAATCAGAATCTACCAAAAAGCTTTCTTTAGCATGCAAATACTGTCAAGAATATTATAGTTATATGTACAACTTGCTTTGACGTTTAATTGAAGTAACTCAATCTTAATATTTTTTACCCCAAATATTTTTGCGTACGGTCAATAATTTACCCCCACTTGCAAAACTCGCTGGACAAACAGGTTATCCTACAGTAGTTATTTATAAGAAACGGACTTCAGTAGTTTGTATTCAAACGAGACAAAGTGGGTGTTTCAGTGTTGAATTTGAGAAAGTGTTTTATAACTGTTTTAGTAGGTAAAAATTTGTTGTCTGTTGAACCTAGTCCATGCGGAAAAGGACGCAAAAAGGTTTTTTTCTTGTTTTTTTACTAGATATTTATTTGTAAAACTTGTTATTTGCAATATATATTATATTTTTAAAAGCTGTGAATATTTTAAGCAGCGATGTTCCAAATTCCACTCCTAAAATCTTTAAGCAACATTTATAAATCATTTTGTTTTTCAAAAACAGCATTACTAAGCTGTAAATGCATTTTGTTTCATTTTCCAAAAAATGCTTCCGAGCAAATAACATGATTGATTATGATACGATTTTATGTAAGTCAACAGTTATATTCCCCCAATACAATGATATACCCTCCTATAATCAAAAATTGATGTATTCGTTAATAGACAACTTAGATATTAATTTAGTTATGTATACGGACGGTAGTAAAGATTCACAAGGAGTGGGTGCTGCCTTTTGTATCCCAGATAGACTGATAACTTTTAAAAGCCAATTATCAGCGGTGTGCAATATCTTCAGCGCTGAAGCGTTTGCCATTGAAAAAGCCCTTTCTTGGTGCTTGGACAATGGCATAGACGAATCAGTGATCATCTCTGACTCAAAATCAGTGTTAGAAAGTATTGAGCATCTCTCACAGAATATGTACAAAAATCCCAATGTTTGTAGAATAGGGTATTTACTCCATAAGCTTTCGCTCATTAACAGCAAAGTTATATTTATCTGGGCCAAAGGACACAGTGGCATTATTGGAAATGAAATGGTAGACATTGCAGCCAAAGAAGCACGAACTTGTACTAATTTAGATGAAATCCCATGTACGAATGATCTCTTGTGTATCTATAGAAAAAATGTAGACAAGGAATGGATGGAAAAGTGATCAGAAATAGCAGGGAAGTCCACCAACCCCTACTTCCTCATACCCAAGGAACTCCCCAAAAAAGTACCCCACATATATCTATTTCATGTCCTCAAAAAATATTCCACTATTATAACAAGACTCAAATCAAATCATGGCTGCTTCCCGGCCCATTTTATAGCGAACAAAATATGTATATAAGACCTACAGTTATACAGAAGAAGAAGAAGGTTCATATCCAAAGCCAAAAAAACAAGTTTTGCAAATAATGGCTCCATATGAAGGAATTTATATATGTACAGTATGATGCGGTCGTGGATATTCTTTCCCCACTGCTAATTTTTCAATCACACTAAGGGTTTGTCTCGTGTTCTTGCTTATCTCTTTAGAAACGTGGATTTCAATCATCCCCCAAGCCATCGGTTTTTAAGATTAATTTTCATGAAAAACTAAGTCTCTTCATGTGCTGAGGACAACCAAAAACTAATAGAACCAAATCGATGTTGATTTGAAATTTCCAAGGTTGTTAGATTCTGATAATGCAATCGTAGGAAAATACTTTCAAACCTTCACAGTCCATTGAAAGACTGAATTCAATGGAAGAGATGGTGACAAAAGGGTGAAAATACTGGACTCAGATAATTTTCCATGAATCAGTATACAGTGTCAATCTTGGAAAGGACCCCGCACATTTTTCATGTAAAATGGCGTTCGGCTAATTTAGCTCGAATATTGATTTGTTATAGATCCTGGCATTCCCATTGCGTATTACAATCCACACAATAATCCTAAGACCTGTTCTTGAGCTACAGGGTGTCAAATATTCGATTTTTGGGTAGGAAGCATCGATTTGAAAGTCCACTAGGACACCAAATTTTATGGATAAATCTTTCCATTTCCATTTTATTTATTTCAGATTAATACCCGTTATTCAATACTTTACTAACCATGCAGTATTGAACTCACTATTGCCAGCTCAATTATTCTCATGTGCGCAGAAAATTTGTGCATCCCCAGGTGCATTCAATCTTCGAGTTTGGCAGCATCGAGAAAATTACCGAAAGTTTCTATTTCTTGTCACAAGTTCACCCAATCGTTTCAACCCTTTAGGCACTTGCAACCCTTATGACAATTAAAAATATGAAAGTTTTCATCATTAAATGTTCATAAAAAAATTGGCAGAAGGTAAGTGAATCCCGAAGTGAGGTTAGGATTTTTTGAAAAATGAAAATTGAATTTTCCAAATGAAAGCCACGCGGGAACCGCTCAAATTTTTCATCATTTTCATCAGCACTTTTATATCTTTCAGTCCTCTCAAAGGCATAAACGAGAAAATCGTCAACTAAAATCTGATTATCTCCCGGTCTATAATGAATGTTCATGTAATCTGCTCAGACCTCCTTCACCGAGAGTAATATCTATTAGGTGTTATACAAAATTGTATAACTGTTAAGAGGCCATGAGCGCGATCACATTTTGGCCTTTTTTAGAGTAAAAGAGTCGATAACTCCAAAACGGTTCGTCGTATCGATTTCAAACATGGATAGGCTTCTAGAGGAAGTTTGATTCTATGTAACTATGTATGCGGCAGCACCTCAAGATTCTTCTAATGGATAGTCAAAGTAGCTGCAGTGGTATTTCTCTTCCATAAAAATTTGAAGCAATCTTTGTCCGATCGAAAAGAATTTGATATAAAAAGGAAGGTAAAACGTTGATCTATGTACGTGCTGTAATGTTTTTTTGAAATTAGTTGTTCATCTGTCCAAAAAATTGCTTCAAAGTTAGTGCATTTTTGGGACATTTTTGATTTTTTTTTTTGTGAAAAAGTGGATTGAAAATTCAATTTTCATTACAGCACATACGTAGAATCAAACTTCCTTTAGAAGCCTGTCCTTGTTTGAAATCGATAAGACGAACCATTTTTGAGTTACCAATTGACTCTTTTACCCTTAAAAGCGTCCCAAACGTGATCGCGCTCATGGCTTCTTAAAAGATTTATGGTTGAATATGCGTCAGCATAGTTCCCTTCTCACCATGATCCAGTTTTTTTTTTCAAAAAAATCGTATGACTGTAAAAAGCTGAATGATTGATATTTCAATATTATTTGATATTAATTTTAAAATCGAAAGATGATCATATTATTATTACTTGTTTTTGATGTGATTCTTAAATGTTATATTATATCTTATAAGGGCAAAGTAGCTCAGTGGTTGAGACTGTCGCGTTCAAAACCATTGACTGGGCCGCCTGGATGAGAACAAAATCTTTCAACACCTCGACCACTTCGATATACCGATCATCTCACGTCACTGCGAACATGGGAGAGAATAAATAAGGTCATTTTACTATGGCCGAGCACCCGCATAATGAATAATAACAAGCAAAATCATGTACTTGACGTTTGACAGGAACATAAATGATGATTGCCAAGGGTAATATAATAAGTGGTATGATTATTACTGACAATCCCACCCATGTATAATAACATCACTTTTTTTTTATATGCGTAGAAGCCCGATAAGCTTACCTTTACCAAAAATACTATATTGGGTTAAAAGTACACGTGGAAAAATAAATGTTTAAAGAGTTTAGTGAGGTGAGAAAACGAAACGTGTACTGTTGAAGAGTTGTCGCGTATACTTGAAGATTGAGTCGTAAACATAAAGAATTGGGACGGACCAGAGTTTGAAAAGACCACCATCGAAAATATTTGGAATGTGACCGGTAAACTCTCATCCAAAAAGTTGAAGCCTTTTTCGAGATCCAAAAATTAACATTCTAATCATTATTATTTGTAAAATCGCCTTTTTCTAATAAAACAGGCGCCTATATAGATGAACTTAAAATGTAAAACTTTATCTAATTACAAAATATGATCCAAATCATTGGAGCTGTTTCAGAGATCCAAAAATTCATATTATTATTATTAATATTATGAGTAAAAACACATGAAGAGCGCATATATAGATGAACTTAGTAGCAATACCTTACCCATCCAAATAAAAAATTTGATCCAAATCGTTGAAGCCGTTTTCGAGATCCAAAAATCATCATTATTATTATGATCAGTAAAATCGTGTTTTTCGAAGAAAGACGCCTATATAGATAAACTTGAAAAGCAAAACCCTATCTACATACAAAATTTCTTCCAAATAGATTGAGATGTTTCCGAAATATAACACAATGTGCGTTTTGTTTACCGTGCGTAAGGAGCTATTTACTGAGGGTGTGAATCGTGTGTTATTTATTGCCTATTTTCTGCAGTGGCCATGGGTAAAACATTATAATGAACACGTGTGTTACAAAGACAGTTTATGGTGAGTGGTGTTGGAAAAGACCGTTACATTAAATTTCCAAAACAATCTCTATGTAAGGATTACAAACCATTTTTCAACTACAATCGTGCCCTTTGTCAAATCTGAAAGGTAACATTTAGAGATAAAAGAAGCGTTTTGAAAAAAATACCTATTTCACGTTGAAAACGTTCACATTTTTCATTCATTCGAGAAAATTTAGTGGCTACAATATTTACACTAGCACTTTATGATTTTTTTTGAAAAAAATTTCTCTCCGTGTTGAAGAAACAAACTTTGATGTGCCCAATAGAGCCCTGCATTTTCATTTTTCAAAAAATCCTAAACTCACTTCGGGATTCACTTACCTTGTGCCAATTTTTTTATGAACATTTAATGATGAAAACTTTCATATTTCTTTTCACACAACGAACTATGGGAAACTATCACCGATGTAGAGAAAAATGAATGTTTCAAATGACTGAAAGTATATAGATGCTCCAATACATTCAGAAATTCTATGAAAAATTTAAATTGATATGTGTTTCACAATACAATAACAGTACCTACTTACTAAAATTTGTCATCCTTGTTATTCATTAACAACAGATTACTTTTTCATTACTGTTTGCGTTAATTAAGTCATATTTCATTAATTTAGAAGTATTTGCTTAATTATTATATGCTTTTTCTTTTTCATCCAAAATTATATTTTTATATATTTTCTTTATGTATAGCTGATTCCGTGAAATGAAATAAAATAAATAATACGGTAGTCTTTTTTTGCTGTATATTCCTGAACAAAATTATTTTCGTAGCCTTTCTGGGCAGAGCCGGTCGGAAGATGTTATAAATAAAAGTGGTCCTTGACAAGTACACTACCGGCAATTCTAAAAGCGACAGTTCCCGAAAGGCACACACTTCACATTTGTACATTTTGAGTGTACTGTGCACCACCAATGTGACGGTAATACCCAAACAATACAAAACTACTTCAAGGACTTTTGCCAAAATTCCAGAACACTTTATCCCACTGGACAACAGCCAGGCAATAGCTGCTATGGTCACTACGTCAGAATCTATCCAAACTTACCAACGTACTGAACTTCATAAGATCGTTCGTAAAAAGTCAAGCGAACGCATAACCAGAACACGTGTTCGAGAGAACTCCGCGACGCTCAGCGTCGTTTTACTTCATCCGCGTCTCGACGTCGGACTGAAGCACTTTTCTCACGTGTACAACAATATTTTCTGGCAATAATTCGGCGCGCATGGCTGCAGTGAGCCACTAGGAACCTGGAAGACTGCATGCTTCGCATGACGCCGCAACATAATTTCAACTTTTGTTGGGTGTAATTCATTGATACTTTTTCATTTGATAGGGATCGAATTACCGAGAGGAAACGCAGCTAATTCTTCGATTAGCGAAAAAGATAGGAGCCACTTCGTGAAATTTCCTGGAATAAGTAAGCTAATGCAGTACTATGTAATATTAAAAAAAAAAAGTGTTCAATCCCAATCACAACACATACATTCATATAAATATAAATAAGCAAAAGGTTGTATATATACAGTGTCATCTTCAAAGTACGCACCATTTGGGAAACTTTTTTATTGTGGGTTTTCAACAAAAAGTTATTCCTGGTAAAAGTTTGTGCATCCCCTAAATCTAAACACGCACTAACAAAACAAAGCAAAAAAAGAGCAAGTTATAAAAAAAATTAATCCGGAACCAAAGTGATGAATTCCTTTTTTCTAGAAGACACTACTGAACTTGAAGTCTTACTAGCCATTCAGAATTTAAAGGATAAAAAATCGCCTGGAATTGATACTCTCCGAGCACAAACAATTAAACTGATAGCTAGAGAAATGTCCATACCATTAACGTAATAATAAACTGGTCATTCAATAGTGGAATATGTCCAACCCCTTTCAAATGTGCTATCATTTCACCAATGTTTAAGTCTGAAAATAAACACAAAGTCAATATCAGTGATTACAAATTTTGTAAAGATCTTAAAACCATCTTAAAATCACGCATCGACAAATATCTAGCAAAATATAAAATTTTATCAAAAAGTCAATTTCGATTTCAAAAAGTCAAATCAACTATAGATGCACCTACACTATTGACTAGCAAAATAAGTAAGTATATACACGAAAAATTACCATCACTATGTATCTTCGTGGATTTAAAGGAAGCATTCGATACTGTCAGCCATAAACAGCTTCTAGAAGTACTTGAGAGCGTTGGATTCAGAGGAATATCATACCAAATTCTCTATAGTTATCTTCATGGAATCAATCGATGTGTAAAAATCGTAGACACCCTCAGTGGATTTTGCACATTTCAATACGGCGTACCTCAAGGGACAGTATTGGGGCCAATCCCCTTTAACCTTTGTTTATTCATTTATTTATTAGCTCCCTAAAAGAAAAAGTGGAAAAAAATTTCAAATATATAATTAAGTGGTTTGAAAGTAAACTTCTCAGTATTAATTTAAAAAAAACTTTTTATGTCACATTCACCTCTTATGCTGTAAATCTACCTACCTTCAAATCGCCATTGATAAAATATGATGACGTAAACAAAATAAAATATATTGGCATATATATAGACGCTCAATTAAAATGTCGTGCACATATCAACATATTGTTAAAAAAATAACGTGGTTAGGTTAGGTTAGGTTTAAATGTGAGTGAGCCCATATCAGGCTCTCCACTGCGGCCAATGGCCTATTGTGGCTCACCCTATAGTTATATTTCTCCCAGCATATCCAATCTCTTAACGAAATTGAGTAACATATTGGGAGAACAGTTTACCAGATCTTCTGGCCTTACTTTTGTATTGCCAAATATTGAAAATCTGGTTCTGGCTGCTGCAGGGCATGTGCACAGGATGTCCGTTAAGTTTAACCTGGGTCATTTTTTGTTGGCCTTTGTTCCACCAGACTACAGAGCCATACGTGATCATTGGTCGTATGACGGTCACGTACAGCCAGTAAACTTGTTTTGGTGACATGCCCCATGTTTTGCCACATATTCTGCGGCATGTCCATAATGATAGGCTAGCCTTTCGGATAGTCTTTTCCAAATGCGAGTTCCAGTTCAGTTTTTTATCTAGGATTATTCCCAGATATTTTGCCTCACTCGCACCATTGATGGAAGGAGGTATTAAATGTTCCAGCTTCCTTTTCCTGGTGAACGGTACTATGACCATTTTGTGGGGGTTAATGGACATTTCCTCCCTCTCACACCATTTATATATGGTATCCAGTATATCCTGAAGGACGTAGGAGATCGTCTTTTCGGATTTATCTTTTATTACTAGGACCAGATCGTCAGCATATGCTTGAAGATCGACCTCCCAGAGTGAGAGAATGGCCAGCAGATCATCCACCAGCAGTGACCATAGCAGAGGGGAGAGGACCCCCCCCTGGGGACAGCCCCTGGCTGGCTTGAAGCTGACACTTTCTCCCTGTAGAGAGGTCGTTATTGTTCTGTTATGAAGCATAGTTCTTATCCAGTCACATAGTAGCGGTTCAATTCCTCTAGAGACAGTGGCCTCATAGAGGGAGTGAGGTAGTGCATTATTGAATGCTCCTTCTATGTCCAGGAATGCAGCGACTGCTACCTCCTGGTGTTTCAGGGCGACGCTTATTCCTGAGACAAGGTTATTGAGGGCAAGTTCTGTCGATTTTCCAGCCTGGTAGGCATACTGGTGAACATTGAGGGGATGCTTTATTAGTGCACCACACCTTATGTGCCCATTCAGTATTTTCTCCATGCTTTTCAACAGAAAGGATGTCAGACTGATGGGTCTGAGCGATTTTGGGTGTGGGTCAGTCCGACCCACCTTAGGAATATAGATCACCCTAGTCGCGGTTCAGTTAGATGGTATATAGTTCCAAGCTAAACTGGCTCTAAAGAGTCTTATAAGGATAGGCATAATCTGTTCCAGTCCGATTTATAACAGAGCTGGAGCTATGCCATCCTCTCCTGGTGTTTGTATGGGTGGAACGAGTTAACCGCCCATCTTATCGCCTGCGGTGTGATTATTTTGTTGGCAACCACCCAGTCATCTCTGTGGGGTCGTTTAATCCGGCCTATATTTGTGACTGGAGGTCGATTGTCCAGAATCAGGCAGAATAACGTGGAGTTGCATATCGCCTAAAATTCACGAGACCATACCTACATAAAGCTCAGATGCACATGCTTTACTATGCTTTATTCGAAACTCACCTCTATTTTGGAATAGTTTCCTGGGGAGCAGCAAACTCTTGTTATATCAAGAACCTAGAACAAATACAAAAATTAACTTTGAAAATAATCACATATAAAAAACGAACCTACCCTACAAACGCACTATACAAGGGGACATCGATTCTAGACATAAGGCAACACTACTTTTACAATTGTGATAAGACTACACATGAATCAACATGAACTCAAAAAAATTGAACACCATTATGCAACTCGCCACAAAATTAATTCTACTTACGTATTGAAATCACAAAAGAATATTTTATAAAAATGTTATACCTATTTAGCTCCTCGGCTGTATAATCTTACTCAACAACGTATTCAAAAAAGAGCTTAAATCCTGGATATCGAGTTTGCCACCAATTTGTTGATGTATAAAACACACATGTTACTACAATGTGGAATGAATAGAGACTAATCCTGATTTTAAATTGATTTGACCTAATGATCACTGATTAAATATATATACCAGTTGAAATTACGATTTATTGTTTGAAATTATCTTGTTTTATTGTTTTTTGTTTAAATAATTTATAATATGTTTTAAATGAAATATCCCACACACAGGTTTATCCTTCTGTGGGAATTCTATACTTATTTGTTATTATATTTTAAGTACTGTATCCTTGTAAATCTTGTCAAAATAAATTATTATTATTATTATTATTATGCGTAATATACGAGGTGCATTGGAAAACTTGATTTTGAGCCAAAAGTAAGGTAAACTTATTTTGGAAAAGATCGTAAAATGTTATTTGGCAAAGTTGTTCAGCATTGAAAAATACATCTGGAGTTGAAGTCATGGCCATCTAAGAGAGGTTTCATGTTCTCACCATTTTTTTCAAGTGGAGTCTTCAAAAAATAAAATCAGCTTAAAACGATGAATAAATGACGTCTTGTATACAAAGATTTATTATAAAAGCGATTAATAATACAAATTGCGCAACTATTACGTTGATCACGATAAAAAAAAATCAGGTTAATTAAATATCAAAATTTTTGGTGCAAAGCTCTTTTTATTTTGTGTTAACGCCTAAAATTGCTCAAAATAATACAATATTGTAACAAGAAAATAACGTTTAATATTATCGAGTGATGAAACATCAAAATTAAATTAGTATCTCAGCACAAATTGATTACATTTATTTTGTGGAGGTTTTCATACTCAAAATAATTGTTTTAAGCTGATTTTGTTTTCACAAAACTCCATTTAAAAAAAATGGTGAGAACATAAAACCTCTCTTAGATGGCCATGACTCCAACTCCAGATGTATTTTTCAATGCTGAACAACTTTTTCATACAACATTTTACGATCTTTTTCAAAATAAGGGTACTTTACTTGCAACTCAAAATCAAGTTTTCCGATACGCATGTTTTGCTTTATTTCGTTGGTGCGTGTTTATATTCATGATATGCACAAACTTTTATCAAGAATAACTTTTTGTTGAAAAACCCTTAATAAATATGGTGCGTACTTTGGGGATGACATTGTATAATAAATAACTATTTTCTACTACCGTGTAAAGTACGTACTTTACGGACGCTTTGGAGTGCGTAAAGTTTAACTTTTTTTCACTAGTGCGTAAAGTAAAACTATTTACGCACTAGTGCGTAAAGTAAAATATGTCAAAAAATGTGTACCTATAGCAACCAAATAAAAGGTTATAATTTAAATTGCCACTTATGGTATCTTCTTCTACGATTAAAAATAATTTTTCCTTTTGTTTAGTATGCAACAAATTATCATGTTTTTTATTTTGATCATAATTTTCTGCAAATGTCATTGCTTTAATTAAATGTAAACAGAACGTGGATGTCGATTTTGCTCAAAAATTAAGTAGGCTGTGTGGTTACGAGAATTGGAAGAAGTGACAATCAATATCTGAAATATTTAGTACATTATCTAAAATCTAATTTAATCACACAAGGTAAGAAGTTTTTGTCAATAATTTTTGCATACCTGATAATTCTTCATTCAAATTTTATTGCAGTTTATCTGTTTGTACCAATCTGATAACCGTGACAGTCACTAGTTGGTTTTCATTCAATTGAAATATCCACATGGCCTCATAACCCCAACATGCCTTTCGTTGGTTCTTAGACTTAAATAAGTTTTAAATTTAAACAGATAATGTTTTTACAAATCTCGATACTTCCTGTTGCCTGACTAGTAAGCACTGAAGATGACGCAAGTCGAAAGCGCTTTGCAATAAATAATAAATTTATACACTTATATACAAATTGTTCGCTTCATTCATCAAATAAATTTATGTTCATAAAATATACATTCATTACCATAGTGTGTTGAGTAAATTTTGTATTTCTAATCTCAGTGAAAAATTATGTACGGTAGTAGAAAAAATATTGTATGTAATTCGTGTGTAAATGCTTTACACACTTGTAACATAAATAACTATTTTTCATCTATTATTCAGGAAGAGGATAAGCAGCATCATTGCCTATAAAAAGGATTCGAGAAGATAAATTTATTTTTTCCCGTAATATGAAAAGTATATAAATATGATTGAATTTGATAATCACGCTAGGCGCGCTGATTGGGCACATGTTTGTGATATACGAAACCTTGACGAAAAGGTACAATTCGTTGGAAACGCGATAATTCGTGATAATACATGCCCGAAAATCAGAATAACAAAGAAACGAAGTCCATGGATTACCCCAAACAAAAAAAGTATGATGCAGATAAGAGATCGGGCGTTATCTAATTATAAAAGGTCATTAACAAATTTGAATATTACTGCAGATCAGTCTCAAATTTAATGGGTTTTTTATAAAAACATGCGAAACTTGGTAACCTCAGTTATTCGGAGAGAAAAAAAAGCTTTCCTCGAAAATGAGTTGAATGCAAATCAAAACAATTCCGAACTTTTGTGGACTTTTGAGTATTCATAAGAAACATGGACCTTCAGATATCCCTGAGAAATTAAAAGATCCCGATGAAATTAATAACTTTTTTGTTAACTCCATAAATAGTAAAAGTGCAGATATAGAGACAATTTCATTTTTTAATGCAAGTCGTTGTGAGAAAGTAACTGGAAATTATAAATTTGAAGAGGTTTCAAGTCTCCAAGTGGCTGAAATTATAAAAAATATCCGAACCAATGCCATGAGCAGTGACGGCATAAGTGCAGAAATGTTAAAAATGTGTCTTCCATATTGTTGTGATGCCATCACGGATATAATAAATTGCTTCTTGAAAATTGGTGAAGTGCCTTAACGCTAGAAACAAGCTCTTGTTATTCCTATCCCCAAAAAAATAACTCTCAATGAATTTAGGCCGATAAGTATATTACCTGTATTTTACAAGATTCTGGAGATAGTGGTTCACATCCAATTGAAAAAACATGTGCATACGTTTGAAATTCTTCCCCCCAAACAGTCCGGTTTTAGACGAGGTTACATCACATCAACTGCATTATCAAATATGGTTGATGACAAGTTAGTTGGGATTGATAAAGGCATGGTATCTGCTATGGTCATGTTAGACTACTCTAAGGCTTCGATTCGTCAGACCACAAATTACTTCTAGCTAAATTTAACTTTTATGGTATTACAGGTACAGCCCTTGAGTAGTTCAGCATGTACCTCTCAAGTCGTCAGCAACAAGTTAAAATTTCACTTGAAAATAATATGATATATTCAGACGCTATAAACATCTCAAGTGGAATACCTCAAGGATCTATCTTAGGCCCATTACTTTTTGTGATTTATACAGCTGATGTCGCCTTAACAATAAACTCCCATTTTTATCAATATGCTGATGATAGTCTGTTGTGCCATGTGTTTCTACCAAGTGAACAAAAAAACGCAATTGATCAGATAAATAAGGATTTACTTGATCTGAAGGATTGGTCTGATAAAAATGCTCTAAACCGCAATCCACAAAAGAAAATAACAATGTTGATCGGTACCGAAAGACAGTGTGCAAAAGTTAATTTAAAAAATGAGTTAAAATTGAATGATATTCCACTTCAATTTTATGAATCTAGTAAAAGTCTTGGATTAACACTTGATAAGAATCTTACTTTCACCCCACAGTAGACAATTTGATAAAAGCCGCTTATGCACTACTAAGATCACTTTTTAAATTCAAATATATACTTTCCACCTCAATTAAATTAAAACTAGCTGAGTCATTAATTTTTTCACTATTTGATTATTGTGATATTGTACACGGCCCATGTCTTTCAGCACAAGATGCACACCGTCTTCAGGTGGTACAGAATGTTTGTATGAGATTTGGAACAAATTGTAAAAGACGAGATCATATTACACCTATTTATATTGAACAAAAAGTAAATAAACTGCACGTGAGAAGAGACATCCATTATGCTTGTTTCGTCCATAAAATCATTTTGTTCAGCGCTCCCTCTTATCTGAGAAACAAAATTATATTTGAAGAAGAAATTCAGTCTCGAAACAGACGAAACCCATACTTACTACAAGTACCTATACACTCCACATCTGCCTTTGAGAGCTCCTTTTCGTATTGTGCATCCTCTACATATAATTCCCTGCCCTTAAATTTCAAATCCATCACTCTGAATACCGTCAAGTCCAAAGTAAACAGTTACTTTGGTAATTAAAAACCGTTTGTAAAACTATTTCGAAATAGTCAGCAATTATATTCATTGAATATTGATCCAATTATTATTATCTTCAATTTTGTCAGGAATATAATACATATTAATTTTTGTCTTATCTAATATAACCAAAAATTAAGTTATTTTTTTTTGTAAATCGTAATTATAATTTCAGGTTGGGCTAGAGCAGTCTATGACTGAACCCCGCCTTAATAAAGTCATTATTATTATTATTATTCAACAATGTATTTCCCTTGCCGATAAGAGCGCGATATTTTCAAATAATTGCACCGATTCCTGTGTCAAAAGTTACAAGTCGACCTTGGCATACATAATATTTTCAATCAAAACACTCCTAATTGTCATATGTTACTTTTGAGCGAAGTATGAACGGTCGATTCAACTCCTTAAAGTCAAAGAAACGGTAAAAGCAAAAGTATAAGTATGGTCTATGTATCAGTGCCAAGTCTATTGATATAAAATATTCGCGTATTGTCGACTTGAATGGTGTAACTGTATATTTTACATAAGATAATGTTTTGAATTAATTATTTGGAAACCTTTTTGGTAAGGTCAGTCATTAAATTGTTCCCAGGTATAGCGCACTTCTCCACAACTATTAGGTAAGCCATAACTTGTTATCAACAGGTAATAATTATAATTCACCGGTGGTAACACATATTATATAAAAGGTACTCTACTGTATCAATATACTTACTAGTGATAATAACGTGCAAATTGAAGGATTCAAGAGCAAAAAAGAACACATTTCTATTCTGAACGCTGCATAATAGATACCGTTGGATATAACATATGTGAAATCAGAAATGAGATTTACTGAAAGTGTAATTGAAATGAATAACGAAGAAGATGATTTCAAGTGTCCATCCATAAATGGAGTCGAAGAAGAAAAAATAAAAAGTGAGGACGAGATTGGCATTCATTATGAAGATGTCGAAATGGAACATGATGAAAAGCCGTGGGTTCATGCGTGTAACAAAATTGTTATGAGTGAAACTGAATTTACAAGAGATAATTTTCATCAGCAAAATATGTCCAATTTCAACAGTATACGAGGCGAAGATATGACTCAAGACGTAAAACCGTCTTTTATTTGCCCTACGATAGGTAACGTTGAATTTTTCATAGCTGTTAATAGCCCATCAGTATTTCGACATTTACTTACTTTTTATTGTAGACGAATTAGTCAATTCTTATAATTCTGTTGAAAGTTATCGACCGTTTTTTCTTCTTCAGATTTTGGTACACATCAACACGGAGTGCAAGAAGAAATAACTCAGAATGGGAGTACTTGCAAACCAGCTTCATCTGCAATACTTCAAAGGGGCAGTCTGCTTTCTATACCGGTACACCAAAGGGCAGTGAAGAAACCATTTCATTGCGAGTTTTGCTCCAAGGTATTCACTAAGTCAAGTATTTTGAAAAGGCATGAGAGGATTCATACAGATCAGAAACTTTTCAATTGTAAGATTTGCTCGAAAACAGTCAAAAAATGGAGTAATTTGAAGGACCACGAGAGGACTCATAATAATTATAAACCGTTCCAATGCAACAATTGCAACAAGGCTTTCACTCAGTCGAGATATTTGAAAAGGCATGAGATGAGTCATGAGGGCATAAAACCATTTCGTTGCCAGTATTGCTCCAATGCTTTCACTCAATCGAGCAATTTAAAAAGGCATGAGAGGAGGACTCATAGAAGCGAAATCTCTTTGATTATATACAATTGAAAAAAATAACCTACAACTCCACTTCAATGTTTTTATTATTGTTTAAGGTACATGTAAACCCATGAAAAAATAAACGGCAAATTAAAAAATTCTGAATTCGAGTTATTTTGGCATTCAAATTGAATAATTAGAGAGATGTAGAAGAAAATCTGATGAACAGTTTTCGAAGAAAAAAATAGAAAACTAATTTTTAGAGGTTATTAAACAAAAACTATTCATCAGATTCCATTTCAAATATCATGACATATCAATGTGAAAGTGGAAGATGATCACGATTTTTTTCAAAATTTTTGAATTCAACGTTCCCTCACAATTTTAAAAAAATCAGAAAATCTTGTTATATAATCAAAGACGGTTGAGAAGAATCGCTTTTGCAAGTGATATTTATATGAAATTCAGAAGACTGAACATTGAGGAACTATTCGTACTATTTTTCAGACAAAATCAAACGATTTATATTTATAATAATGATTTTCAAAACCTCTGACAAAAAACAGTAAATGGCTCCAGTAAGTGATTCCTCTGTAGTACATGAACGAAAAGACAAAAATAGTTCTGCCACTGTCCACTAGGTATTGCACAGAATTATTGTCACTGTCAGATTTACTGTACAGCGTTGCCAATAGTTCTAGACAGCGGTAACCGAACTGAGAAACTAAGAGTTGGTTTTCATTCAATTGAAATATCCACATGGCCTTATAACCCCAACATGCCTTTCGTTGGTTCTCAGACTTAAATAAGTTTTAAATTTAAACAGATAATGTTTTTACAAATCTTGATACTTCCTGTTGCCTGACTAGTAAGCACTGAAGATGACGCAATAAATAATAAATGTATACACTTATATACAAATTCTTTGCTTCATTCATTTACGTTTCTGGTAGCACCTCCGGTATGAATGTGGAATATCTCATATCACAAGTAATCATCAAGTAATTAGCGTTCACATACCCAAAGTACAATAAAAACATCCGAGTGAGTAATAGTGAAACTGCAATAATAATGAGCATATGTAAATTACGTAATGAGTAGGAAGTTATTGTAATTTCCGACAAGGGAAAATCTCATTAGACACAGAAGGACTTCCATAAAGCAACTCCCGGCGCTTCCTTTGACATAATGTCGGAAAGCCCTTAATAAATCTGTCTAATCATAGGACGTAACGTGCCAAATACGCACTAACATAGAATTAAGGGAGTAAGACTTGGCAAGGCCGACTTGTAATAAGACGGCAACAAGATTCAGTGCCGAAGTTACTGGCCTGCGGCTGTCTGATAACGGGCCGATTTCTTATGTCGCATTGATGATGTCCTAATAGCCGTGGTTGTAGACAATCCGATGACGTGAGATACAGAGAGACGCTTCCACACCGTGGCTGAAGGGACCCCGCAAAATCCTTCTGGAAAATGGCTCTCGGCTAAATTCCCTGAATTGTTGTAGATTTTGACTTCCTCGGCAAAAGTGTCCATGGGCACAAAGAAATCGGTCCACTAGTTTTCGAGATGCAGGGTGTCAAAGATGAAAAGTAAAGCTTTTTAGTAAGAATTTTTAACAATTCCAAGAATTGACAAAACGCCTATTTATTCTGCGAATACCATGCCTCAATGATGTACAATGTCACCTTGATCTCGTATCCATTATACTTTTTCTTTTTGTGCTCTACAACAGGGTGAACAAAGAAAGATCTAATTTGATTAGTCTCAGCTCTTAACTATGATCTGCATCATCTCAGTGAATATTCTGAAAGTCATTGTCTTGAATTAAACTCAACTAAAACATCAGCTATAGTTTTTGGCAGAAAGTTTGAAAGACAGCATTTTGTTACACATTTTTTCATTAATATAAAAATTCAACAAAATTCATTAAAATTTCTGAAAAAGTAAAAAAATTGGGTTTGTGGATTAATCAGGATTTGAGGTTCTCGTTTCATATTAGTAAGTCTCTTCAGAACGCTTATAGTTATTCATAAACAATTTATCAAAATAGACACATATTCGATAGAAAAACTAAATCTCTCTTATGCGACTCTATTGTCATCTCAATTATTGTGATGTTGTTTGTGCACCCTGTTTAACTTTTCACGATGTTAATAGAATACAGAAATTACAAAACAGTTGTCTCAGATTAATACATGGCATAAGAAAGTATGAAAATATTAGTCATACGTTACAAATCAATAATTGGCTGAATATGAAAAACCGACGACATCTCCACTCTGCTTGTTTTTTCCATAAACTTATGAAACTGAAATCTCCTGTTTACTTATGTAATAAGATCCACTTATCGAACAGATATACATAATCCTAATATCAGATTCAAGTTCACATTTACAACACCGATTCACCATAATACAGAACTATTCAAGAGATTATTTACCTGCCATTATGAATGACAACTGTCCAAATAAATGACCAACTTACATTATTTTATAACATGGATACGTATTTGAAAACTGTACTTTTTTCTTTTTTTTTTTCTGAACGTCTTCTGCAGACTTTTGGGGTTAGGTGGAAGAACCGGCCTGCACACATGTGTGTGAGGGTAACTGATCTGAATCTCGCCCTAATTTTCTATTTTCTCAATTCTTCCGATTGTTAAATTCAATTAAATTAATAAAGGCCTTATATTTTTTTTTATCCGTCCGTCCGTCCGTCCGCCCTGTCTCCGGAGCTCCAACAGATCCGGATGGTGCGCTGGTGACGAATGGTTTGGGTAGAGCCTGCGGAGTTCAAAGAGTAAGTCTCGATATTCAGTCCGTTTCTCCTCCCCTTTTCGGAGGATGTTTGTTTCGCCAGGAGCCGAAAGCTCCATGACGAAAATCGTCTTACTTTGATGGTCGAGGAGGACTTCATCCGGCTTATTGGCTTGTATTTGCCTGAGGGTGGGGAATGAGTAGTTCCAATATATTCGGCACTTCTCCACAACGGACTCAATATCTCATCTCCGGGAGCATGAGGCAACACCGGTGTCTCGTCTATACGGTACGAGTTTCGTAGATGGTAGTACAACACTCGTAGAGCCGCGTTATGTCTGTGGATATATGCTGAAACCGCATATGCTGGACATGCTAACAGCAAATGCATAAGGGTCTCAGGCGCCCCACGACAAGCTCTGCATCTAGTGTCGGGGATCTCTATACCCATCACCCGGCTACGGTAGACCAGGGTGTTGAAGACACCATCCTGGCAAGACATTATGAATCCCTCGGTCTCCGACTTCAGCCCACTTGACCTGAGAAAAGCAAAGATCAGGTTTTTGGATAAGCCAAGGTCTTCAATGTTCTTGAAGAAGACCCCATGCATTGGCTTATCCTTGTGCAGCTGCAGGAGGACCTCAGTCTCCGCAGCTTTGATGTAAGCTTTTTGCTGAACGGGTTCCATTTCGGTGACAGAGTTTGAAAAGAAATGCTCCAATCCCTGCTTTCATTATTATTATTATTAGTATTATTAATAATAAAGATAACTCTGTATGTAGTAGATATAGTTCAATCTATCCTCTTGTAGATGATCACTTGGTGATTGAAACACGTGTCGAGGTGTTATAAATAGGGGGTTGGTGTTGGGATAAAACTCTAGTATATGTATTAGTACACCACAGATTTCTAACAGAGTACTGCAAATAGCTCGTTGAACAAATTTGTTGCTGTTCAACCAGTAACAGATTGTCAGGGAAAGCAAAACATTTTCTCTCACCGAGGAATTCCGCTCGACATATAATCCAACCACGCGATCTGAATGAGCGTCAATGCAGAGTTTCCATTCGGCCAGCGCACGTTTTGAATAGACCGTCAAAATCCGGCGTAATTGAGTATTTTTTCAAATGGTCGCGTAAGCTATTCTTTTCGAATCTGCCGCCCGATCTGCGGCGCTTGAAAAGTGGAAATGATACGGATGAGCTGTCTCCAGTGAATATTCGCTCCAGATTGGAGATTACCCGATAAAACCAAATAATCAAATCCGCAGAAGAAAAGTGTAAATAATCTTCAATTTCCCGTATTATGAGTTGCAAGCCAAATTCAGAACGACCAGGGCCGAATTCACGTAATGTGGGGCTCTATCGATGTGATAAATAAATGTTTATTTGTCAGGTACTCATCAGTGAGGTTATAAAATTCTTATGAAAATTTAATGAATAATTTATATGTTCAATAACAAATAAAATATATCCACTAATAGTATCTTATGCAATGAGCATGTTTCAATGAAAAAAAAATAAAGACATAAGCTTGAGAATTATGACAAGGATGAAGTTTTTCTGGATTAAAAGGATATTTTAGATATAACACATTGTGGGAACAAAACTATGAGAGAATGGATAACTTGGGCGTGATTGGCGTTTTTTTTTTGGAGATATAATTTCACCAAACCTAGTTCTGAGTAAAATTTACTGTTTCAAATAATGCCAACATACTCAGTACCTGCGGTTTAGTTTGCCCCTCATTTTTGGTAGGAAACAAAACTTCAATGTAAGAAATAAACCAAGAAAGAACTTGATCTTGTTAGGAGAAAATTTGGGTAAAACTTGCTTTGTGAACAGCGTTATCCACTGTTTATCAAATACAAAAAAATGGAAAGCGGTAGATACTCGAACATCACACCAGAGGGGATCGTGGATAATGCGAAAACAGCTTCCAGAAAAATCGAAGTAGATGTATCTGAGAGAATTTGAGTATTACTTGACGTGGCGTAAATGAAAAGAAATTCTTAGCTTCACAGAAAGATTGATGCTCGCTTTTTCAAACGAAAACTAAAGTCAACGTTAATAATTTAGAATAAATCGTCAGAAAATATGCAATTTGAAAAAAAACTCCAAATTGTTTTTCTTTCCTTGACCGGTATAAAAAATATTGCATGAAACTCGCCAGTGAAATGTTTTTCTCAGTCGTAGGAATTGCGACACTGCGACACTCCGCCTACAGCGTCGTGCTTCGATTTTTCCTTCTCGTAAAAAGAAATGCCTCCACCCACATAAATAGCTATTTATATAACAGGTTGCAAAATGAGCGTGTTTTTTGCACCAGACGTGGATATTAGAACACAAGTGTAGCGTGTGATCCAACATGTCCTGTGCAAAAAAAACTCGTCATTTTGCAAAGTGTTATATACAAGTCTTTTTGTAATTTTGTTGGAGTCTGAACCAACGATTCTAATATTCACACTTGTGCAAATCTGACCGTCATTTTGACATTCAAAATGCAAACAAAAAGACGCCACATTGAAACGAAATTACAAAATAACTATTATTATCATCAAGTCTCATTTCATCTCGCCTGGCATTAAACGCTGCGATGCGTACTCAGTTGCCTCTCTCCAAAGCCTACCCTGATTTCGACGGCGAAAGCCATCGAAAGGTCTTCAGAAAATAAATTCATTTCCTTGATCGCATTGTTCATCCTGCGGAAAATTATGAAAATTGAAATAGTGAGGCAAATGAATTCGAATTATTTTCATCCGTTTTGTTACTGCTGTCTTTCATGAAGCGTACGAAAGCATCGTTCATTTGTAGTAGGTATTACATAAGGTGGCGGTGGGGATATCCTTCACAAAAAATATAGTTTTAAAATCTGAAGAATACGACTCACTTCCAACATGGACTAAAAAATAATGGTCAATGTAATTTACTCAAATGTTATTCGACGATTGTTTTCGAGTCCTCAAAATTCGATATTGTTTTATCGAATATTGCAAAAACATCATCCAAACAGATATCCATCAATAAAATTTACATATGAATAATTAGAGAATAATGGACAACTTCAATATCCCCAAGTTTTGGCAATGAGGTCAATGTGGAAAGCTAAAATTCGATGTATTTAGGAAAGAAACTAGCACTTACAGGTATATTCCTAAAAGTTCACATTACTCTAGACAACACAAACGTGCTAGTTTGAATTTTCTTGTGCATCGTCCTTTTGGCGTTTCCTCTTATAGTCGCCGGGTGGCAGGGAGGGTTTTCGTAACCGATGAAGTGCGACGGGATCACCCAAGGTATTCTTATGTATTTTGTCCTGCTGAATCCGAATTTTGAGGGTGATAAGCCGTGAAAGCAGCCGGAAAAGTGTTATGGACGATTTTCCGAGTAAAATCGAATAATCCATTTTTTCCAAAAACAAATGGGGTCTTAATATTTTGCATAAAATTCTCTACAAAAAAATGATCTACAAGTTTCTCTCTAGAATGCACCGTTTTCAAGTAAAACGTGCTTGAAATTCCAAAAAATGCGATTTTCTCAATTTTCTGTGCTCTCTCATTCAATCACATAATAATATTTTTAGGATCAGTATGTCCCAAATCATTCATATATGTCTCGACTATGAATAACAAAAAAGACATTCTTGAAAAAATCATTCGGGCGGATTTTCCGGCACTGAATTTCCCGATACTTTTACCTTGCATGAAACCGGCATGTTTTTATTCGCGAAGCTCACGTCGTGGACGAATGTCTTATAGTGTCAATCAAAACAGGTTCAGCACATATTATTTCATGATTACAAAGCATTTCAGTAGCGGAAAAACGAATTTTTTTTTTTTTTAAGGAAAACCAAAAAATCCATTTTTTTCGAAAACAAATGTCGCTATAATATATTCCATTAAATTGTATACAAAAAAGGTATCTACAAATTTTTCTGTAAAATGCACCATTTTCGAGTTAAACGTGCACGAAATGCGACTTTCTCAATTTTTAGTGCTCTCTCTCATTCATCTCATTCAGTCACATAATGATATTTTCAGTATCACCTTGTCCCACATTTTTCATATGTCTCGACTATGGATAACAAAGTTGGCTTCCTGAAAAAATCATTCGTGTGGATTTCCCGGCACTGAATTTCCCGATACTTTTCAGAAATTTCAATAACAACAGTTTTTATATACAGGGTTATGATAAAGTAATGCACAAAATTCATAAAACGTACAACGATCACTTTTGACAAAAATGCAAAAACACGTCAAACTGTTTTTTTTATTCCGCATCTTTTGACATAAGTTACAAAAATAACACGTCAAAGTTGTCAAAGTTATGACGTCATCATAAATTTTTTTTAATGGGAAGCTAAGATTTTTATTACATTATGTGATAGAGCTTGTGGTTTTACACAAGGGAAAAATAGTTGCAGTAGGGCTCACATAAAAAAAAAACGAGAAAAGGAATAAAAACCGAAATAACAAAACCAATTATAAAAAGAGGTCAAACTTAAACTTATCTAGTAAGAACATTTGTTCTTATACATTTTTTCAATTGTTTTACTAAAACAACGGTTTGTCAGTGTCAGTCGTACAATTAGTGTCACAACAGTTTTATTATTATGGCTCGTTTAACCGAAAGAGAAAGGATAGAAATTCGAATGATGGTAGGTTACGGCGATCGCCTTCGAAGTCATGAAGAAGCATGTGCTTTATTTAACGCAACACATTTTGAAAGACCTCCAATTGCTAGAAGCACAGTAAGCAGAATTGTTGCAAAATTTGATGCAACGGGAAGCGTGGGGGATGCTCCCAAATCTGGACGACCAGGAATAAGCGACGATGTGAAGTTAGATATTTTGCTGTCAGTAGAAGAACACCCTCACGCAACTACAACAGAACTTGCCTTACAAGAAAATGTTAGTCAGTCGTTTGTAGTAAAGATGTTAAAAAAAGAAAAACTACACCCATCTTCATCTTGTTCACGAACTCTCAGAAGATGATCCGGACAGACGTTTGGAATTTTGTGAAATCTTCATGCGGCATTGTGACGAAAATCCAAATTTTTTTAATAGTGTAGTATTTTCCGATGAGGCAACGTTTTGTCTAAGTGGTTCTGTAAATCGACACAATTCCCGCTACTGGGCTCGGGAAAATCCCCACTGGATGCAGACAAAACACACCCAGCGTCCCCAAAAAATTAATGTTTGGGTAGGAATCGTCCGGGGAAGATTTATTGGTCCTTATTACTTTCGCGGGAATTTAACAGCTGAACAATATTTGGAACATCTTCGTATGGCAGTGCTTCCGGACCTACTTGCGGCATTTCCGGATCCAAATAATGGGGACAACTTGGATCCCAGTATTTGGTTCCAACAAGATGGCGCACCACCACATTATGGTCATACTGTTCGAAGGTTTCTGGATAACCAGTTTGAAGGACGGTGGATTGGAAGACGTGGACCAATGGAGCGGCCACCTAGGTCACCTGATTTAACCCCCCTTGATTTTTTTCTGTGGGGACATTTGAAAAGTCGGGTCTACATTAACCGGCCAGACAATTTAGAAGACTTAGTGGAACGAATTAGACACGAAATGACTCGTATAACTCCGCAGATGATCGAAAACTCTATAAATGCGGTCTACCATCGTCTTGGCCTATGTCAGTTAGTAAACGGGACACAGTTTAAACAATTCCTATAAGAAATAGTTTTGGTTTAATGGACTGTTTAGTTAATTGAAAAGTTATTATGAAACTTACGTTTATTTCGTTGTTTATTCATTTTCTCGTTTTTTTTTTCGTATGTGAGCCCTACTGCAACTATTTTTCCCTTGTGTAAAAACACAAGCTCTATCACATAATGTAATAAAAATCTTAGCTTGGAGCGGCCACCTAGGTCACCTGATTTAACCCACCTTGATTTTTTTCTGTGGGGACATTTGAAAAGTCGGGTCTACATTAACCTGCCAGACAATTTAGAAGACTTAATGGAACGAATTAGACACGAAATGACTCGTATAACTCCGCAGATGATCGAAAACTCTATAAATGCGGTCTACCATCGTCTTGGCCTATGTCAGTTAGTAAACGGGACACAGTTTAAACAATTCCTATAAGAAATAGTTTTGGTTTAATGGACTGTTTAGTTAATTGAAAAGTTATTATGAAACTTACGTTTATTTCGTTGTTTATTCATTTTCTCGTTTTTTTTCGTATGTGAGCCCTACTGCAACTATTTTTCCCTTGTGTAAAAACACAAGCTCTATCACATAATGTAATAAAAATCTTAGCTTCCCATTAAAAAAATTTGTTGATGGCGTCATAACTTTGACAACTTTGACGTGTTATTTTTGTAGCTTATGTCAAAAGATGCGGAATAAAAAAAACAGTTTGACGTGTTTTTGCATTTTTGTCAAAAGTGATCGTTGTACGTTTTATGAATTTTGTGCATTACTTTATCATAACCCTGTATACATACCCTGTCACTGACGAGCGGCAAGAACCGCGAAACGCGTCTGCAGGTGTATAATTACAATAAGCAATTGCAACTTGGTCTTCTTGGAAGAACATTGCACAAATATCTGTCAGACGTAATTCAATGTCCGTCGTGGTATTAGCCAGGGAAGTAGTCGATTTTACTATTTCATATATATTAAAAAAAAATAACTTGGGACATTTACAGTCACAAGATATGGTAAGACGACAAGACTAAAAAGTAGAAAATAAAAATAACAATAAATTTAAAAACAAAGCACGCTCATATTTAAATGTACTAAAATGGGGAAAATAGTATTTTTCATGATTTTCCAAAAAATTAAGGGTATGAGTAAAAGCGTGGAGCTCCAGGAACATACATTTCGCAATGATAATTAAACGCTTCAGGCTTTTACTCTGGAAAAATCATAAAAACATATTAGAATTTTAGTACATTTAACTTTAAGCATAGGTTTCAATTTTTTTATTATTATTATTATATACACTCAATATTATTATTCAATTTATTCTATTTAGAATAGTACCTACCTGAGCGACTCTCAAGGCAGCGTTTGTAAAAAACGTATTCACTCGACCATTTTTTGGTAAACTTCATTTTCAAAATTTGTCTCCACGAGAAGTCCATCTATTAACTGGTTAAAAATATAGCCGCTCTCGAAGTCCATTCTGAATATTGCTATCTGAATGAAAATGCAAATTTTCACTTTCAGATTTTTTCTTTCCTTTTCAGTTAGAGTCTTTTCACAATATCTATCAGATGTAGTTCAATATCCAGCGTGGCTTGTGCCGGGGAAGTAGTTGTTTTCTGTTAGATATTACAAATAAGTCACATTTTTCATTTTTCAATTTTCATGGAGAATGTTCCCCTTTTCAACATGAATACCTCCCAAGAGATTATCTTGAACGATGGAAAATAGCGACTAAAGTTTTTCTTTCAGTCGCAGATGATTCCACAAAAGATTTTATGAATTTCCTATTCATATTTTCGAACTAAAATCAAAATGCTGAAATAATTTTTTATATCGGATGAGTAGTTTCAAACTTACAAACCTACAAACTTCACCTTTATATAAGAGATTTGTTCCAACAATCCATTCACAGATAATTTCCGAAGAGACCGTCAATTCACATTCGTGAATCGTTATTATAATGAATAACCAGACAATAAGCCTTCGAGAAACGAATTGTTTTTCTCCGGTCGCAAAGTAGTTCGAGTAGAAAATTATGAAAATTTAAGGGTTGGTCCCCGTGAACTCCGATGCTTTTTCCGCCAATTTAACAGCGATATTTCCCCGGCATCGAGTCCTCCCAACTTATTTGACTATCGGACATAAGCCTGTCATTTCGTAAACCGTTCTGTACCTTCTGTCAACTGGGGGTGGGTACACTTCAATGCTTCATGCCTCATTCCACTCATCTCTGCTTCAGTTCTCTCTTATTATGGGTTTTTACTTCTGGAAAGGTTTCGAAGCTCTTGAAAGTCTTTCGAGAAAATGTCTCAACTTTTAGCTTCCAGTTCGTGTTTAATTCCTATGTATGACGGCATTTCCTGGCTATTATGTATGAAGGATTCTATTTTTCATTCAGTCGCCTGGAGACGCTAATATAAAGAACGTTAAATCTGCGGCGTCACCAATCAAATGTTAATATTATTGCGAAGTTGTTTTTTCTGGTAGTTTAAACTGATAAACCAATGAATAAATTCCCGCTTGTAGAAAGCTTCGAAATAATCAACTGAACATGTACAAAATGAAAGTATTGAAAAACGAATACATACAGTATCACACATAAAGTTCGCAACATATGGAAGTTTTTTTTTTATTAATAGATATAATGAAAATTTGATTCAGCAGTTAGTTTGTGCTTGAAAAATTAGTGAAAAACAGCCTCTTTCCTTTTGTCATGTGCTACTCCAAACTTGTCAAATTTTACAATTTTTTCGAAAATCTTAAAAAAACTTTTTTGTTTTGGAAATTTCGAAAAATGCCGAAGAAAAAACTTGCTCAAAATTTGGAGTCTATACTGCCACTTCAAATTTTTTAATTTTTTTTTAATTTTTCGATTCTTTCGCTCTACCGATTCGAATGAGAAATGATTCAAATTCCATAATTTCGATGAATACGAGACTTCAATGCCATATAGTGCTCAGAAAATACCCACATTGGCTTGTTAATAGAAAAAAAAAATGCACCTCCAGAAATTCGTCTTTGTTGTTGCAAAGTTCATCTAGTTTTTTTCATTTCTTTGTTAAACTGATTAAGATTTTCAATGTATGGACGTTAATATGTCAGTAATTGAATGAATGAACCTATCTTCATTCTTATTACTTTCGCATTTCTCATCTCTCAACATCTCGATATAATAATATAATAGCACATTATCACCATATGAAAGAAACAACGATTTCCAGTTTGTTTTGTGTGGATATAACATTTTTCATAAAACTGATTTGTGAATTATAAATGTACGAAAATCTGTACACAAAACAACTCGATTTATTAAACTTTGATATTAACCAAAGCTAAAAATTTGTTTTAAGAGCCTACTGAAGGAAAATTTCATTATAATTTTGGTATAATTTTATTCCAGAGATGTTTGATGCATTAGTCTTGTATTGTTCAAAATCACTAAATTTTATAACACGTTCAGTACAAATCGCTAGAACGAAAGTCTTTTGAATAGTTATGAAACTGTGGGTCATTGTTTAGTTTACAGAAAAGTATGATATTTCGGGTTGGTTTGTAACTGGTCAGAACAATGATCACACTGGATAAAAATCTAATAAAAAAGAAATGCAAGAGTAATAAGAATGAAGATAAGTTCATTCATTCGATTACTGACATATTAACGTCCATACATTGAAAATCCGACTCAGTTTAACAATGAAATTAAAGTTTCTGGAGGTGCATTTATTTATTTTTTCCGGCACAGGCCAATGTGGGTATTTTCTCAGCAATATGACATTGAAGTCCCGTTTTCATTAAAATTATGGAATGTGCATCATGTTTCATTGGAATTGGTAGAGCAAAAGAATCGAAAAATAAAAAAAAAATACATAAAAGTCGAAGTGACAGTGGAGAGTCCAAATCGTAAACTGAGCAACTCTTTTCTTTGGCATTATTCGAAATTTTCAAAAATTTTCGAAAAAAATGTCAAATTTGACAGCTCTAGAGTAGAACATGACAAAAAAATGACGCTGCTTTTCACTCATTTTCCAACCAAAACTAACAAACATGTTGTATGTTTAAACAGTAATTTCAACGCTTTCATGGAAAGGCGTTTTCAAAATGAGCTTGTGAAAAAGCCGACAATAAATAATTGATCTTCAAAATCTCCTTCCTTTACAAGCTTTCATTTGACTAACTTTGTTCCTATGTTCTTCTGTCGTACTGTTGTTCTCTCGTTGTTCTGTCTGTCGTTCCTGCTGAAAAATTGCAATTGATTTTTCAAAGACTTGGGTATCCAATTGAGCTGCAATTTTGCACACCGATGACAACATAATAATTTCAAGAAATTTCATTCATCCCCTCTACCTCACTGAAGGATAAATAGAAAACGCTTAGGAATTTTAAACATTACAATTGGAAAAATCGTAAAATTGTGAGAAACATCGGGCAGTCGAATAGTTTTCGTTTTTCGACCTGATTGTGTCCATTAAGACAGAATACAAATTCCGATGCTGAAAAGTACCTACAAAATAAAATAAACGAAAGAAATCTTAGAAAGCAGGCTGTTATACATGAACTACTACAGCAATAGTAAGTAAAAAATAAAATTTTGTGCATGATAACAAAAAACTTTTGAAACTGTGAATATTTTCTTAAAGCTTGAGGCGTGAAATTAAATAAACCTCCAGCTTTTGAGAAAATATGTAAATTTTTAATTTCATATACTCAATATTATTTTTAAATTTTATGACAATAGTTCATAAATAATACTTCTTTTTAAAAGCATTTATTACTTTTATTGTTTCATGTTCAATTTTCAGTTATTGTATTTGAAAAGCAGCTCATATAGCTGAACTTGTCTTCTTCTTCATCATACTTATATTTGTTTGTTTCTCTATCAATATTATGATAATTATTTTCATTATTATTTTTTCGTTAAGAATCTTGAGGGCGCGCTGTTGTGATTTGCCCTCAAAGACCCTCCACACGTCAGTGGGGTGAGTGATGAAAAAAAATTCAAAGAACATTTCAAGACTCATCTTTTGCATTGTCAGAAATAAATACTTCAGTTTTTAAATTCGACATAGAATAACATATGCAGTATTAAGATTTTGGTGCTCGTGTTTTGAGCGTACATAGATACGTAAACATATCTAAGTATATATCATATTCCGTATGTATAGCAACAGTTAATTTTCTATTTTCTTTCCTTTTCGACAATTAGAACAGTAAAAATATACATTCAATTCATAATAACATTTTCAAACTTTGGTCAATGTAATGGTATATCGAGAAAGCAATAAATCTTAGTTTGCAACCTCTTCCGAAGTACGGAACATTGTCAAAATGGCAATTAACTTGAATTTTGCTGTATACTCGTTGAGCAAATTCCAAAAGTTCTGCAAACTTGAAATAGTATTGATTATATTATTTCATATCACGATTCAAGTTTACAACCAATTCAAGTGAACGGAACATTAAAAAAAAAAAACTAATGTTTTTCTTAGATATACCATAAGAGAAATTTCCCAAAGTTCTGCAAACTTGGCAGATACATCGAAAACATATTCCGAACAGTTGTGCAGATTTGCAACCTTTTACATTGACCGGAACATATATTTTTTTAATTCTTGGCCATTTTTTTATCAAGGTGGTCTCGAAATTACAAATGTTTTGAAATTTTGTTGCAAATTTTGAAAACATTTATTCTGATGCATTCACAAATTTGCAACCTTGGACACGATCCGGAACGTCACGCAATTTGCAAAAATCTAATTTGTAAATTATATAATTTGTGATATGTAAATTAATTAGATTTTTTAAAATTGCATTAAGTTCCTGATGTACAAGGTTGCAAATTTGTGAATACATCAGAATAGATGTTTTCAAAATTTGCAACAAAGTTTCCATTCAATGTAACAGGTTGCAAATCTACACAAATGTTCGGAATATTTTTTCGATGTATCTGTCAAGTTTGCAGAACTTTTGGAATTTTCTCTCATGGTATATCAAAGAAAAATATTATGGGTCGATAAAAAAGAAATGTTCCGTACACTTGAATTGGTTGCAAACTTGATTCGTGACATAAAATAATATACTCAATACTACTTTAAGTTTGCAGAACTTTTGGAATTTTTTCAACGAGTTTGCAGTAAAATTCAAGTTAATTGCCATTTTGACAATGTTGCATACTTCTGAAGAGGTTGCAAACTGAGATTTATAGCTTACTCGATGTACCATTCACTTGACCAAAGTTCGAAAACTTTATTTCGAAATATAAATACAGTGTGGAAAGCCTAACTGGAACAAATTCTGTAACTTGATGAATAAAGGTTTATCGCAGAGTTCCTGAAACACGTCAATTTTCATTTTCAATGGGGCATATTACAAAGAGATTTGTTTATCTTTTTAATTATCTGGGGGGTTACAGCCACCCCCAACTTTTTTTTTTTAATGGAAGGGTAGGTTGATTAATTTTTCATTTGAAAGATTGTTCAATTGCAAATACAATTCCATATTTTTTTTTGTTACTGTTTATAAACAATGTATCGAAAAAAAAATTAAATTAGGACATAGTTACTGAAATTACTTTAATGCAATAAATGTTCGAACTGCTCTTCACCTTGTTGCTGACAATATCCCAATCGATAATAAGTAGCATTCCGAACATTTTGTAACACTTCCAGCGTTACTTGCCTAATTTCGTCCCTGATTCTTTGTTGGAGCTCGGCGATGTCGTTAGGTTTAGTGGCATAAACCTTTTTTATTGGGCTTATTAGGTATGAAACAGTGTACCTATACAGGGCAAAAAATCTTATCGTAGTCAGGTGCGTACGCGCACCGTATAATTTCAGTAACTATTTCCGTATTTCGTTTTTTTCCGAAACATTGCTTACAAACAGTAACAAAAAAATGGAATTGTATTTGCACTTGAACAAGCTTTCAAATGAGGAATTAATCAACCCACCCTTCCATTAAAAAAAAGTTGGGGGTGGCTGCAAGCCCCAGATAATTAAAAAGATAAACAAATCTCTTTGTAATATGCCCCATTGGAAATAAAAATGACGTGTTTCAGGAATTTTGCGATAAACCTTTTTTTATCAAGTTACAGAATTCGTTCCAGATAGACTTTCCACACTGTATAACGATAACATTAAAAATAATATATATATATATATATATATATATATATATATAAAATAAAACTATTAACAATAATAATAATATAAAAAAACTCAATATAATCTCAAATGTGTAATTTGGTGCCCTCCTGCTCATAGAAGAGTACATATGCTTTTTCACTCAAGTTTTGTGAAAACTTTTGGAGTTATTGTTAAATTTTCTACTGGCGTAAATTCAATTCAGGACTAGATAATTTTCAGTAAGGAATAAGTAACTAAAATTTTATATCAAATTAGAAAATATCTGACTTTTCAGGTTAAGTGGACGAATATTTTTGATGGTGTCTAGAACTCATCAAAAATAAATTTTGCCCTTCATTTTCAATAATATCTAGGCTAGTTATCATTATTTTCAATAATGATCATTATTATTATTACTGGGTCCGGTAATCACGTACTCCAAGTAGACGAAGTCAACCAAGAATGGCGGCCATCTATATTCACCCTTCTAAGATTTCTGCCATCTGATGGCAAGCCGGTATAATTTTCAGATTCGAGAACAGTATGCCCGTCATTCAACCAAGTACTCCTATGAGCGGAACCATCATTCCAGCAGAGGACTACATCAGGCATGTTGGCTTGTATGTGTCTGAAGATGGGTGAGTGGGTGTAATTCAAAATATAAAACTTGATGCTACATTTCACTATAAGCGCTGACAATATTGTAGATCGATAGAGCATAACTAATTACTTAAGAAAACACATTTTCGAAATAATCCTGTCCTGTTTTCCGTAAACATCCAACCTATCATGGACCGTGAGTGTATACCTCGGCGTCCATAGTACAAATTCCAAACAAACAAACAATTTTTTGTGGTTGATATTTCTCCATTTCAATTAAAACATAATTTTTGTCATTAAATTTAGAGAGCACTGAAAAGTAGGGGTCGTAGGGGACAGTAGTTGTTCCTTGTTGGAGAGTTACTGGCGACAGAAATGCCCATTTGGGTCTATTTATGCCTATATTCAGGCGAAAGATTAGGTTAGTGAATCTATTTTTCTTTATCATTTTGATCTTCCATGAAGTGGTGTCATGTGCTCATCATTATATGATTTTTAACCAATAGTCTAAGTTGTTTTTTGGACATTAGAGACGGCGCTGTTATCTTAGAAATTCCAAACTTACAAGACTCTAACAGATTTAATTCAGTGGTCGTAGGGGGCAGTAGTTGTTTTGTCGAATACTTGTTTTGTCGAATACTTGCTGAATATATCTACCTATTGTATAGGTTTACACGATTAATACATCTATTTTTCATTATGAAAGTAGGTTGCAAGTTTCTGTAGAAATTAGTATTCTCTCCACGATTTTTGGGAGTTTTCAAAAAATATACCGGAATAAAAAGGCTAACCAAGAGAATAGACAAGAGCGGCTTCAGCATTTTCATTCATGACGTTCTGTGAAAAATGCCCGGGAGGCAGCGACAGAAAATTTGCAAAACTAGTTTTTTCTCAGTTTCTTTTTTCGATGTACCCACTTGGTAAACAAATTGAGAGTCTACCACCCTAATAATGTTGCCTTCATATACAGTGACTTTCAAAAGTTTGCACCTTTCAGGAAACTTTTTATTGTCGATTTGTTATTGTTCAT
This sequence comes from Chrysolina haemoptera, assembly GCA_958298965.1. Classification (NCBI taxonomy): domain Eukaryota; kingdom Metazoa; phylum Arthropoda; class Insecta; order Coleoptera; family Chrysomelidae; genus Chrysolina; species Chrysolina haemoptera. The sequence goes on from OY282585.1 coordinate 12,819,944, forward strand.
AAAAATTGGTGCATATCAGTTGTTGTTGTTTTGATCAATTTAAACTAGCCTGGCTGATTCCAGATTTCAATATCGTTTTCAATATTCTTCCAATATTCTACAGCTTCTCTGAATAAACTTTTTTTTAAATGTCAAAAATTAGGGTTGTTTTCACTTGATCAAAATTCTTATTTTTTGTTCTCCCCTTTACACTGTTTCGAAATTTGGACAACTCATATGCAATAATTTTTCTGCAAAGAACCAATTTATAAAAAAATACATTTTCTGACAAATCGATAATTTAAAAATATCCCGAATGGTGCAAACTTTTGAAACTCACAACATCACAACATCGCAACATCATTGGAGTGGTAGACTCTTATTTTGTCTGCATGTTACATCGAAACAACAAACTGACATACAACTAGATTTATAGAAAAATGTGCAAATTTTCTGTTGCTGTTCTGTACTGTGTTCAAAATCACCTAAAGCACCGGAACTTTATGAATTCCTTCCGCTATCCCTTAGTAAACGCCATGAAAATTCTCTCATATCATTGAAAGAGATTTATTCAAAAATATGGGCTTAAATCAGGTAGCGAGTAAAACGAGTCTGACACGATGGAACTAATAGATGTCTAGTTAGGTTCGTAATTTAAACAGTATTTTCTTTTGAAAAGCAAACATTCATTTTCGTGCCATTAGCTGAATCTTAATTAAATATTTTCCACGGCTGATATCTCCAAGTGTCACATAACTATGCAGAAGCATCTTCTCCCATCTTCTCTCGATTCCCGGAGCTGGCGCCCTTTATGGGCCCTTACTCACGACCGCGTCAGTAGCGCCTGAATATTAGAATAGTCTCAGGATCAATGTTGCGAAACTTTTGAACGAAATTAAATTTGAGCAAAGAGCCCTCATTAATTATTGTTATCCCTTGGTACATTTCACGGCGGGTAACTTGAAACGGTATCAGCACCTCGAGCATTTTTTTTTTTTAATTGCAAGGACTAGATTTTCTCAGATCTGAGAGAAGATTTTGAAATGTACTGACATAATTTCAAGATTGAAATTACTGGAAATAAAAATACCAGCAAAAAACAAACAAAGTGTTTTGTGGATAGCATTGAGATATATTCCAATCATCTAGAGGACGGGTGAGGCCTGTCACTCCACGCTCATATCGACATAAAACTTCATATTTTTTTTTATTATAACACTGAGACTCCATGTACCCTTTCTACGTAAGTATAAAAATATATTCTACAAGGTTCGGAAATATATCACTAATGGTCCTTACCCAACCAAACGTTAACTTTTTTTGAATAAATCTATCTAACCACCTAAATACAAACAGTTGTGATAGAGGATTGAATTGTATAAGTTTGATGGTATAATACATACAGTTCGACAAACCTAACTGAACATGTGAAATTGCGCGTACTCCATGTTGAATGCCTTATCACTGGATAAATTACGTACTATATTATATAGTCCGTTATGCGACGAGTGCGCATCATGCTTTCACGTTTTCAGCTAGGTGAGTACCTCTGTAGTTTCTCGAGATGAATTATATTGTGTTTCATCGTACATTTTACATTCAGTTGAGAGGTTGGATACGAGTGCGTAATATTGTCAAGAAAGGCTATTTCTTGTATTATGATAAGTCCCAAAACCCCCTTAATCTCAAATGTACATTTGATAAATTATTTTTTCGGCAATCGTCCGGAAAGTACCTCGAATTGAAGTGCTCAAATTTTAATATAAATATTAATATAAATAAGAATTAGGATGTTTCTATTAGTGCCTATCTTCTGTTCGAATTTCAATATTCAATACAAATAAGAATTAAAATTTTCTACAACCAAGAAATATAATAAATAAATGTGTCTGGATGTGTTATTCTACACGGTTGCCGGAAAAATTTTGAACACAACACGTCTGAAAATAGTTTTTTTGGACTCACAGACTTCCAGGACTCGCCTTCAACTCGATCTAGAATCTTGTCCTTTCGTCCAAAAAAACAGTATTTTCAGGACTTGTTACGTAAATTACTATTTTCGGCAACCGTCCGGGAAGTAAGTACTTTCTGGACGATTTTTCTTTGAGAAAGTATCACTTCCCGGACTAGTCCGGGAAGTACGTAATTTCCGGACTAGTCCGAGAAGTGCTCAAATTTTAATATAAATAAGAATTAGAATATTTCTGTTAGTACCTATCTTTTGTGCCAATTTCAATTTTTAATACAAATAAGAATTAAAATATTCGAAATTTTCTTTTACCAAGAAATAATATAATAGATAAATGTGTCTCGATTTGTTATTCTACACGACTGCCGAAAAAATTGTGTACGCAACATATCCGAAAACAGTTTTTTCCGGACTTGTTACGTAATAGTAATTTAGACAAGCTACGTCTATTTATAAAACTTCATAAAAAGTATATTTCATCCGGTTAACAGATGGGTAAAGGTCTCTTAGAATAAATGTGTCTCATTGATTTGTTATTCTACACGGTTGTCGAAAAAATAGTGTACGCAACACGTCCAAAATAGTTTTTTTGGACTCGCAGACTTCCAGGACTCGCTACGCTCGTCCTAGATTTTTGTCCACTCGTCCAAAAAAAACAGTATTTTCCGGACACGTTACTATTTCTAAACGTTCAAAATCAACTTATGAACGGATTCACGGCCAACGTATTTTATAAACAGTTTTTGAAAGCTTTAATTTTTAACTTGCTCTGTGTGTGGGGGTGTGTGTGTGTGTTAGATGGGTACAAATTTTGCAAGCTGAATTAGAACCACTTCCTCTTATCCTATGGAATTGAAATTTGACATGTTGGTACAGTTCCGATCACAATACATTAATGTCGAAAAAATTGTCCCCTACTGCCCCCGAAAGATAGATAGAGAACTCGTTGGGTTTCGGAAGTTTTCTTGCCGGATTTCCAATCCTTTCAATTAAACCAGCCCACGAAGAAAGTTACTCTATCTGCATGGCAGTGGATAATCGTAGAAGATGAATATTTCACACAGATAAAAAAATAAATTTAGTCTGCGACAACACTTTTATATTAAAATCCATCCATATTTTGTTGTATTTCCGTCCAACTGGAAAATTTCAAGAGTACAAACAATTCCGAAAAAAAGGTTACAACCTACCTGAGTACGTGATGCTATCATTGTTATCTCGAAGGCCGTAGAAAAAAGCCATCAATATCGAGTCTATGAAATATCTAGAACATTCAGGATTTGTCGATCAACAATATGGTTTCCGGCATCAGAGTTCAACTAGTGATCCGTTCGCTCGTCTCACATATTTGGCAGCAATCTATCGAATAATATGGTTATTTGTTGCATCACATATCTCCAAGGGTTGATTGCGTTCTCTCAGATCGATCTCTCTACATGATCTCCCTTGCTCGGACAAGCTTGGCCTTTGAGGGGTTAAAACCTGGAAGATTCGTAATAACAAATTTTAACAAACAACAAAAACAAATTCTACTGATAAACGCTAGACTTCCTCAGGCAACAATTCTAGCACCATCACTATTCACACAATGATTTGTTGATTGATAGAGTTGATGATAGTACTCTTCATATCGTTTTCTCTTCCAAAGCTCCGGTATCAGCCAGTGAAAGCAGAAATGAACAGAAAGATTAATGAATAACACAGCATTGGTAACATCCAATGTGAATAAAACCCAAGCAAGACTCTTCTCTAGAAAGGCTAATCTCACAGTGACCAGCGAAAAACTATGTCAGGAGTATCCATATCAATGAAATATTCCCATTTCAATTTTCGGTAGCACCATTACTACTGCTGCCCCAATTCCTTTAGTTGTCCTAGAGGCATCAGTGTACAGTTAAGTAAGATCCTTGTAATTTTCTGGTACAACTTCAATTTTATTTTTGAAGGCGGTTGTTTTAAGGTTTGTGAGACCTGCTTAGGGTAGAGTCCATGAGGGAAAGGAGGTAAGAAGTGTAGAAAAAAATTCAGGAATAGTGATATTGTGTCTGCTAGTGAAGAGTTTGATCCTCTTATAAAAGGGATTCGTTGATATAGGTTTATTATCGAATGAGTTACTGAATTCATTCGTTAGGGTATTTTCGAAGGTGGCATGTTGTGGTTGAGCCTTCAGTTGAGTAGCATACATTAGCTCAAATATGCTCTTCTGCCTTCCAATGAAGGTGCGCTAGCTACACGATATAATCTTTCGATTGGTGTTGTTCGAAATCCTCCAAGGGCTTTGCGTACAGTTGAGTTACGTATGGTCTAGTCTCTTTAGTATGGATTCATTGCATGAGGCGTATCCGGTTGAGCGATAGTCTAATTTTGATCGTTCAAGCGTCCTGTAGTAATGTTTGGCAGTCCAAACCCTATTCCTTATCTGCTGTGGTATTCAGTGAATTAAGCCTCTGATAAGATGATAATGTTTTTTTATTTGGACCTTCCAATCTTGTTTTTGGTCCAAAGTCATAATGATATGGATGTCTCAAATTTCAATTTTCAATTGTTCAGCTCAAGGAAGGATGTGTTGGTAGTTTTGTTTTCAGAGAATAAGGTGCAAAGTGTTACGGAGAGATGGATGTGAAACCATATTTGGGTGACCATTGTTCTAGTTCTGAAAAGGAGGTTTGCGTCATAGCAAATAAGTTGTACATGTTTTTAGTCTTACAGATTATGACGGGATCGTTGGCGAGTCCTTTCAGGGTAGCTGGAGATTTTTCAATGTACTTATCGTTGATGGCAATAATAAAGAGGGCGGCGTATGACTGAGCCCTGCGGTATTTCATTACCAAGGGTTATTTTGCTCGATGCTACTCCATTAGTTCTATGCATAAATTCGAATGAATTTAACAACGTATTTTTTAAATTTCATTCCCTTATAATTCAAGATTTGTTTAGTTCAGCTGTAGTGAGAATTTGAATAAAATTTCAGGGGTTGAAATGGTGGCTTGATTTAAAGGCGTATTATTCAAATTTTTCCCCCTTATCACTTCTTTATTCAACGCAATTTTGACATATACCATTCAAAAATGTCGTGATTTTAGTGAATATAACAACTGCATTCAACCAGTCAAGAATATTTTTCAACGCGTTTATACTAGCTTCACTAGTATCTATGCACCTATGTATGTTTTTAACGGAATCTTTGTACGTGATTTTCACCCATTTCCAGACGTCCGAATGATTTGAAATTTGGCAAGTGTTCATAACTCCGGTGACAATGCAATATGAAATTTTTGTTACGAAAAAATGGCGGCTCCAAGATGGCGGACGAGATTTGGGATAATGGTTCGATTCGATTCAAAATTGGTATGTAAGGGTTCCTGCGGTTAGAAATTCAAGATGGCCGCTACACGATGGCTGACGAGGTTTGTGATTATGGTGGTTTCAAAATGGCGAACAATAATTGTCATTATGGTCCGATTCGAATCGTAATTGATATAGTCATAATCGGTCTTAACGTGCGGGTGTGAGACTTAGTCACCGACAATTTATTTAGTTTCCTCTCATTCTTTTGTGTTGAATCATACCCGTTCAAATAAAATCCCAATGATACATGAGACAGACATATACGATTTTCGCATGCGAAAAGCAGATGTGTTGATAATAATAATTTTCATCAGCGCTAACCCGCACGATAAACCGATTTGGACAATATTTCGGAGATTTTGGGGTCAGAGAATATGAGTTTTTCGTATAAATTCATGGATTCAAGATGGCAGCCGGAGATTCAATTCTTTGTGAAAAAATAATAGTTCAAAATATTTGAAGAACACGCTTTACTTCCAACATGGACTAAAAAGTGAAAAATAATGGTCAATTTATTTACTCAAATGTAAACAAAAGCGTGGGGTGCTTGACATAAGTTTTTTTGAGCTCTTGAACGCTTAGTATTGTAAAATTAAAATCAGAAATATGAGAAGATAGGTCGAAAGCACCCACGCTTTTTTGACCTTTTAGTAATTAAATTAACCATTATTTTTCACTTTTTATTCCATGTTGGGAGTAAGGAGTGTTCTTTAGTTTTTTTTTAACTATAATTTTATTTTTATATCTTGCATTCGCCGTTCCAGAATTACCAGATAACTTTGTGGCATATACTCTCAACACATTGTAGACCTGCCGCCAACTATGAGTTGTGCCTTTGTCATTCAACGAAGAAAAGAATTCATACGGAATTTTTCCAAGCTCCGAAAACGTAAGATCGAGAAAGTCAGAGTTCGACATACTTTGCATTCTAGAAAGGAAACGCCGGGGTTCCGGAGTTATGTAAAAGGCCCGTTATTAGTCAGCGGCCCCCGGAAATTAGACTATGAGATATGTGCGGCCCCGCTAGCCATGTTTCACAAGATATACGACATCGATAATGCCGAAGCTCAGTTTTAGAGACGTTCGTGAGCTTAATATCGTAGAATGACATCTCGTATAAATTATATAACAGCATAATAGATTTCAAGTTCTATGTGACTCGGGATAGGGACATACCACATACTGTGTTTGAGAGGAGGAGATGAATTTATAAGGCTGTGCGATGGGGGGGGGAGATTTCCACGATTCGGTGTAAAGTGCTCACGTTTTCATTATAAATTATCACATGCGGAGTTTGCGAAGAGAATTACGGGAATATGCATCTCGGGATGATAATAATAATGTTTAGTCAAAGAAGGCCAACTAAATTACAGGGAAAATTATAATTAGGGAAAAATCAATCTTTCGGGAAAACTACAGAAGGTTTTCTGGAGAGGTCAACCAAATGATTATGTCGAAACTCTTCTCTCCAAATATATTTCATTTACGTAAAAAGTATGAGGCAAATATCTGACAGAGAATAGTTAGGTACTTCCTTGGCTAATACCACGACTAGGAGCTGAGAGATATATGTGTACCGTGCCTCTCAGAGATCACGATTTCAAGTAGTTCTTGTAATCAGTCATCCGAGATTGTTCACCATTTGACTAGGAATGTCCACATGTGGACGTTTCGAAGTTCTTGCTTTTCATTAGTGATAGGGTAAGTCGGACAACATCAGGATCTCCGTATTCCAGCCACATGAACAATAATACTCGCATATTATATTTACATGAAAGGGTAGGAGTCTTCAGGAACGATATGAAATTTTCCTTTTATTTCTCCGATCATTTTTAGCAGAGTTATGACCAATCAAATATTCAGCGGCGAGTAAGGGTGAACCTGAAATTTGATGGCGTTAAATCACGTTTTCTGAGAAAACGAGCGCATTTCATAAGAAATTACTAGGAATAATTTTTGTGGAAAATTGAATTGTTTTTCACCCTGTTGTCTTTGTTTTTTCGATAAATCATATTCTTTCCAAGATTACAGCACAAATTTATTTATATATTTTTAAACGAAAAAAAAAATATGTTCCAACCTTGGAATTTTGGTAAACAATTTTTTTTCGTGTTCATCATGGTTCCAACTACTACCATACCAAGTTTGGTGGTGTTACAATCGATTCTTGTCTCAAAACCCAATCGTACTTGATTAATATAAATTGGAAAATGAACATATAGAGCCTGTTTCAAATTAAATCGGCAACATTACGAAATCCGTTATAATTGACACTACGGACAAACTAGTGACATTTTTCATAGCCATCTCGATGCTGAAAACAAAAACAAAATTGACAGTTGTGTTCTTAAAATATTCCATGAAATTAATATTTTTAAATAAAACATTCAATATTTTACTTAATTCATAATCACATTCTCAACAAAAGATCATTCGTGACTTTTCTAGATGATGTCAAGAATGAGAGAGTTATTCGAATAAAAAAATTGTTTTAATTCGGCAAGTAACCTATAAAATTAATGTACGGTGTTTCCAGACAACTTGATTGCCCGTTGTCTGAAAACATCATATATTTTTTTTCCTTGGATGCTGTACCTTCGCCAGCTACACCTCAGCCTCTTGGGCTTTTTGTGTTTTCCGGATTAGTTTTACACCCACTTCGTAACTCTAGTACCCTTTACCAGTCTATACAGATTCTTCACCGGTTGACTGCTGTATTCTTCGGGAGTTACTCCAGGTTTCCCGAATATTGCCTGTCTCTTGCGGTCTAATGCCTCGCATTCTGACAGTGCATGTCTGGCTGTTTCTGTCCCTTCACCACATTGTCTGCAGGAAAGTTCCCCGTTGCACAGCCCAATTTTGTGCAAGCGTTTTCTCATTGGGCTGTGACCAGTGGGAAGGCCTGTTTTTGTTCTAACTTAATTCCTGCTCAACTTGAGTAGTTCTTGAGTTCTGTGTTTTAATTAATGTTTTCCCGTGGTGCATGAGAGGGGCTTCGTTCCAACTCTCCTTTTGTTTTCGCTTGACCCAGTCCCGAATTAGTAATCCCGAGTGCTGGTTCTGGGCCAATGTATGGAGTTGATCGTGTCATTATTCAGTGAAACTGTTCATTGCTTCAGTATTTTTCGAAACAGATAGATTTCTACCAATTGCCCTTTTGAGCGAACCTCTCGTTCACCAGATATGACACCCATCGATTTCTAGTTTTGGAAAGTTCTACGAATCCACGTTGTGATTTTGTACGATCTGATACGAAAAGGAAAATCTTGTACTGTTCAGGGAACATCGTAAAAGCCGAAAAAAAGTAGATGAGAATTTCTGCAAGTTGTAAACCTTAGGGAAAACCTTCAGAAGCAGTGAGTTCCAAAGCTTTGCCGTTCGTTGGGAGAACGAGCCCTGGGAAAGAGATGTTTGACGTGTCTCCAAAGTCATGACATATGGGATGTGAGGACTAAGCCAACGGGTCAGTCTCGATGGGTCTGCTAACGGTGGATCGATTGATGATAATAAGAAGAGCATCGTCTATGGTATTAGTTATTAAACAAAGACAGATCGTCAACCTTTCGGTGTGATTCCAGAGAAGTGGGCGTGCTTGTAAGTGAAGTATCACCTACGAGACGAATGGCTCGTTTTTAGTCAGAATCTAAAAATGTCAATCCTATGTTTAGACGTGCACTCCATATATGGGAACAGTATTCCCGGACGGGTCGGATTTGTCCACTGCAAATCATATTCAGTCGACAGAGCCTTCAAAACAGGACATGTCTTACAGTGTGTTTGAAAGGGAAGTGGTCAGGTATACTCTGTGAGGAAAAATTCCATATGGATTGTGATCATCCATAGCGACTAAAAATGTGTATACATACAGTGTGTCCATAAATTGAAATTAACCCCCCCCCCCGTTAACTTTTGAACGGATTGAAATTTTTTTTGGTGCTATGGTTATTCATAAGCTATTTTTCGACTTGAAAATTCCTAAATGGCGGCCAGTCGCCCTTTTGAAATATTTTTTTGGGTGGCATGGTGGATCAAGTGATACCTCATTCGAAATGTCTTTCAATTCTCTATATGACAGCAAAATTTCAAACAAAAATATTATGCCAAAACAAATTGGCATTACATAATTTTAAAACTCTTGTTGAGTAACCCCATCCCTGTTAACCTTTGAACAGATTGGAATTTTGTTCTGAAATTCAATCTGGTTGAATGATAGTTCATTAACTACTTTTTGCCACAAAAAAAATTTCTATTTTTCAAAATGACGTCGTACCGCATAATTTTTTTTATTGCACTCGTGGTCGAGTGATACATAATTTGAATAGTATATCAATTTTCTATACGATAACAAAATTTCAGACAATAATTTTCTTCCAACCACGAGGTGAGTATGCCCCCTAATGTTTCTATAGTTCCAAAGATACAGATTTCATATTTTGTTAGCTGCTATAATATTTTAACACGCATATTTTGACGCTACTACTGATAATTTACCACTTCTGGTTTTTCCGGTACTTACGTCAACTTTCGATTTTCGAATGGGACACCCTAAATATTATTGCATGATCGGTAAGGGATAATCATGAGGAATCCAACGATATCCATGTTTGATATTATTTCCAATTACTACGGAGATATCGACATTTATTTTATCCATAAGCTCAATAAATAGGAAAGAAAAACTCTTTCTGGCGGGTCTGTCTAACTATATCACACACTCATTAAGCTTATGGATAGGAAAAAATAGTTTTTTAGCGTTTTTCTTGTTAATTTCTAGGTTATTCTGAAAAATGACTCTTACAAAAGCTTCAGATTATTTAATTACCCACAACTGCTTTTCTTTTGTTGACAGAATGCGTATTCAAATCGTAAAAACCCAATATCCTACCCTCAAAACGTATATTAACCTACCACTACCCCCTTCCGGAACTGTTAGTCATCTTGATTTTTCTTAATTTATTTATAACCTACCCTAAATTTTCCGACCATCCACATACTGCTAAGAATTTTTCATGAATTCGGATTTGCAAAATCGTTTTGGCCCTGGTCTAAGTAAGTTCGGGTAGGAGCAAAATGAAAAGTTATTGTGAAAAGCTGTGGGCTTTTGCAAGCAAGAAATATATTGGAAGATATCTAGTGAACGTTGCTTTTGGGAATAGAGCACTGTCACTGACGTAATACGACAGTTGCTAAACAATGTCATAGGGGAACAAACAAACCAAACTGAAACAAACAAACAAACCCATTGAACACATTTTCCATATAGTTCGGTGGCACGGAAGGTTTTGGTAGCCGATGAAGCGCGACATGATCACCCAAGTTATTCTTAAGTATTTTGACCAGCTGAATCCAAATTTTGAGGGTGATAAGCCGTGAAAGCATCCGAAAAATTTGTATGGACTATTTTCCGAGGGAAATCGAAAAAACCATTTTTTTCAAAAACAAATTATGTCATAATATTCTGCATAAAATACTCTACAAAAAAGGTGCTCGAAATTCGAAAAAATGCGATTTTCTCAATTTTCAGTGCTCTCTCATTAAGTCACATAATGATATTTTCAGGATCACCTTTTCCCAAATCATTCATATATATCTCGACTATGAATAACAGAAGAGACATTCTTGAAAAAGTCATTCGTGTGGATTTTCCGGCAATGAAATTCCCGATTACCTTGCATGGAACCGGCATTTTTTTATTCGCGAAGCTCGCGAAGCTCACGCAGTGGACGAATTCCTTATAGTGTCAATCAAAACGGGTTCAGCACATAATTTTTCATGATCACAAAGCATTTCAGTAGCGGAAAAACGGAAAATTTTGCTTAAAAGTAAAAGAATTTTCCGAGGAAAATCAAAAATTCCATTTTTTCAAAAACAAATAAAGCTTTAATATACTCCATGAAATTCTCTACAAAAAAGGTGTCTACAAATTTTTCTTTAAAAGGCACCGTTTTCGAGTAAAATATGCTCGAAATTCGAAAAAATGCGTACTACTATGATACCATTGAACTGATCGATAGTTTTTGATCGTTCTACCATCACTAACACTTGGTGATTATATTAAATTTGTGGAGATGACTTTGAGTTTTTCTGCATCGTGGATTTTAACTAAATGGTTTGGGTGGAGTTTACGGAGTTCAAAAGAGTAAATCTCCATACTTAGTCCGTTTATCATCTCCTTTTCACAGGATGATCGTTTCGCCAGGAGTCGAAAACTCTATGGCGAAAGTGTTCTACTTTGATGGTCGAGGAGGACTACATTAAGCTTATTTGCTTGTATTTGCCTGAAGGTAGAGAAAATGAGACCACATAAGCTTGACAGGCAAACAGCAAATACATTATAGCCCCCCGACACGCTTTGCATGTATTGCTCAGAACCTGTATACTCATACACCATCTTGCCAGGACAGTATGAATCCGTCGATCTTTGACTTCTACCCACTTGAACTGAAGAATGCGAATGTCAAATTCTTGGATATTCCAAGATCTTCAATATTTTTGAAGAAGACCCCATGCATTGGCTTATCCTTATTTAAATGCAGGATGGTCTCAGTCTCCGCACCTTCAATGTGAACTTTTTGCTGAACGGTCTTCAAACAGGTAATAGAGTTTGGGTCACTCCGTTCAGCGTCGGAAACTAGAACAAGTTCATCGTCTGCACATGCTATTAACTTGAAGAAAAAATGCTTCAATACCTGCTATTTCATGGTCGCGGACCATGCAAAGAATGGGATTTGAACTTCTGATGACTTCACAGGCTCCATTTAGTACAGTTTGATATGTAGACACTCCAAACTTAAAAGTCCACGGCCTACTTGTTGTCCGGGAATGAACAACCGTGGAACGGCCGATTGAGGACGCAAGCTCTTATAAAGATGCATCACATGGCGAGCCTTAACGTCGAGTTGTCACAGCTCCTCTTGAGTCCATTTCATTACTCTTGAGGAGTAGATGGTTACAGCAACTTCATTCTTCGCCGACAGTTGTTATGACCAGATCTCTCCATTATTATTGTTACTTTTTGTTATGACAGTAAAGGGTGTTGGCATCTAATATGTGTAAATTCATCATCACTGATAAGTAGGTGGGAAATAAAAACTTCCAATAATTTACACTTAAAAAATTATATGTAAATATATATGCTGACAATATTGTTTCGACACTGTGTGTATCAGTAAAAGAGGTCATGTGAAAGGATTAATTCAATATTAATATACTGATTCTCCAAATGATTTTATCGATCCTGTAAAAATGTTAAGAAATTTAAAAACTCCTTCCGTTCCCATTATGTAAACTACCCATTTTTCTAGAACTGTTTTCACCTTGAATTTTCAAAGAAGTTGTTCAGCAATTACTTCTAATGGATTATTAACTGTGGAAGTGAAATCAACGCAGTTCTGCGAAGGAAATATATTTATTACAAAGTAATTATAAACACGAAAAATCCCCGTTAGAGAGGCACGTATATAGGGGTGACGGTTCCAATGAGAACTGTTCCGAAAATTGGCATGTAAATACATTAGGAACACTTAATGTAGAATTAGAAGCACGACTCGAAGGGGAAATTGTGAAATTTGAATTCCGCGTTGGAAAGTGATTTCCGTTTGCTCACGTGACATCTGCATTTATGAACGAATATAGGTATAATTCAGTCGGTTTTTTCGTTGTGATTTATGATTGCTGTTTGTAGCTGTTCGGCGTCGGGAAATGAAGTGAACAGTCCAGTTCCGTATTTCGTCATAGGGGTGAGTTATTGCTGCATTTTCAAGGACCGACACTCGGAGAACTGTTATTAAAATATTTTGATTCTTTAATATTGCGAAAATAATGGGGCCTTAAATTCAAGGGTACCTCATAAACTGAATTCAATTTGTTCAATCCCGACTGTGGAAATTTGGCAAAGGCAGTATTCGGGTGAATGATAATGGAATTCCCAGACCCAAAATCGAGTTATTTATTCGAAAACATCATACTGCAATATATTCGCTAAAGACTTTGATTTCAAGAAGTGTAAATATATATACCGGGTGACCACGAGGTGAGGTACGCCCCCCAATTTTTCTTTAGTTTCGAACATACAGATTTCAAATTTGGTATGACGCTATAGTACTTGAATACGCATATTTTGACCCCTCTACTGAAAATTTAGTTTAGTTTAACCGGAGGTGACCCCAAACTTTTTTTTTAAATGACACCCTGTACATATTTTTCCACTATCCGAAAGAGCACGCAATTTGTGATAACACTGTTTTTCAAAATTGAAAATCAGTTGAAAAATGGCCGAGATACAGTTGATTGTACAGTCAAACAAAGTTGGTCATGAAATTCAAACTTAAATCATCACAACTGACAAACGACATCAGAAGTTATCAGAGGAGGCTTTAAAATGCGATTCAGTTGAAAACTGAGTTTCTCGTGTAATTGCAGCTGCCACATAATCCAACAATTATCAAAAATTTACTAATAACAGAATAGTACCCATGAAGAAATGCTCACAACTGCTATTTCTCAAATGGCAACATGTTCTTTTCACTTCGTCATGATGAAAAATGGTTAATTATCAGATTACTCGTGTGAAAAATTTTGAAGAATTCCAAAATAAATCGCAAATACAAGATGTTTTATTACGAGTGTTCTCAAAATTCGATATTCTTCAACGAAGACGGCCATGAACATAAAAAGCGAAACAAAAAAGCAGCATTGTTCAAATAAGTAGAACAAACTTTGACTTCATTGAAATAATATGAGCTTTTGTGTATTGCTCTCTTGATTATGTTCTAAGCCGCCTACGTTCAAGAACTTTCCATTTTAGGAACACTCAACATAAAACCTGATTGTATCTTCGTTTCCTTTAGGAGTTCTCCAAACTTTTCACACGAGTAAACTGATAATTTATGATTTTTTATCATGACAAATTGAAAAGTACATGTTGCCATTTATACACCCGTCCTGCACGGGAGTGCAAGAGGTTAGATTACACCCTGTATATTTATAATATTCAAATTTCTCAAAAAGTTCGAAATATAATTTGAAAATATCCTTAGAGGATGGAACTGCAGTAACGTAAGTGTCACAACTATAAAGTGATACAAAAACATAGAAAGTTCTCATTTTTTTTTTCAAGGTTATCTCCTACCAAGTAGTAACGGCTACATCCATCAATTTATTGTCATTATTATCGGTATCACTATCATAATTAATAACCAACGAAACGTCACTTCGGGAATGTCACCAGGAATAAATCTCTGAAGACAATTTCGCGGAAGAAATGAATTAAATTAAATTAAAAATTTCAATAAATAATCCTCGAAATATTATCAATAACTGTTTCAGATGATATCATTCAAAAATTGTATTGCGATATTTCTCTGGCGCATTGTTCCAAACGAAAAATTCCGACTTTGAGCCAGTTTTTGATAAATCCTCTTTTGAAGTATTAGCTTTTCAAGTTGTGTTGCTCCTTAGTGGCCCCTAATGGTAGCCGCGTTGGTTGAATATGACTGTGTGCACTTTGCCTACAATGCTTCACGTACACTGCAATCCTGATCTCCGCACCAGAGATATAACTTTCATGTAGTTAAATATTCTTGCGTCATAATTTATTTTCAATGTTCATTGTTTCACTATTTTCCAAAGAGATAGATTGCTACAAATGATCCTGTTGAATCAACACCTCATTCACCGGATATGATGGGTGTAGGATAATTCCCCGACAACAATTCACCGATAACAGTTCTCCGATTGGACGATTTCCCGAGAAGATAATTCCCCGATGGTGAATATTCCTCGACAGCAATTCACCGACGCGACGGGCAATCCACTGACAACAATTCAAGTCGGTAGACTTGATTATTCCCCGAAGGCAACGGTATAAATCTTAGTACTTTGGTTGTATTGTATGAATTTGACAACGAAATGAGGGAATAGAGAACGGTAGGTTCTACGTGAAGCCTGTGAATGTAAAACATTCATTATTGAACTTAGGGTTGCGAACCTAATAGAATTATAAAAGGGAGAGCCAATTCATCAGAGGGTCAATAGAGATTTCTAATGGCTTTGGACACCCTAATAAAAAGAGACAAAAGTTCTTAATTTCTCCGTTCTTGTTGACCAGGGCGCGCTCTGTGATTGGTCACTATAATGGCGGGGAATTTGAATGACAAGACAGCTACAGTTGAAAATGACATTTATACTTCCTGCCGTCATAGTGACCAATCACAGAGTACATTCCCTGGCAACAAGGACGGAAAAATCAAGAACTTTCGTCTCTTTTTATTAGGGTGTTCAAAGCCATTAGAAATCTCTATTACACGGAGGTAGCAATAAAATTTATAGTTTTTACAAATAATCCAGTACAATTGGGTTTTGAGACAAGAACCGATTGTAGCACCATCAAACTTGGACACTAGTAGTTGGAAGCATGATGAACACGAGAAAAAATTGTTTACCAAAATTCCAGGGGTGGAACATTTTTTTTTGTCGTTTGAAAATATATACATAGATTTTTGTTGTAATCTTGGAAAGTATATGATTTATCGGAAAAACAACTCAACAGGGTGAAAAACACTTCAATCTTTCATACAATTTTTTCCAAGTAATTTCTTATGAAAAGAGCTCGTTTTCTCAGAAAACGTGATTGAACGCCGATATCAAATTTCAGGTTTACCCTTACCCGCCGCTGAAAGTTCTGGCGGAGCCGAATATTTGATTGGTGGAAAGCTCGTATTTGGAGTATACCGGGTGTCCACGGAAAGTAGCTCGCCGCTATACCTTTTTTGGTTTCGCAGAAATTGAAATGAAATTTGAAGGATTTGTATTAGACATAAAACTGCATTTTTTGACAAGTGACTCAGATTCATGCAACTTTTGGTCTCACCGGAAGTGATACAAACTTTTGATTTTTAAATAAGACATTAGAGATATTTTCACTTTTTTTGTCTCCATATGAGATTCTGAATACAACCATGTATCACTTGTTACTTTTTGTAACCAAAAAATTTTTTTAATTCCGAAATTCAATTTTCAATCTAGAGGGCTTATACATACGTTCAAATTATTATTTTTATTCCCAAAGTAGGTATTTTATTTAAGATTTTTGGTTAAAATGCATATGCTGGATAAAATTTGGTTTTTAAATTATTACAACTTTTTTTTTCAAATGGCAAAAAAGTGACTGGTCGGGTCAGGAAAAAAATGTAGAGATTTTTTGACAATTAACTTAGCTTCATGCAACTTATGATCTCACGGGAATTGATAGAATCTTTCTATTCTTAAATATGACACCCAGTATATTTTCACTTCTTTTCTCTACATTCGATATTCTAAATACAAACTATGTGTCACTTGTTACTTTTTGCAATGAAACTTTTTTTTTGGAAATTTATTTTTTACTCTGGCGGGCTATGGATATTTGTTCAAATCACTAATTCACTTTATGTTCGAAATTATGTATGAGATATTTATAAAATCTGTTGTGGAATCACCTGCGGCTGAAACACAAACTTTTGTCGCTATTGTCCATCGTTCAAGATATCCTCTTGGGAGGTATTCAATAATTTATTTAATAAATTTTCAATGAAATATAGAGAAAATTATTAAAAAATCCACTGAGTCACTTGTCAAACAATGCAATTTTATGTATTATATACATCTTCCAAATTTCAATGAAAAGTTCATATCGTTAGTGAAGATGATGCAAATATAATATGCGAGTATTTGAGTACCTAAAATGTGTTTACTATAATTTTTAGCTAAGTTATGATAAATCTAACTTTCGGCCCTGCCTGAACTTGCAGTGGCGGGTTTGGGCGAGCATGAAATGTGACGTCGGCGTTAAACCACGTTTTCTGAGAAAACGAGCGTATTTCATAAGGTATTACTAAATATCAATCTTGTGGAGAATTGAATTATCTCTCAACCTATCGAAATCGTTTTTTGATAAATCTTATATTTTCTGAAATAACAACAACAAAAATTATATTTTTTTCAAATGAAAAATTTTTTAGGTTCCACCCCTGATTTTTTTTTCTAATGATACATGATGTCGAGATGTCATGTGTCGAGTTTCAGAGTGCTACAATTCATTCTTCACTTTTTGCTCGAGTTTGTCTGTCGTTGCTGGATTAAGAAATAAAAGGGTCATTCATGAATAACTCAGATTCAGTGACAAATACTAATGGAAAGTAATGTGGTTTAGAATTTTGACTATAACTTCTAACCCGTTGATATTTATTATATTCACGCCTTGTCCTCAATGATTTAACTGTGTAGATAATTCTACGTTTTTGTGCGAAGTGTCCACATCGCGTTTGCTCACAAAATTAATTATTATTTTGTAAAAAAACGAAGGCAGAACAATAGAAAATAAAAATATCGCAAGAGATTTATTTCATTCGTCTTCATCTAGTTTTCAACGAAGTAGTAGATCTAAGAGAGGCAGAAAGACTCCTAATTCCGTTGTTTGTGCCAAACAATGATGAAACCATTGGCTGTGTTAGCCGATGAAGATACCATGAGTGTGGTATACACGGTGCTACTGTAATTAACGATCGAACATCATGAGGTGATGCCCCGAAGATAATATGGTAAGAAGCCCTTCCGTGGTGAAACAATGATAAATCCATTGGTTGTGATCTAGGTTCGTTTGATCTTATAATTACGCTTGGGTTAAGAATGTAATGGAATTTTCCAAATTTACTAGTAACTGTCATATAATGAGCAGAGATGAGATAATTTGATCAAAGGTATTACTTGAATATCCTGGCTGAGTGTCATCAACAGCAAGGATCTTATACAAGGGATGTTTTAAGTTTGATTTATGAATCTTTTTACCGTCTGCTGTATTAATATTGATATTTTCATTACATCTTATTTTAACGAATTCTAATTTGGGAAGACTTATTGTGCGAATCGGCTGATAAGTTACCAGCAACTTTATCTGCCAGATATTTCTATTCGCGACCTGTGAAACCAAAAGTTGTAGTTTATCTGGCAGATAAGTTCCAGTTAGACTATCAGGGACTTTATCAGCAAGTGGCCCTTAGTATCTCTCTTTTTTCATGATGATCTCCTATACAAAGTAGTAATGACTACGTCCATCAATTTATCATTATTATTATTATCATTATTAGATTATTATTATTACATTAACACTTTCATTGTAATTAATAACCAATGCAATATTATAAGAACAACAACAAGAATAAAACTTTGAAGAAGTTTTTTCTGGATGGATGATACACTAGTTTTTTCTTGAATGTTTCAGAAAATCGTATTAACAATTATTTCAGTTGATATTATTCATAAATTAAACGGCAATATAAATATCGCGTATTGCGATATTTATCCGGCACATTGTTCCAAACGAAAAATTCCGACTTTGAGACCGTTTTTAATAAAACCTCCTTTGAAGTAGGTATAAGCTTTTCGAGCTGTGTTGCTCGTTAGTGGCCCCGATGGTAGCCGCTTTGTTTGAAGATGACTGTGTGCACTTTGCCTACAATGCTTCACGTACACTGCAATCCCAATCTCCGCGCCAGAGCAACACCGACGTTCCTTTGATTTTTTAACTAAGAATCTGGAAAAGCCGGCCATGCAACGTTAAACTCGCCGCTTTTCTGTCAAACAAAAAGGTTTTCTTTTATAATGTGCCGTGACTCTCGGTTCTGATTGGAAAATAAAGGAGTTTTTCTCAAAGAGCGTCAGATGTACGCGAGGCATATGGAGAGGGTAAGATGAAATGATAAACAGTGTGCAAAGTTCAAAGACTATTTGGCTTGAAAGGATGATATTTTTAATATGAGGGATTTTATCCCAAGAATGTTTTTATTCAATACTTCTTATGAAAAGTCAACCACTGCTGAATGATTGGTAGATTGCTTTTCTTTTGTTTTATCCTCTAGATAGGCTTGATGCCTACTATCAGTATAATGTTGTGAACCGAAGATAACTCTCACGGGGAATGTTATATATTGGGTTTCTGACAGTCGAACCAAAATAAAACACTCCGTCAGAGTGCCGTGCTTTTTAAAGGGGACCAAAACCACTTTTATCCTTATTTTCGTGAAGAAACAAGGAGAGTATATCTTGGTTAAGTCTGATCTTGGGAGAAATATGAAATTTTCACCTACAGAAAAGCAATATATGAGCTACATCAAGTGGTTTCATGTTTTTTTCTGAAACTTCAATACATTTTGCAAGTATTTAAAATCGTTATTTTCTAGTAATTTTCGAAGGAGTAGCCGATTTTTCCATTTTCTTACTTATAATGAACTCCTCAAACAAATGTGATTCCATCATCCATATGAATTTTTTTTTATGAAAAATTCATGACGGACAAGTTTTGTCATTTATGGTCCGACTCAATTTGAAAATGGCGTATGGGGATTTCAGGGTCGGAAATGGTTTTTTTTTTTATCAAAGAATTCAAAGTATGACTGACAATTCTGATGTGATTCTTTTGGATATTTATTACCGAATGTTAGAAATGAAGAATTTGTTATCAAAATTTGGGGATCAAGATGGCGGACAAATTTTGTGATTTTCAATCCCAGGAATAATACAAGAGAGCTAAGGAATATCTGGACATAGTCCAAGTATATTGAAATTTTGTGTTTGTTTATGTTGTGCAGGTTACCAATTTTTAAAAAAGATTTGAATGAATATTATTCAAGGTAACTTTTCCAACAGCTAGTAATAAAGAGAGCGTGATTTTTGTGACAAAATTTGTTGCATTTTTTGTCTCACTGAACATAACCACTGATTCCCATTTTTTGTAAAAATTAGTTCTGTGACCATGATCATTCAATAATAGGATCTCTTAGTCTCATCGATGTACGAAACGCCGCATTCGCTTAGGACCTCTCACTTACTTACTTCCTGGCACTGGTGGGCGGGTACTGAAAGCCCATGCCTGTAGATCTCTTTGCTTGGACCCTTCGTGCACCCACATGTCTGGGTTCAGCTCTGATGCACCAGTGCATCTTGTGAGGAGATGTTAAGAGGTTTTGTCTTTCTCCAGGCACCTGCACCTACAGAGCGGATCATCTATGATCCCAATGAGGGTCATGTACCTGTGTAGATGATTCTGTCCTGTTAGGAGCCCTGTCGCTAGCGTGAGATCTCTCTATAGAGAGAGAATTTCTCTTTTGAGTTTTTTGGAAGGTCAGATATGTGGAGCTTCGATTGTCTCATGCCAGGCAAGTCCTGATATGTGTTCATTAACTTTTCTTGTAACAGTTCTTTCATTGCAGCAACAGCTAGGGGATTTCTAGGATGGGTTCTGGCCCAATTGATTGTTGCCCTGATCCCTCCTTGGTTAGCCTGTCTGCCTTCTCATTTCCGTGAACACTCGAGTGTCCAGGAACCCAAATGAGACCGACTTCTCTTCGTTTTGCCAGGTTTTCCAAGGCATTTCTATACTCGGACACCAGCTCGGATGTGATCCTATGTGATCCCAGTGTCAGTGTTGCTGCTTTACTGTCTGAGCAAATGTCAATTGGTCTTCGACATATTTTGTCGAGATTTTCTTGGACGCAGGTGAGTATAGCAAATACTTCAGCCTGGATCACTGAGGCATATTCGCCTAGAGGAACAGATATTTCTCTCCTTAGTCTTCTTTTGTATACCTCTGCTCCGGACATACCACCTGGCCTCGAGCCGTCTGTGCCGACTATGATATCGGCAGGGGGCACGTTCCATGCTATGTCATCCCATTCTTCTCTCGTAGGGATGGCAATGTTCGGGCCTTCCTTAAAGTTCAGAACTGGCGTCCCTTTCAACATGTAGGATAGCATAGCTCTCCTGTGCCTTGTTCCAGATGAGAGAATGCCCATGGTCAGTTTCTCCTCCGACCCATTGGCTTGCGCCTTCGAGTCTGTAGACGGTACGTATGTTCAATGTACAGGTGCAGAGGTGGCAGTCCTAATAGAACTTCAAGGGCTCTAGTTGGTGACGTTCTCAGATTGACTGTCTTTCCCAAACAGACCAGCCGTTGAGCTCTGTTTAGTTCATTTCTTCAGCGTACCTCTCCATTATACGATGACTTCGTACGTTACTGTCGGGCGAATGATCGCTGTGTATATCCAATGCAAGGTCTTAGGTGTCAGACCTCACGTTCTTCAGAATGCTCTTCTGCATGCCCAGTATGAGCATGAGGCTTTCTCGGTGCGATGAGCGACTTGCTCATTCAAGGTCAGCTTGGCGTCTATTATGACTCCGAGATATTTTATTGACCATTTGTATTAAAGATATCAGGAAGGTTCCCTTATTTGCGTTTTTTGGTAAACAATGCAAAATTCGCCTTTTCTGGGTTGACTCTTGATTTCTCCACAGAACACCATTGTTCCACTCTGCTTACAGCTCTATTAATGGGTTCTCCAAGCAGATCCACCGGTTTTGAGCCATGATGACTACGTCATCTGCATATGCTTGTGCGTATATCCCTGAAAGATTCAGTCCATCGACTACCAAGCACCATTTAGTAGGAGCGATAGCACCACACCCTGATGACATCCTCTTGATACAGTGGCAACCACGGAGCTACTACTTAGCTCTGCTTTCACCATCCGTTGTGCAAGGACCTATCCACCTGTCCACCTGGTAAGGGTTGGATTCACTCCATGCCTCGTCGCGTTATGAAATATGGTTTCAAATGACGTATTGTCAAACGCTTCTTTTCTGTCTATGAATATCCCCATAGCGGATCGTCCACTATTTGAATGGTGCGAAGGGACCTTACAGCCCATCTCACTTTCTCACTTGGCACCATCTTCGAGGCCGTTGCGTGGTCCATTTGAGATCTCCTCGTTGGACTGGTCCTTGAGAGTGCGTTGTTATAGGTTCCTGAATACAAAAAATGCATGGAGATTAGGTGCGTCAGTGTCTCCTCCGCCGATGTGGTTTCCCGACCATCCGGCAGGGACAAGACGCCCAACCCCCTTCCCGAATCTTTGGAGAAAACTTTGCTTAGCCTTGCTGCTGAGGCCATTGTGTTTATGTCCTCGCACTATACTAGCCAGCTGTTTCTTCGAAATTGCCTGATCACTTTCTTGTATGCTCTTTGGGTGGATTTATATTCATTGCAGTGCGGAGGTACTTCGTTGTGATCTGCTTTATTCAGCAGCTTCCGTGTTTTTCTCTGGTGGTCTTCAATTTCCGAGTTCCGCCAGAGTTCTAGCTTTGCTTGTCTTTTTCTTGACAGAACAGCTATTCCCATACGAGGACATGATCGTGTTGTTGAGATAGGTTGCTGCCGTATCTATTTCCACCTCATTCTCATATTTTGATGAAAATCCGACGAACTTTCCTTTGAGTTCTTTATGAAGAGACTCCATTTGGTGATTCGTGGATTTCTATACTCTGAACCCTCGTTTATGATTTCCAGACTGCTGGTGCCTAGAAATTCGAAGAGAGCTCTGCCCATGGGATTAGTTTCCCTGTTGCCCCACAGAACGTGGTGAGCATTCGAGCTACAGCCATGAGCAGGTACTCATAGATGCAATTCTTGGTGGAGGTTAGATTTTCCAGTTTGGTCTTCATGAGAAAACCCCTCAACATATTTCCAGGTTTGAAGAAGCTTTTAATGTTGAATTTGTTCCCGATCTTTCTAACTTTTTCGGATATTCCTTTGATGTACGGTATGGACTACAAGGCTCGGTTGTTTTGTTGTTAACGCCTTGTCCTTCCACATCTTCCAAGATTTTCTCTAAACATCCGTTTTGGCGCAAATCACTCCTTATAACTGAACATCATCATCGCAATCTTACCTTCATAAGTTTTTTTAGCGTCCCTTCGTTGAATTTGGGTGGTTGGAGTCAAATTCAGTGCGACTAATACTCCTGTAAACCAATGTATGAATCGAATCGGTTTCTCTTTCAACTTTCATGTCTAAGAAAGGTAATGAGTTATTATCTTCCCTTTCCATTGTAAACTTGATGTTGTCCTTTACGCCATTATTATTAAATATAAATCGTTGAATCTTTTGGTCTCTGTGGTTCCATATTATAAATGACTCGTCAACGTCTCCTAACCATATCTTAGGTTTCCTGTCACATTGTAAATGCATGTAATCAATGGCGATGACAGTCGGATAGAGAGGACCCCATCGAAAAGTCCATCTACTAGGCGAAGAAATGGACTATTTCCTGGAAAAGGAATTGAAAAGACTGATTTCTAATAATATCAATATTGCTTATCTTCGTTGTTTTTGGTTTTCTGACTCCTTGCGGTGTCAATTTTATCAATTCAATATTGCTTGAATCGGTAAATAAGGTCTCTCATGTAGTTGGTCGTCTCATCCTCGAGTTTTCGCTTATAATAATGTTTATTCATCATAAAATATCAAACATGTATAGATTTTTGAGCATAAAAATATATCACAGTAATGTGCGATCATTTATTGATCAAAATGAACCACCATACAGCTTGGCAAACCTAGAAAGGAATGCGAATATTGGGTGCGCAGTAGGCCAGCCGGTCGGCGCGGCGTCCTTGTCAATTCCCAATAAAAGTTGGTAGTGGACAGTTCCCCCTCTCTGTTTATCATTGGCGTACCTCACATTCCTTGCAAGATTTGTCAAGGTGTACATAGTTATGTGAACAAACGACAGATTCACTAAAGCAAAGAAAGGGTGTGGATTGCAGACATATAAACAAACTTGTACGATTACTTCATGGATAGAATAAATAGCATATTATATTTATGGGTGACATGTGGATCACTTAAAGTTTGGTTGTTTCATGTTTTTGTTTTTCGAGTATGAATTTGGCATGTAAATTGCTTTTGTTTGCTTTCAATTTTGTTTCAATCAATTTTACGTAAAGAAAGTTGTGAGTTACTTGAAATATAATTGAGGTCATGTAATCGGAAATGGCTAGAAATAGCCAAAAGTAAGTGAAATCAATAAATATTCGTGATTCCTACATCATGCGGTAAAAAAATATACGCAGTGGTCAATTCGATTTTTTCCGCTTGAATCTACAAATGGCAGTATTTTTACTAAGACAACCACAACTTCCAAGTGGTTGAAGGATGGTTAGTAATATTGGAGATGTGGTTGGATAGCAATAAAATGCCTGAAAATGTGATAATATATACGGCATTTTATAGGAAAAAAAACGCAATACCTGGAGGATTTTCTTGATTCGTCCGGTATATTTAGCAATAATTTTTGGTTTTAAACTCTGTTGAATAGTTCACTTTGAGTTTCTAATAATTGAATCGTGGAGATGACTGAGTTTTTCTGCATCGTAATTCTAATATCTTTCAGCAGTCATAATATACTAAAAGTCCGTCGCCCCCCCCGGTACTTCTTTATTTTACATATTACATAAAAATGTTGATCACCAAAGTTGTAAGGTTTCATTCGTTATCTTTTGTGGCTGAATTTTCATTTATACAGAATGTCTTTAAAAAGCGCAGGGACTCAAAAGTTAATTTTTCTAAATAGGATACCCGGTATATCATTGTATGAACGGTTAGGAATGATCATAAGGAATCCAACAATACCCATTATTTTATTCATAAGCTCAATGTGTGTGAGAGAGAATTTATTGATCCGCCAGAGAAAGCTTATCTCTCCCACTCATTTGGCTTATGGATAAAATAATCGGCGATATCTCCGTAGTTTTTGAAGATCACAGCACCAAACTTGGTACTGTTGGATTCCTTATGATAATCCCTAAGTAACCATGCAGTGTTTTGGCTGGTTTCCTGGTTTTGCCGTGGTCTTCTTTGGTTTAAATCTCCAAACGTTTCAACTGCAACTGCGGCAGTCATCTTCAGTGGCGTGGTCGAAGTACTCTTCTTGACGTATCAACTGAAACTGTTTCAGTTCAGTTTGAACGTTTGGAGATTTAAACCAAAGAAGACCACGGCCAAACCCGGAAACCAGCCAAAACATTGACGCCAGCCGTGAAAGCCTACATTCCTATATTAACCATGCAGTGAAATACACGATATCCTATTCAAAAAAATAAAATTTCGAGTCGCTGAGCTTTTTTGAGACACTCTGTATAAATGGTACTTGACCCATTAAAGAGATCAAATGAAACCCTACAACTTGTGTATTTAACATTTTTTTGTAAAATGTAAAATAAAGAAATTACGCGAGGGGCGACGGACTTTTGGTCCTCACTGTATACATTAGCAATAGGATTCTGGCAAACGAATGCCCCACCCTTTATATTTTTAATTCACTCTGAATGTGTAAAAAACCAAACATGAGCGAGATAATCTCATTATCTTCATTGTTCTCCATTAGTGTAATTATTTTTTGGTCTCAGTTCTAAAATTACCACCTACATAAGACAATCACGATTTAATTCGAGGCAGTTTACTGAGTATACTGAATGAAAATATGTTGGCCAGTTTCCTTTCAATAGGGACTATTATAATTCTAATGTCTCCTGAATATTTCAGTAGTACGTCGCAGACTTGTTCGTGATATGGAATATTTTACGACAGCTGCATCTTTTCGGAATACACCGCGCTATGTCGTTTAACGGTGTTGAGGAGAGGCACTAAACCAGGAAGTGAAAAACGTCTATGGATAGGTAACGCATCTGAATAGAGCACAATTTCTCTCAAGGATCTCAGAGAGATATCCATTATTTCAGCCGAAATAATGTAAAGGAAGAGGATCATGTCCACGGGGTCATTGCAGATTGCGTGATGGTCCTTGAGTTTGCTAAAAATAAAATACAGTGCATTTAATTTGTTAATTATTCTGGCAGTGATCAGAAGCAAGTAACCAATGCATAAAAAAATGTATCCAACTTGAAGAAAAAGTGTTGAACTTAGAAAATAATGAATTCTCCCAGAAAAATGGATTATACATTTCAAACTTCCTTGAAAATACTAAAAATTTTTGACTGTAACTTCATCCTGTAGATATTTTTTCATTATCCGAAAAAGCACGCAATTTGTGATAACACTATCAAAATTGAAAATCGGTTGAAAAATGGCGGAGATACAGTTGATTGTTCAATCGAACAAAGTTGGCCATGAAACTCAAACTTAAATCATCACAATTGACAAACGACATCAGAAGTTACCGGTCATTTGAAAAAAAAAGTTATTGGTCACTTCCGGTTGAACCAGAAGTGGTGAATAATCAGTAGAGGCTTCAAAATATGCGTATTCAAGTACTATAGCGACACACCAAATTTGAAATCTGTATCTTCAAAGCTATAGAAAAATTGGGAGGCGTACCTCACCTCGTGGTAACCTGGTATGGTTTTTATTACTTTTTGAGAAGAAATTATTCGCATAACGCCAAAGGATGGTAAGAAGGCAACTATCACCTTGTTTATAATTTTAATTTTAATTATTATCAATGGAGTATAGATGTTTCTGATTGAACATACAGGATGACCCAGGCTTAAACCGCCAAACGTTCGGTATCGGTTTTTTAGGTGACAATAAGATTTTTTTCTTCATACAAACATGTATCCCAACTTGCTTCGTTTCCGTGTCAATGTTTTTGGAAAAAAATCAGTTTTTTATTTTATTACTCAAAAACCTTCTAACTGATTTCAATCAAATTCGCCATGCTTATTGGCGGTAATAAAAACCTTCTTCTATTATTATTATAACCAAGGATGATGGCCTTCTGCATTCGTCCGGCTAAGATTTCTGCCATATTACGGCAAGCCGGTATGATTTTTAAGTTCGAGAGCAGTGTGTCCATATTCAAACATTCGGAAAAATTAGAAAAGCTTGGCCCGGCCGGGATCCGAACCTGGGACCTCTCTGTCACCAGGTGCGTGTGGTATTCGCTGCGCGAATCTCTGCCCCTTTTTTTCTATTTATATAAAAGGACCATAGGCACACGTCCAACAAACGCACAGAGTTCCAGCACTAATATAATTTTATAAACATTCTTATATGTATCTACACGCATGATTATTTTTCATTATTTGACACGTATAATTGCTTCAGATGAATAATAATAATAATAATAATAATAATAATAAAGGTCTTTATTGAAAGGAAAATTTTTACACTATATATACAATGGAATGGTATGTTGGGCGAGATTCAGCACAGGCGCGTGGTATCGAATGATATCACACACCTGCCTGTTCTTCCACCTAACCCATTAACAAAATATCACAATCGGGTTAGTTTCCTTCAAATCATTCGAAATGGGAAACTGTTTACAGTCACGATATCCGATAATACGATGATTCGAAAGTGTTAGCTCAGTGTTTCTATTGGTTAATGAAATGTCCCAAGTGGTTATTGGAAAGGAATACAGATACTTTTAATAATCGATAAGAGTCTGACATCTAATATTTTATTCACCAACTTGACCAGTTCTGACCCAAAACCTACTTCTCTCTAACTATCCAATACAGATTATACAAAGATCAATAATTTATTAAATATCACTACATCACATATCCCTCTCATAATTTCAAAAATAATATACCAAAATAAAAACAATTATAATAATCAAAAACCGTAGCGATTCGACTTTACAATATTTCGTTTTGGTCTCAAATATTGATAACGTCACCTGAAATATTTCTGCCAACAATATCAGCACAAGATAATGCATCAGCACCGATACTATCCGAAATTTTAGTAGTTTCAGATAACTGTATGTATATTCTCTGCATCAATAACATTGTCTTCAACGCTATTTTTTGTGTCAGTATTAATTGAATTGTCGTTATTATAACCTATTGGATTTTCAATCAATCGTGCATATTTTGTTCATGTCGTGATACTACAATACTATGCTCTTTAGGACCAACAAAAATCTTCTTTCTACTTCTTTTTACTGCCTTAGCTTCAATGCAATTTTTTTTTATTATTTATCCTATAATTTCTCACTACAACCTCATCCCCTTTTTTGAAAACTTCTCTTATCCTAGACTTATAATTCTCTCGTTGTTTTTCTGTTTTTGATCTTATCAATGCCGCTCTATCTGGTTTGATCAAAAACAGTTCTTAATTTTCTTAATTCAATAAATATCTACTGACAATAACATGAGTAGAAATATTGGCATTTTCAATATCCAAAAGACTTGACTGCGTTCTGATCCGCTCCATTCGTCGATGGATGATATGGAGAAATTGTTTGTGCACCATTTCTCATTAAAAATTGTTTAAAAACCTCTTAACTTAATTGAGGTCTATTGTCAGAAACAAAAATCTCTGGAATTCCCCAACGTGTAAATGTTTCTCTAAGTTCAATTTTAGTTGATTCAATTGTGATATTTCTCATCTCGAAAATTTCTGGCCATTTACTGAAAGCATCAATAACAACCAAATAATACTTATTATTAACTGGTCTAAGAAAATCGATATGTATCCTTTGCCATGGCTTTACCGGCCTTCTCCAAGGATTTGAAGGTGCTTTTAGTGGATCACTAGATGTCAATAAAGAGAACGACATTTTACCAAGATAGATTTTCGATTTGAACATCCAAATTAGGCCACCAAAAATAAGAACGTGGTATTGATTTCATTTTGATTATCCCAAATGACTACTGTGTAGCTCTGATAATAATTGATTTTGCAATCTTTCTGGAATAATAACTCGGTATCGCCACATAACACAGTTTTGCTTTATTGACAAAAGAATATACTTGAGATAAAATTGGATCACGTCTAGTTTCTATAGCCACCTTACGATAATCAACAGGTAAACCATCTGATATAATTAAATTCAAATAAGTTGAATTTTCGCTGTAATCTTTCGACAAATATTCCATCAACAATAGATGTCTGGATAGCATATCTGCAACTTGTACATCTGATCTTTTCATATAATTGATTTTATAAGAAAAATCAGATAAATAAACAGCCCAACGTTGCATTTGAGGCAAACCTTTATTTTCACCAAAAATGTGTACAAGAGCCTTGTGATCCGTTTGAATGAGAAATTACAACCCCAATAGATACTGTGAAATTTTTTTAACCCCCCAATATCTCAAGGATTCTCTATCAATAACTGAATAGTTTTTTTCGGCATGCATCAATGTTCTCGAAACAAATCATACAGGTCTTTAATCTCCATTCGGCAATTGCTGACAAACAAGCATACCATCTTGGGAAGCATCTGTTGATAATAGAACAGGAAGTTTAGGGTTGAAATGCATCAAAATATCATCGGAAGCGATTATCTTTTTTATTCGTTCGAAAGCTTCACCACATTCTCGGATCCAAAAGAACTGAAAATTTTTCTTCAATAAGTCATAAATACGTTCCATCAAAGACGATAAGTGTGGAACAACAAAACTTTGTACTTGAGTTTTGTCTTGGGGTTCAGGTGCATTCAAATTAGCTTTAACTTCATTTACGTTTTTCTTAAGACCTTCCTTAGATATAGAATAGTCAAGATTCTTCTTCTTTAAAATTTAGACTGTGTAACTCTGAAACCTGAATCTTTGAGTTTAATGAAAACTTTTCTGAGATTTTCTTCGTGATTTTTTCTCGATGAACCAGTTACTATTATGTCATCCAGAAAATTTGCTACACCTGGTGTACCACTCAGAAGAGTTTCAATAGTTCTTTGAAAAATTGCGCTGGCGTACGCGTTACTCAAGTTCAATATTGAAAAAAATTCACCACCATTGAGTTGAGAAAAAATATCATCAATCCTAGGTAGAGGGTATTTCACATCCACTAGATGTTTGTAAATGGTAATCTTATAATCACCACAAATACGTAAACCACCATCTTGTTTGAGAACTATGACAATAGGTGTTGCCCAATCACTAGATTCAATTGGACTTATCACCCCATCGGTTTCCAACCTATGGAGTTCGTAGTTAACCTTTCATCTGAATGAAATTGGTACCGGTCTAGCTTCCTTTCTTCAGTTCTAGATGAAATTTTTGATATTTGTAGCAACCCAAATTGTTATCAAATAACTCTTTATATTCATCTAAAATATTTGGTAACATGTTTACAATATTCAGAATTTCAGAACTCAAACTGAAATTGAATTTTGAAAGAAAATCTGTAGCTGAAAGATTCTGATTACAGTTGTCATTACTTACCACATGTAAAATAAAATTAGAACAATGTTTACCTTCATATATCAAGTCTACCTCAATAAAACCAAGTGGTTTAATGACGCAACCTGAAAAGCTTTTCAATTTGAGTTTAGCGTCATGTAATTCACTTTCAGGAAAATATTTCTCTGAAATCACTGATTTCGAGCACCGCTATCTAATTGCATGGGAATATTGATATTATTAGCAAAAATACTCAAATTAATCGGATTACGATCAAACTTAATATTGAAAATTTCTACTTCAAACTATTGTCCGAAAAGCATTACTTTACATTGAATTTTTCGAGAGTTCCCTTATACATTCCATCCACGATTTCATACGATTGCCCGGGAAACGAAAACAAAGTGAGACATCTGTCGTAATTACCTTTCTCCATTAGCCAATTACTGGGTCGCAAACGATCTCAAGATTAACACTTAAATTAGTTTTGTTTTCTAGTCAGACTCGCTAGTCTCATCTGTCAGACATACTCAGCTCATCCTGATGTCTAAAGTGAGATAAAATCGATGAAAGAAACTGTACTTCTGTTTCAAGTCTAGGAAGGTAAAAGTTCTTCAAACACGCATGGGCTTGTAAAAGTATTTTTTTGGACAGAACTATTATTTATTCATCTCAAAATGAAAGAAAATATTGTATGTTTGGAAAACATCATTGCAACTGATGTTGGGGGTAGAGGCGACAGAAATTGAAATAAAAGTTAGGAACTGTAAAAAATCGTTCGTAAAGTATTGAAAAGATTTTTCATATATTTTCCACAACATAATATGAAATCGTGATATTTTATTGAAAAATTATACAGGGTCGCTAATATGTATGGAAACGGTGGATTATCTCCTAAAGTAAGATAGCTGGAGAAAAATTAATGTCATGTTAAATGTGATGGAAATTTCAATGAATGGAGAATTGAGTGGAGACAATTTTTATCGCAGAATCGAGTTCCGTTTTAGATTTGACAATAGGTAAAGCCAACAATAAACACCACTTTGCTATTTTTCATAAACCTTCCCATACTGACATCACCATTCATAATAATTCGGTACATCCATATATACATAAAATATCAGCATACCATAGTATGATACACAGATTAGTAAATATTCCACTTTTTGAAAAAAATTTCAACAAAAAATTAAATATTATAAACAAAAATCTGAAAAATCAGGAGTTTATAAATTGAATTGTGGATCTTGCTCCAAAGTATATATCGGCCAGACAGTTAGACCATTTAAAAGCCTCATACGTGAATACCGTATGAATTATGAAAACAATAAAACACACTCATCATATGCCAATCATATTTTGGAGGAAGGCCATGACTTCAATGAAAACTTTGAAATTCTTCATGAGGAATACTTGGAAATTATTAAATTGAAAAATTCATTAATTAAATGATCAATTGGACCTGAACAATTCCCCCTTGTTAAATTTATTCAATTAAGTAGTAGCTATGTTTTGAGATTTACAGGTAGGTACATTGTTATGGTCAATTTTATAAGTTGTATGAGTCTAGGTATTAGCGATAATTATAGGTAGTACCTAATTATGTTGATTAATAAGAAAGGTATTTAAGTATTTTTCAATGTAGAATAATTTAATGTGCTACATTCGCTTGAAAAATATATTGTGTATCGAAACATGTCGCAAAGACAATAAATTTTGTGGAAATTTTAATCTTGTTTTACCTTAGTGTCATAACTATTGATTTCCATCAGATAACGGCCACGTCAATCCAAAATCCGTGAAGTTATTATTGTTAAATTAAACAAAAATGTCAACTTTTTGGTCACCATAATGTATTGTTTTCTGACGAATCAACCTTTTGTTCAAACGGGCACCTAAACCGACACAACTGTAGGTATTGGTCAGACCAAAATTCACATTGCATGGAGGAAGCCCATACCCAACGATCAGTAAAAGTAAATGTTTGGTGTGACATTATTGGTGAACACGTCATAAAACCCATTGTATATACGAAAATTTTACCTCTGAACGATATGTTTTACATTTTCAAGAGCATATTATTCCAGAACTTAGACGATTATTCCCGAACGATAACAATCCTAATTTGCCGGTAGAACAATAATTAATATGATCACAACATTTTGAAAAGTGTGGTACGGGCATATATAGATAAAACTTTTCCTGATGAATGGATTGTACGCATCAGGGGGACAATTTAATGGTCAGCTATCATTCGGAGTAATGACGTAAAAACACATAAGATGATACATCTATATAGGAGTTTGCATTCCAAATCGTCCATTCCTCGGTTACATCTTCCCTGACAACAAGAATGTAAGGGACTATTGAGTTTGGAGTGTCTTCACAACAGAATGGTACTGCGTGGAGCCTCAGCAGGAGTTTGCATTCCATTCTCTGCATGGTCCGTGACTTTGGATATGCAGGGATTGGATCGTTTGTCTTCCAGGCAGCAGCACGAGTGGCTGATGATCTCACTTTCGACACCAAAAGAAGGGACCCAAAGTTGTCACCGAGTTGAAACCCGTTCGAAAAAAAGCCCAAATAAATGCCGCAGAAAATGCAGTTCTGCTGCAGCTGCACAAAGATGAATACAAATATGCCACGGTTCATCTCAAGAGATGACGATGCGGAGAATACGAAGACGAAATCCAGCCCGTAGACGAAAGCATCCTACATCATCTTGATGCCGGAGAGACGTATACTCACCTAGGGTTGAAACAACGCCGCTCCTAAGAGGTGACAATAATTAAGAACTCTCTCCGCAGCAAGATTCAGCATAAACTACAGATCTGATTATCAGAACTGTCGGGTAAGAACAAGTTGCTGCAACATATATGCTTGCCGTCCCTACTCATTTCGAATGGTGAAATGGACTCAAGAGGAGCTATGACAACTACATTATTGTTATAATTGTTATTTCCAACAACAAGAGCAACCCTCAGAAGTCTTCGAGAGACTTGTGCGAGCTAGTCGTACGTACGTACGAGAAACTCGCAAAATGATGCATCTTCATAGAAGCTGGCATCCAAAATCGTTCATTCCACGGTTGGACTCTCCCAGTCAGCAGGGTGGTCGTGGCTTTTTCATTCAGGAGGAGGAGAAACAAAATGAAACCTACTTGAATCGTAAAGTTACAGGAGTTTGGATCTCCTTCTCTTTTTGGTATATGACTATGCAGTGATCGGAGCATTTCTGTTCAAGGTGGCGGCCCGTACAGCCAATGGACTTGATGATGCATTTGCTGTCTGCTTGTCAAGCTTGGTATCAACATATATCCACAGACATAGCCCAGCGCTGTAAATGTTTTCCTAACGCATACGACACTCGTACGGTATAGACGAGACACCGATGTTGCCTTATGCTCCGGGTGATATTGAGTTCGTTATGGAGGATAAGAATTGAGTGTCGAATCTATTGAAACTTCCTATTTCCCACCGTCAGGCAAATACAAAGTAACCAGCCCGACTGGGATATTCCTAATGGAAAAAATAATTATGGGTATGAGAGGCTAACTCCCAGTGTACTCAAAGACGTAGTTTCAAGCAGACAAAAGGTACCCACAACCGACCCCTTCAGATTAAGGGTCAAAGGTAGAGATGAGGCCGCAAACGAGGATTTGCTAGCACAAGTCGACAATAGACAAGAACGCTTTGGGTGGACAGATTCATTGAGGGACGGTCCCTTGCACTGCTACGATAACAGTGAGTCCACTCGGAGAGGAGCGAGATACTCAGAGTATGCCGCCTCTGCCGCCCAAAATCTTAGGGATCAAGTTTCTCATCTTCGGAGACGAAACTATGTCAGTGCTCCTCCTCTTAACGAAGTGGCAGCGCTGGCATATATGCCACGTGACGTTCTGGCTGTAGAGGAAGTTCAAATCATAAGACTAAGCCCGTGAATCCAGAACAACTGGCACAGGTGAGTGCGGATATTCACAGTAATCTTCCATAAGAAGCTGCCATTTGGCAAATCGACTCTGTCATGTATGACGCCTCTCAAACCCTACCTCAAACGGAGAGAATGAATACCACCCCCCCCCCCCTCTATTAAATCCAGACATGCTGTTTGTCACCAAACAGCACTGTTCTGATCGGATATGAATGCTGGTGGCTGCAAGGAAGCCACTAGTGAGGCGGGTGAGGTGTACCTTCGAAGTTCCACGCGAAACCTTTCCGCTTATTTCAAGAGCCTCCACGTGTTGTGAATAACCCGCCGGCACCGGCCTCTGATCGTGTGAAAACCATCTAGAAGAACATCTACGAGTATCCACAACCACTTGAAGTAGCTACTCTAGCCTAGAGTAGTTTTCTGCAGGATACTCCGTCAGCCAGTATGACAGGCCCTTGAAGGCTCGAGGAACCTTGCTGCTCATGGGTTGAATAAGTATTGGAGGGAAAAATGCCAAAGCACCCATCCCCATCTGGCAAAAGTTTTCAACTCATGGCTAGATGAAGCAGTAGATTCCGGATTTGTTTGTCGATTTGCTGTGGTTCTCTAGCCAAGATATCGCATATTAGTGGTAATTCTGTAAGCTTTATGTTAATTTTTACCCATTTAACATATTTCGTTACACGACTTTATAATATTTAAGAATAAACAGCCCCTACAACACCTGGATATACAATAGATGTTCGATGTATATACATTCAGGATATTTTTGATATCCTATGGACGTCTCATTTTTATCCAAAGGATATCTTATGGACCTCCGATGGACGTTCGAATGCCACCAACCTGGACGACTGTAAAACATCCATTTCGGACGTACATGAGACATCCATTACGAACGTCCATAAGATATCCTTCATGGACGTCCATGAGGTATGCTTCATGGGCGTCCAAAAGATATCCCTCATGGACATCCATAATTTATTGTAACTCTCTCAGACATTGTTTAATATGGAAAATTTAAAATGTGATTTTTTATAGTAAAACAAACTAAATTTTAGATAAATTTTTATCAATTGAAAGAAGTGATAGGTAAAACCTGAAATTCACAAAGAACATCAGTAAAAGCTAGTCTGAAACTTTTCTGAAGTAGGAAAATAACATTTATAATTTTGCATAATAACACATTCATAGTTTAAATGCAATGATAATTCTATGATAGATTGGAGTCTAGAGACAAAAGCAAACATACAAATTGTTTTTGTTTTTTAAAATTGTTTTTTTCGTTAACCAGCTGTCGTCCTCTTACGAACGGCAGCCCTCAAAAGTCGAAACTTGTGCGAGCCAAGGATTATTGAGGTCTCACCTTTTAACGTGCGATTCCTAGCACTTTCTCGGGTCATCAGATAAAAATCTGTAGTCGCTAATGATTCGAACCTAGCCGACCAGCAGTCAATGGTTTCGAACGTGAAAGTCTCAACCACTGAGCTACTTGACCCTCCAAATGATTCAATGAACTATTTTTATAAGTAAATAACAAAGATAATTCCAAATGAAATTTGCATTCTTTGGTTACTTCCTTTTGGAGAATAACGTCATAGTAAGAACAGCATACTAGCATCGGTTTCCTCTGGTAGGTACATCTTTCTTTAGAGACGGGATAATCCCACCTGCTCACTTTTGGCCTCCTCAACCAAACCTTATTAGCTTGTTTGGAAGATTTTCTATATATTGTATCGACTTTGGCAGCTTCTGAAAGTACAAAAACATAATTATATAACATTCAATAATACCAAGCAGAGCTTCTGCTACCTTCAGTTTCCTTTTCGCTCCTTGCCAACTACTGAACTGAGAAGCAAAACCATTTGTGATTATTGATGAGAGGCATCCTTTTATAAAATCATATGATGTAGCAACTATTTTTGAAATTTCTGTAAACTGAAAAGTTATGTTCGGTCAAAATTGAAATGATTAATACTCACAGCAGCCTTGAACTGGTCTTTTTCAGACAGATATACTTCTACCAGCACTACCAACGATTCTTCGGATGAAAAACCACAAAGATAGACTGAACATCATACATTTTTGGTAGAGTAGTTCTATTAGCATTATATTTTTTACAGAATAGCCAGATATTAAAAATTACCACAAAATAAAGATAAAGCTTCCAGAATTATCCCTATTATGCGTGATTTAATAAATGTAATAATTTCAATCGACATTTCATGAAAGTCTTCAAAGCTCTGTTTTATAAAAAATATAGAAGTTTGCGCTCACTGAAACTATTGATAGGAATAACACATAATCTACGAAATACCCATAATTCACCCAAGTTGACCGAAAGCCATTTCTCACAAAATCTGTGCGGGGTCCATCATATACGTTAATATAAAGTCTGAACAAACATATAGGATCTTTCAATTAAGTTCTGCAAGACTTTCATTCATTTTCTCCTTCTAATGAGGATGCCCGACCGAAATGAATAGAGCCACTACAATAGCTCACGCTCTCCCAAGATCGTTCCGAAAGCATCCTTATCATCAGCGCCTTCTCTCGCAGATTTTTTTGTATAACGATTCACACATTTGAAGCCGTTGCTGCAGCGCTGATATCTCTGCGAACACTCGTCGTTCTTAAAAGCCAACAAAAATCACCTCTTTCTGCGGTGCACATGTGATATAAGGAGGACTTAAGCTCGTGATATACGAGATGTGAAAATGGCTGTTAATTTTTGTTATCGTTCCAGCTAATATTACAGAAACGCATCTGAACATTAGATATTTCAAGCCTTGCATCATAATGGCGTTATTATGTGATAAAAGCGTTAGTATAGGGATCTGCGACGCGTTTTGTAATCTCAACAAGTTTCAGATATTAATACTGATAATCATTTTTTTTGTGTTATCGACTATAATATGTCTGAGAACTTAATATTTCTCGAACATTGTTAATTCAGCAAAATGCAATTCACATTTTATAAAGATTGATGAGAAAAAGGCACTGAAGGTTTTGAGCTCTCAACCCAAATGTTTTCACAAAAGAAGATTTTGCTGAAAAGCTGAACCCGTCAAACTCAAATGAGGCAAATTCTAATATAAGATGATACAATGAAAGATAGAAAAATGGAAATAACACAATAAAAAATCGATACAAACATGCAAGAACTAAATGAAAACAAGACAGAATAAACATTTAGAAAAATAATATCAGTTCCTGGATGTTCTGGAATTAATAATGAACGTCAGAAAACATGTGAAAAAAAAGCAACACATCCTCATATTCATGTCTACACCCACTGATGGAAAAATTCTGGCAAAAAAATTTATGCAAAACAGAAGACGCTGTGGAAGGAAAATCGTGAACTAGAGAACTGCACAAAGAAAAAATTATTAAAAACGGGTTTTTGGTAAAATTCTCAAATAAATAGTCACAAGTATAAAAGCGCAAAAGAATTAGTTTTACCCCATAAATTACTTTTGTCCTCCTTCACTAGTACAGATTTTCCTGAATTCATACATTTTTATTTTCAGGCTGTGGAAGGTTAAAATACCCAAAAAACTTTGTCAACTAATATAGAATGGGGATTCAAACCAAAGCATGCATTTTGTCTGAAAACCCCCGATCACACGAAAATACTGAATATGTGGTTTTTTGGTACATGCAAACAGCTATTCCTGATCCTGTCAACTGCTTTTTATCTATCAGCCACAGATTCAACTGTACAGGGTGTAATCTAACTTCTTGCACTCCCGTGAAGGACGGATGTATAATGCCATTTTCTTCCATCCGGCAGTTCCAGTATTATTGCGGCTCTGCTCCAGCCAGCTGGCGTTAGGCGAACAGCGGTTTCCAAAATTTCGAAGAATTTTCATCACAATTTAACCTTTCCACAAATTTTTTTCTAATTCTTCACACCTGCCATTCGTTATGAAATGGCATTATACACCAGTCCTTCACGGGAGTGCAAGAGGTTAGATTACACCCTGTATAAAACTTGCATCAAAATTAAAAAAAAAAACTATTGTAAGCAACTGAATGAGTTATTTTGAATATCCACACCAATTCTTGTGAATAATGATTCAATAATGAGTTCAACTATATAAAGCATTACAAATTTTCATCGCAACTACTACGGAAATATATAGTATATTAGATACATATTAGGTAAATATTATTATAATTTGTCACTACTTTTCTCACTAGGTCATCAAGAGAACACAAGAAAATATGATGATTCCAAAATGGTTCCCCTGCATATTGATACAATAATGCACAAAATTTTATTGACTGCATTCGAAAAAGTATTTTACGGACTTTTCTCAAAGGAAAACGAAATATTTACACAATACATTATCAACACGGTTCTGTTAGCTTCACTCGTATCTATCTATGTCTATGTAACGGAATTTTTTAACGGGATATTCACCCACTTCCATCAGAAGTCCGAATGATTTGAAATTTGACATGTGTTCATAATTCCGGTGACAATACAATATGACATTTTTGTTATTATGGTCAGGTTCGATTTGAAATTTTAGTACTTCACTTAGGTAAGTTCGTTTGATCTTATAATAATTCGACTAGAGATCGCTAATAGGCATCTATTTGGAAGGATGCGAGTTCTAACATTATGGACCATCATTTTCATTTGAATGAACATTTTTTCTGAATTTTTGTTTTCTAAGAATTCACAGATGTTTCAAGTGAGGTATCACTCGACCCCCATTGGCATTTAATCATAGAAAACACAGTTTTATACATACTTCAAGAAGATATGCAAATTCTTAATACTCTGATCTGAATTGCCCTGTATTAATACCCTTATTCATTCTTCTCCATCTCTTGAGCCCCTTACATTATAATGATGTTATTACAAAATAAAATTTCACGTATGATGAAATTTGTTCCAGCCAGACATTCAAATATTTAAGAAATATTATGGTACTTTACTCTTCGTAAAGTGTCATATATTATGCGGCTAGCGCGACTTTTATATCATTTCATTTTCTTTTTGATATTAAAACGCTTTATTATGAAGAAGTTATACTGAAAATTTATGTTATACTCACCGATAATCCTGAAAAGAATAGATACAACATTCACGTGTTTTTATATATTCGGATTCACAAGAAAATGGGTAAGTAGTAATTTTTCGCAAGCATGATGAGAACGGATGATTGAAAAAAAAAATAGATGAATGATATTTTAGTATTCTATGAATATTTCTAGAGAACTCAACTCGTGACAGAAAAGATACATTCAAAATAGCACAAAAATTTCAAGTGATGATATTTTGTGAGGACACATTAGCAATGATGGAAAATTGAGACCATCTCCACCGTGTAGCTAAGAGAGACTCATGGAGGAAGCAATGTGAGGAGATTGAAAGCACTAACGAGTGTGCTAGACTCCAAAGAATACTGTCTGAAGACACACTAACAAGTAATAAAAAAATCTTAACAATGAACAGAGGAATACACAATTACAAGTGAAGAAAAAATCAAGGATCTCTTAAGAAATAGATCAGACATCTACTACAGACAACGATTGGCCTGGAAACCTCATATTCAGGAGAAGTTGAAAAATAGCTAAAAAGGTGGTTAAGTTCATTTGAACCGTTTAAATCGCCGAGGTTGGAGGAGATCTTCCCAGCCCAGCTGCAGATGGGTCCAGAACTACTACAGATCAAACTTTGTAATATACTCAGAGCTAGTTAGGCTCTCAGGTATACCTTCATACCGAAATCTGGAAATAACGGACAAGAAGCGACGAATCCCCTAAGACAAATGAGTCTTTGAACTAGAGAAAGCTAATGAATATACACATGAGGAACAATGCACCGCTACCAATATGGCTATAAAACTGGCTGTTCAATAGGAACAGCACTTCATCAAGTTTTGGAACAGGTAGAAAACGCGCTGGAAAATACCAGCACTCTAGTGAAACCTGCTCGTTGACGGACTACTGGGGCCCTTCAAGATAAAGGACACAAAACCCTTGGATTCTTTTTTGTTATATAATAGTCTTGGCATACGGAAAATATAAAACCCAAGTTAGAAATCGTATGCAACAGGCTCTGAACCTGGTTATAAGATGGAAGGATTTGGAGGGCCTGAATATCATCGACTCACGAACCACCTCAGTAACATTTTCTCGAAGGAGCAAACTAAATTACGAGGTGAAATTTTCAGATGAAGAATGAGGTCAAATATCTCGGGGCAATTCTAGACTCGCAACTGGCCAGTTACTAACATCTGGAAGGGACTATGACAAGACTAAACAAGGTCCAGAGTCTTGCCTGCCTTAGGATCATAGGGGCCATGAAATCAACGTCCACTGCAACTGTGAAGGCATTACTGGGATTGCCTTCCATCATCATTGACTTAGTGGTCCAAGGTGAGACAGGGCTTGGTACCTTCAGAATACAAAACACACTGGATAACGTTCATTGGGCCAGGGCACATCAGCATCGAAAGGTTTTAAAGAGATCACATTCCGAAACGGTACCCTACCGACACCATATTCAGGATATTGATACCAGAAAAAACTGAGTTGGAAAATGTAGCCCTGGACATCATTTTGCAGCGAAAGATCTGATACACATACGGATCCAACATCGATTAAAGCCCAGCATAGTCTAGCAATTAATCGGGCAAACACTTCAGTACGCGAAAGGTAACAATGAGAAAGCCGTCGAATAGATGAGCAGATCCCCATAATGGTAGACAGTCAGGACGCATTTGAGGACTTGGAGTCATGACGTGACATCCCGACTGATATGGATATGCAATGGGAAATGAAAACACTGGCAGACCAAAATAGCGCTATGATTTTCGACACATCGAAGAATTGCGGGCAATGAGAAAACTGACTAACTCACTAGGAAAGTGTTTGAAAATGATACAGATCTAGAATAGACTACAGGACTAACAAAACGTATAGCACGGATATATAAGGAAGATTGGATCCAAAAAATACCAGGAAGTAAACATGTAAAGAGTACATCAAGGATCTGTGTAAACGTGTGACGACAGACATGTTAGAACTTGATAGAGGAAAAATCATAGTCGTAAAAGGGTTCATGACTGGCCATTCGCCAGTACAAGGTACTTCAATCAAATTAGACTGTACGTATGTACAAGCAGATTATGCGGTGAAGATCCAGGAACATTGTATGATATACTGTGCAGATGCGAAGTATTAGACCGTCACAAAGACAGTTAATTTTTGGATAACGTGCTGGCGATCCAGACATATAGAGCTCATGCCTTGTGAAAAAAATTGTTGTTAAAATTGTTTCTTCGTTAACCTGCTCTCGACCCTTTCCCTCAGAAGTCTAAACTTGTTGGAGTCAAAAATTAAAGAGGTCTTACCTTTTAACGTGCGATTCCTAGCACTTTCTCGGGCCATCAGAAAAAGGATTCTGCAATCGGTGGGCCTGGAACCCAGACGACCGGTAGCGAATGACTGAAAAGTAGTGCTTCTAATCACTCGGCAACCTGACCCTGTAAAATCTCGTACAAGGCACGAAAGTTTTGTGAAAGCACAGAGGTCAGATACAATAGGTCAGCAGGCCTCAGTGTCACCGGAGACGAGCCTGATGGGGGTGAAGTTTCAAGTGAGTATGCCTGATAAGGAGAGAGGAGACTCTAACATTACACCTTGAGATTTAAGGTTCCTTACCCTCCCATAAAATGTTTTCTTCACCTTCGCAAATCAAATATTTCATGGATTCAATTCCTCTCATCAGTACTAGGATAGGTGAAACAATGTTAAGTTTTTCCGGCCTACCCAATGAACGATAACACCCAAATCTCAACAGCAAGCAGATCTCCAGTAGCACAGACTCCAGGAAGGGTTAATGCATCATTCGAACAAAGTTCGAAACGTGCAATGAAACGAACAATTTCGTATGACTTTCTTTGCTTATGTGGTTCGGAGATAATAAGATCTTTTTGACAAAGTCAAATGAAATTTTAAAAAAATGATAACGGAGTATCATATCACGTCAAATTGACTCATTTGGTCTTCTATACTCGTGTAGATTTAATTTACATTTTATCAATTTTGATTTTCCTACATTTAAACCTCGTATACAAGATTTTCATAACTGATTCATAACTACTCACTCTGTAATAAAACTCGATATTTTCATCTGCTTAAATAACTTTTTCGCGCACTCTCACTCAATTTGGCGTCGGTCGGCACTTTTTTCTTAATTATTAATTTGAATGATTTTTTTAGGGCAATATGATTCACAATAAAGTACCTCTGATGATGCCATGTATGTATGAAGAAGGAACAAACGTCAATATCATCATAAATCATTTGTAACCTACCACCAGAAGCTTCTTCCAGCTGTCTTCCAATTTGGCGTCATCGCCTGTACTACACATCAAACAAATTTCTGGGAATAATGCGACAGCTTTCCACCCGGGATACTTTGTCTTTTGTAGGGGGACCTTTTTGTCTTTGGGATTTAACCGCTCAATCTGAGCGAGCTGTTTAAGTATCCTCCTATTTGTGGTAATATACAGACACTTGTCTATTGTTTTTGTGAATTCGAACGGTAATAGTGATATTCTCTGTCTTTTGTGTTGCGGTATTTCTGCACTCAGACTTGGAGACTTTTACGTGAGTTATGGTACTTCATTCACCGTGAAGATTAATTTATGACGAATCCACCATCAAGACCTTGTTGGAAGTTTGAGTTTTGTTCTTATCTTTTATACAATGTTTGAAATCGAACAAACCCTGAATATGGAATGATAAAAACTGATTATTATATATTGACAAACGTAATCCTCAATCATGTTCACCCACAGGATGTAAGATAATTATAGGCAAATATTTTTTAAATTTATTTTTCTACTCACATAACTAATATGGTATTAATTTATTTGTCTCGCTGAATAATCAATTTGTCACAGATTCAAAATTATTACCCCATACAAATTTTTTAAAGCATCACCATGGTACCTTCATCCTTTAAATACATCACTATGGTTAGTGTTCGATATCTGTGGTGGAAAACCTGCATGACAGACCAGATCTTAATCTGTCTTATCATCAAATAAAATATTGTAATGTGTTCCTTTAGAAAAGGTACGGTATGTAACGTTGTTATAAACTCTTGTAGATACTCTTTCTTTAAATACTCGCTGCTCTCGTGCTCAAAATTTCTGAATAATCTTTCAAATTCAACAAAATTGAATGTTGATCCATCGTGTAATCCAATGACGTATCCGTTGACAATGTATTTTCGAAATATCGTGGGTATTGCAGATTACTTCATGAGACTGAGCATTTTTTAAGAAATTTCAAGAAAGATAAACCACAAGTGTTTC
This sequence comes from Chrysolina haemoptera, assembly GCA_958298965.1. Taxonomy (NCBI): domain Eukaryota; kingdom Metazoa; phylum Arthropoda; class Insecta; order Coleoptera; family Chrysomelidae; genus Chrysolina; species Chrysolina haemoptera. The sequence continues at coordinate 12,863,483 of OY282585.1, forward strand.
TTTTCCATATGGTTGTGAATAAATGAAAAACTGTTGAGAAATTCCAAATAAAACACCATTATCTACTGGTTTGGCCGAGTACTTTAAGTAGCACAAACTACCTTACATAAAATTGGCGCCCAACTTGGGGCCATCATAAGTAGAAGCTCATATACCTATTCATTGATACAATATTATATAATAATAATAGGTTAGGTAGTTTGTTTATATTCACCTACATCTCTGAAAGAGATATTAGTGATTATAAGTCAACATAATTGCTTGCAACACATAATAAAATTGTGATAATAGTTTCCTTCTTGCAGAGGACGCTACTGCAAGTGCTCCCTGTAACCAACTAGAAAACATTTTTTTGATCCTTATTGATTCGAAGATTTGAGAAAATTACATGTCATATAATTGAGATTTACAGTCCATAACATATCCGTTTATAACATGTTCCATTCTGGCGAATGGTAGAGGAAACCCAATTATTGAAATTTGCCAGCCGTAATTGTAGGTTCAGGGCAAACTGAAAACAGCCGATTAAATATCGTTCACATCAAGGATATTAGATAACACGTGAATTTCATCGCACCATAAATGTTTTCGTTCAATTTGTGGATTTATTTCTATTTGGCCTACATTATTTGCAGACAATGAATAATTTCACTAAGTGGTACTCAAGGATGAACACATCCAGCTGTGCTAATGGGTTCATGAGATTAAGAGAGAGCCGAAGTGTGGGTCCGGCATGGTACAGTTGATGTAGTCGTAAAACAAAAGACAAACGCTTTAACTTTGAGAGGAAGTGACGTCATCTGGACAATTCTACAAAGTATTGCTCTCTCCTTCATGAATAAGTCAGAGTATGATTCTGTTCTGTGTAAATTTCATTTTCCTACAGTATGAGTAATTGAATCGAAGAACAAATTGGGATCTCCTGTAAAACGTTTACATCAACTTCAAGTTGTCCATGTTTTGACACATCTCCTTTGATGAGAGTTTTGAAAAAACTTCAGTCTATCTTTTATAAGCGAAATTAGCTACAAACCCGCATAAAAATTTGGGGCGGTCATTTGTCCCAGCATGAAACATGTACAGAACGATGCTGCTACCTATGCCGTCAGTTATGGGTGGTGCATTTGACTGAAATAATAGTAGTAATAATCTCTCATCTGAAAATGTGCCTTCGAACAAAATATTCTTGTACGGCATTCCTCACGAATTGACGGCATAGTAACTAAAGTTATTATTTTTTCATGTATAGCAGCATCGTTCTGTACACGTTTCATTCGGGGTCAAATGACCCCCCCAAGTTGTTATGAGGGCTTGTAGTCTATAATTCAACTAGTGGTGAGAATATCCAAAATTCTAGTACCAATCGGACATCTGAGCACAAATCTCTGAGTTCTTTCTGGAGATTGTTAAGTAACGATTCTTTGCAGACTGATGTTTTACCCATTTCACTCCCATCCACTTCGAGTGCTATTAAGACAAATAATAATGATAATACTTCCTCATGAACATTCATAGAGTGTACCAAAAAGCATAGCCTGTGAGGGTATAGGACGTCTATTAACTGCAATGTATTCATATTTCAAATACGGACACTGTCAACAAAAGCACATGATCGCCAAACTAGAACAGAGGCGTAAATGTATTCATATTTCATAAACTTCTTGAAATGCTGGCGCGTATACAAGGGGGAGGGGGGTAATAGGGGTTATTATTTGGAAGGTGTCATTTTTTGTTTGTTTGTTCTATTGTTCTACTATGCTTTTCGTTTTTTATATTAAATAAAACAAATTTAATTTGACATCCTTTTTTCCCACCTTTATTATACCCCACTGACAAACTTAACTATCAATTTAAAGGCATTTAACTTTGAACAAAAAAAAGTTCGTCTGCGGCGCTTTTCTATTTTCTATCACCCCCATGCCACGAATAACCTTTATTTTATTCATTCATCCATTTATTTATTAACCATAAGCCCAATACAGGATAATAATCCGAGAGGATAGCTCGAATGGTAGAGCGCGTGGGTCATCGATATCTCGAGCCAAGCAACGTGCTGCGAAGTTTTGGTTTGGATGGAGACTTACGGACGACCTCCTTTCGAGATCTTTTCTCCTCGGATCGTGCTAGGAATCGCACGTTAAAAGGTAAGACCTCGTTAGTCCTTGGCTCGCACAAGTTTCGACTTTTGAGAGTTGCCGTTCGTAGGAGGACGACAGCATGTTAACGGAAAAAAAAATTCAACAATTTTAAATTTAAAAAAGAGAGTCAGTAGCTTCACATAATAAAAAATATCGGAATAGTTTCAAAATAGTACACAAAACAAAAAACATTTTAAAAATTTACAAGTATCTCAAAAAATATATATAAAATCTGCTTATATGGAGAAAACATCTTATTTTCACCTAAAAAACCGATACTGAACGTTTAGCGATTTAACCCTGGGTCACCCTGTATTTTATTGTTATTTCTTGTCGGGTACGGATGCACATCACAATGTTTGATATAGTTTGCAATATTTTGACGAACGTACAGTATTATTACCTAAACCTAACTATCAATTTAAAGGCATCTGACCTTGAAAAAAAAATTGCCTGCGGCGCTTTTTTATCTTCTGTCATCCCCGCGCCACGAATTACCGTTTTTGCCACCGTTATGATACCCCACTGACAAACCTAACTATTAATTTAAAGGCATTTGACCTTGGAAAAAAAGCTGTATACGCGCCTGTTGAAATGTGAACTGAACAATATAATAACGACGAGAATTCTCGAAGATATTAGTTTTTTTTGCAAATTCAAACTTCATTTGTTTCGCCGCTGCATGCGAGCAGTCCTACATATTTGGTGGGAACATTTAAAAACCTTTCTTTTTTGATTATTGATCCCTGTTAATGTATGTTTTTCTATTGATCAACGATTTTACAGAGTGACCCATTTGAAAGCAGGCCACCTTTCTAAAACTGTTATTTATTATCCGATTCAGGAATTATTTTTTTCCAATAGATAGAGCATCAAAAGTTCTAGTTAAGTACCATATATTCGAAATCAAAATCAAAATTTCAAGGCCTACTTCGAATTTTTTTCGAAGTCAAAAATCCAAAAAACATACTACCGAATTTTTTGAATAGAATTTGACGACGTCACTGGATTCACATTTTCAAATGGTTTATGTGAAAGTTACGTAGAAATGCGTCCATCAATAAAAAAGTTACATGGAAATAAAGTTTCAAAACTTTTATCAGAATTTTATCTACACCACTGGATTCAGAATATTTCGAAATATGTTTGGTCAGAATTTCATCGAAATCTGTTTATAAATAAACAAATTATAAAATTATAAAATAAAATTTTTCTGAAATTCCACTAAATAACGTTCTTTTCAAATTTTATTATTTCATAATTTGTTTATTTGAGGATAGATTCCGATGAAATTCTGGCAAAATATATTTCGAAATATTCTGAATCCAGTGGTGTAGTCAGAATTTTGATAAAAGTTCTGAAATTGAAGATTTGGTTTGATTTATTGACACAATTTTAAGATTTGAATCCTATATTACTTTTTTATTGATGGACGGATTCCTACGTAATTTCAACATAAACCATTTGGAAATGTTATGAATCCAGTGACGTCGTCAAATTCTATTTTAAAACAATCGCTAGTATATTTTTTGGATTTTTGACCTTGACTCGAATTCTGAATCAGATAATAAATAACAGTTTTAGAGAGGTGGCCCGCTTTCAAATGGGTCACTCTGTATGTAACCCAACATACATTGCTCTATTACATTTTATATTGGTTAGTACTATCTATCATTATTTATTTGTCAATTCTGAAGTATAATGTCAGAAAATCTTCAATACACCAGTTGTCAATCTCAATCATAGAGAGTCACGAGGCGTAATGGTAACGTTGGCTTGGCAGCCGAGAGATGTGACACTGAGGTCGACAGTTCAAATCCACATGAGAGTATTTTTTTTTATTCGAATTTGAAAAAATAACACAAAACCACCACTAGGGAAAACTATATTTGATTAGAGTTAATATAAATAGGAAAATTGTTTTTTTTTTTGTTGTTTTTCCGTTAACCAGCTGTCGTCCCCTTACGAACGGCAGCCCTCAAAAGTCGAAACTTGTGCGAGCGAAGGATTAACGAGGTCTTATTTTTTAACGTGCGATTTCTAGCACTTTCTCGGGCCATCAGATAAAAATCTGTAGTCGCTAAGGATTCGAACCTAGCCGACCAGCAGTCAATGGTTTCGAATGCGAAAGTCTCAACCACTGAGCTACATGGCCCAAGACATATCTCTATTTTTGAAAACTACGGTCGAAGGAAAAGTTTTGTAACAAACTCTTGAATTAAAATGGCGATTAACAATCTCGAGCATCAACACAACATTAATACACTTGTTCGTTAAATAACCATTTATAATCATAACTTTAAAAACGCATACGTTAAAAAAAAGTTGCAAAAAATGTGTCATTACCGGCCGGTCATAAGTTCATGAATAATTAAAGGTATGTTTTGACATTAACATTCTGTTATTAGAAATAAGTAAACCAAGCTGATCCGTATTGCTTCATCTCCTGCTTTCGCTGGACTTTCTTTTCCTGAATCAGTAATTTTCAATTTTCCTTTGTACGATATAGATTCCAACTATTATCGATCAATTCGATGTACTCGTACCGCTCGTATACGAATATTCCAGCAAAACAGCTACTGTATATTTAGACTATAGCAACATCATGTTACCCAGCTGTGGTTTTAACTTTGTTATGGTTAATTCGCGTTAAAGCCTTTGTTCTAATGAAACTCTAAATACAGTATCATCAAAAGTAGGTACACACCACAATATCGAATGAAGTGATTTTATCGAGGAAATTATCCATTGGCATGGGTAATTGTGCGTAATAAGCTCGAGTAACTCACCCATTATCGAACTCATAGGATATTGGAGGTGGTGAACTATAAAATTATCGTTTCGGCTCAGATTAAAACTGGATTCTGGGAACAATTTGTTGTTCTAGAAAATCAGGTAGCAGTATAAAATATTGAATTTCTATCTTCGTTCAGATTCATGATAATACATTAGATGGTGAAATAATGTGTATTTTAGCATGAAACTGAAGGTTTCGGCCATAGAAATTATAATATATTTATATACTTACTCTAGAATGCCAATTATTCAATAGGACGAAAGTGTTGTAAAAAGTTTGATGCATTATTTAGTGCGCATGATCAGGACCGTTTTCATTCATACCAGGGTGGGTTTAAGTACGATTTTTAAATGATTCATGATATTGTCACGTAGTGGGCTTATATACGGCCTTTTTGGCCTTTACTATAAGCCACAACTAGGGTTGCTACCCTTTGCTACTCTGTGACTAGGGGTCGTAGCTACAGATGATAGCACAGAGAAACTTTAGATGATAACAAAATACAAATATTTTATTTAAACATCAATTGGGCAATAGCAATATCTACACAGGGGGATAACTAATAATACAAGATAGGTTTCTTACCATACAATATTTACACACTTACTCCTACTTGGTGCAAGGCCCAAAAGGGCCAGACCCATAGCCACACTGGCTTTGAGACTCAATAAATGAATTAACAAACTAACATCTTGACTGGAATTTGAATGTGAATTTGAATTCCTTCCCACCATAAATGAGTCTTCATTTATATTAGTCTGTTATTTACATTTGGCCGGTACAGTGACACTGTGATCGGTGTACCCTAGTGTCATGGCCAAGCTGTCATCAGACTCATTCATGGTCGGGCATGGTTCCCGAATCGATCAATTAATAATGACATATCAATGACCGAACATTTCGTACTCCAGCCATATACAGGGCGCTCTTGTCATTCTTGACATACATTCTTGACAATATTGAGTAAAATCGATTTAATAATACGTTGGTGTCAGGGCAGTCTATAAGACTGAAGTTCTGATTCCCACGGAAAGAAACATCCTGTATTGTTCAGAGAACATCGTGAGAACCAAAGGAAGGTAGGTAGGAATTGATATTCTAGGAAACAGATGTGGAACGATTGATAATATTTCGGAAATATCTATAAAACACAGACAGATCGCCAACCTTTCTGCGATGTTCCAGAGTAGTGAGCTAGCTTGTGAGTGAAGTTGTTGGATCACCATGCCATATCATGCCTTTTGCTCTCGTCAAGCTTAAAATGATTTATATAAGCCAAACGTAAAGAAAGGATTAATATTCTCAGTTTTATCAAAGATGGGAGTTATTTCTGCTCTATATATGTTATTTATTTGATTTGCCATCAACAATTCATATTCAAGTAGGTACTTACTAAAAATAATGGATTCCAGGAATAAATATTTCCACACCATAGAACCAAGCACGTCAACATTGTCAAAATTAAAATTTCACTACAGAAAAACCCGAAAACCAATAACATACACACTACCGATGAATAATTGAAGTAAACAACAGTAACAAGAAAAGCACATTTAAATAAACACAATAACGTAAATGGTTAATTTCACAATGAACACAAATCGCCTAAACCACCAAACTAACCCAAACCGGCTCTGGCAAACTACCTTCCTTCCTCTGCGGCAATTGAAAACTGTTAACACCGTTGCACGATCCCAACAATTCAACGGGAATTTGGGTAGGCTTCACAGTAATGTTTGATTATTTTCGACAGAATCTCGACTACAAAGATACAATTTTCTGAAATTTGTCAACGCTGCAGAGCTAGAAGACTGGTTATGGGCATGCGCATTGATGAAAACATTTGGAATTTTACAACACTTTTCAGTGTTGCACGAAGATGGGATTGGCATTCTAAAGTAAGTATATACAGGGTGTTCATTTCAGGACTTCCCACCCTAATTTTCTCGAAATGTGTGTATTTTTTTGAAAAATCCTGAGACACGTCAACAAATGTATCGAAGAGGACAAGTTTTCATCAGGAAATGAACGCGCCCCCTTTCATCCCCTGCAAGGGGGAGCTACCAACTTCAAAATTTTAAATGCGAAGGGGTATCGAGTAATATCTCATCTTAAAGTTCTTTTTAATCTCTACACGTCAGTGTTTTTTTTATTGATCGATCCGTTCTCGAGATATTTAGGAAAATCTGTTGGCTCCTCCGTACCATTGAAATAAAAACTGTAACTGTTTATTCTCATTCTTTTTAATTCAAACCTAAATTGCAATATTTTACACTACTGTCACTTTAATAATTGCTCAAAATTTTGCTTATAATTTCTATGGTTTCGGCTTGAGAAAAAACAGTTGTTATGCTGCTTTTTGACAATTAACTTTTCAAAATCAAGTAATGCATTAATATTCCAAATGTGGAATTGGGCATACTTGGTGACAGGTCAAGCCTTTTACAAATTCCTAATACTAAAGGAGTTTTGATGGCAAGTATAAAAAAGAAAGTGATTCAACAGCCCTAGACAATTACCGAATCAACTATGCCCAGCAGCTAGCAAAGTTTCTGAACCTGGAATACTTGATAATGGATTCATTGACAAAAGCGAATGAGCATCAACAGAGCACTGTCAGCTGACGTCACAACATGGCGGTAATCAGCTGATGGGGGGACAAACAAAGAATTTGAGTTTGAAAAGAAAATTGTTCTTTTGCGGTGGTTAGTGGTTAATTATGATTTTTTGAAACATTACTAAATTTAGTGATCCAATTATTTGATAATATTTTGAAATACTCTAGTTTCAGATGAGAAATCGTATAATGTTATTAATAACTTTGCTGTTAGTTTTGCGATCTTTGACAATAAATATCTACTAGCGTTACAAAACTTTTCGTCTTTCATAACATCCTCCAATGTTGACTCCGATGTTAACTGTAAATTCACAGCGTTTTTTTTTTGTTCTATGTATTTTGGATATTTTCGGAACCATCTGTCTAGTATGTCTCTGTATTCCAGCAGTTTCTACCTGTCTCTACGTTGTCTGTATAGAAGGAAATTTGGAAATTTGACGTGCTGCTCTGGATCGGATCGGTTATAACAACCCATAACAGCACAAGTCTTCATGATTTATGTCCTCAAATCTGAAAGAGAAAACTGTTTGTATGATACCTATCATTATATTATATTCTTTGTTACGTGATTTTAAATTACTGATTGTAATTCTCACAGTCACACACAAACTGGAAACAGTTTACGTGACTTTTTCGTTTATTAACTTACCTTTTACTATGTCTAAATTTTTATATTGTACCTGAAGTTAATAAATATTATCATTATTATTATTATATTATAACAACGTATTTTTGAATTGGAAAATCCATGTTTATAACACCTCCACCGACTTATGCACTCAATTCAGACTATACACAATGAATTAATACTCACTGAAATCCCAAGAACGTGTTTTTAGATTTTCTTTTTTTTTAAGTTTTTTTTTTCGCAGAAAATCCACAAAAAGTTCACGCGTAGTCTTATGGAAAATGGTTTTGTTTGTCCCCCCTTCGAATGTTTGACACCTGTCAAATTACGTCACTGATGCACTGATGCAGGATGGCGGATATGAGCATTAGTTCTCCGTCCTGACCGGGACTGCACTGAAAATTTGCAAAAGAACTGTAAAACTAGTATGCGAATTGTTATCTGCTTTGATTAACATTCGCTATTTATTACAGGAAGCATTGCAAAATGTGTTCTTTGAGCGAAACTTTGCCAGGTGCTGGGCAGATTTGAATGGGTTATCCGCTAGGGCTATTGGATTATATTCTTTTGATGCTTGCAGACGAAACTCTTATAGTATAAGAAATTTGCGAAAGGCAGGTTCATTTATAATCTACTTTCATTTTATGAAATAATGGCCTGTCGCCAAGAATACCTAAGTCCACATGAGAAATATTTAATTAGTTCAAATGATTAAAAATTCTTTGGCCTAGTCTTTGTGGCCAAAAAGCCGATTCCCTTATATTCATAAACAAATCCCTTCACAACAACTTATAATTGGCCACAAATATTCATTTTGGGAAGGTGCTAGTTGCCTAGTTCGCATCCATGTTTCTGAAAACATGAGGATGTAACGAGTTTTTCACGCAGATTTTCACTGAAGGTGTTTTCAAAGTATGTATGTATGTTCAAATGGTAGTTAACACTATTATACAAATTCCACCACGAAAGAATAATTCTGGAAGTTTTCATAGTACTCTGGGACTTTGGCAGAATGTTGGCCTTCATTTTTTTCAAAGTCTATATTATCCATACTACTTTGTCTTTTTGGGAAGAATCGATCTCAAATTCTAACAGTATAGTTTTTTCACTCACGAGAGGTTTGTATTTCATCGGGTAAATTTGGTTGTTTAATGGGAAATCGTTTACTAGCAATTAGACGAGAAAAACTGTCAACTCTTAAAAACGCGACACCGAAGAAAAACAACTTTTCGAGTCAGATTGCTAAAGGAAACATTTTAGAATTTTAATAGCACAAATTTACTCAATATCATATACCAACTACGCCTATGACTGAACTGTGATCTAGGAAGAGTGACAGGGTTGTCAAACGGACAGCTACCATCCGGCACACTCCGAAGAGAACAGAAGTGGAAGCTTGTTTTACTTACTTTATAATTACGAATGTTATAATTCTGTAGTGTTATTTATTGTATCAAAGCGTTGATATAAGTATAGTTGTAGTCAGTCATATACGTTTCATTCACCTTGCCCTGCAGAGAAAAAGTGAGAGTCTCACGATCCCAGCTTAGTCGTACCATTTCATTTCGGCGCCCAACGTGGGGCGAGAGGATTGATGGAGAATGTGAATTGCTGCAAAGAATATTCATATATTCAATGGGGAATATATGTCCATGCATCGAGAGAGAAACCCGGTGAGAACTTTCCAATACTTGAATTAAACGTTGATGAAAAATGCTCATATCCCCGGCTTATAAAATGAAAGAAAGCATACCAAGAAGTATTTGTTTATTAAAACTGTGTTTCGTAACAACTGATTTTCGATATATTTATTTCGTCAAATGTATTTTAGTACTAGATAATAATTGTGGAAAAAATAGCTTGAACATGAGTTCTAGAAGGAACAAGAAACATAGAAGCAGTGATCTTGATTTGCGCATAAATTTGGAAGGTATGCTACAAAATTCAACTTTGGGTATGATCGAGTTGCAACAAACTGTCACATATCTCAAATGTGATATCGATAACATTGATCAGCAGATTTCATTTGACTCTGTCAAAGAGAGATCTTGTTATTTCCAAACCGCAATTCAAATACAGTTTTCAGCGTCTTTTCAGCAAGTTTTGATAACGGAGGTGGATAGTCTCCGAAACGTCAACATTTTTTTAAAAAGAGAAATATATTTTGGTTAAGTCGATCTCATTTTTTCAGATAGGCAAATTCAGTGTACGTTACTGACAAAAACTAGTTTCTTTCAAGACAGCAGTCTTGTGAACGCAGTAACTTATCGGACAAATTGATTAATTTGCCCTTATACACTGTACAGATTTCTTTGGATTAATTTTTTTTTCATTTTCAGATTGTGGAAGGTTACAAAAATGGTTATGAATATTATCCACTTATCAAACTGACTCAGAAAACTGTATCTAAATTCCTAGAACTATTCGTTTTCTTCTTATACCTTCTCGCTGACTTTCTGGAATCATCCTCAAAATATGGACTCATCCGCTGACTTTCTTTACTTTTTCAGCACCAATGATGTATCCTGATTCACGCAGCGGTATTACTTCAGCGATTTGGAATATGTACCTTCACGTAGACATCTATTTTTTTATACAGTACCTATGTGAAGAGGTTCAACTAGGAATTACTAGCATGATTTGAAAAATACTGTATGGAAACCATCAAGGCCACGAACTTTATTATTATCTAACTGTGATAAACCAGCGATAATGTCTTTCTTAGTTTTTTATCCAATATCAAAACAGTTAGATGTGCTTGATAGTTTCAGAAGGAATGGGACAGAGTTGCATTCGTATACAATCTCAAAATACTCACCAAATATCCAATAGATAGTGGTACCATCGGTACCATGCAAATCATTTCAATGACTATTTGATTTATTTCGGTAATTTCGTTAATGGAAAACCAAACTTCACAATACATACAACATATTCGTCAATCCTTACCCACACAGTAATTTCATTTCTCTTAATATTTCTCTATTTGATTCACGAGTACTACGTTCGTGAAAAGTTTTTCATAAATTATTAAACTTCTATTCCAATTATTTGCTACCAAAACTGGAAGTTATAAGCTGATCATTCAACGACAAGTATTTCATCTCACTGATATTCTTCCAGACATATACATATTCCGAAGCAAAATTGAATGAAAAAGTGGAACAATTCCTGGATATTGGCATGAAAAAAATTCGTCGGCAATCCAAGTCCCAATTGAAACGAGAAGAGTTATGATAAGTGATAAAAGTTGAAAAAAAAAACAAATTCTGTGTAAAAGTCTATACGGTTACAAATAACACAGATTTTCCAGAACCAATTTTCACCTGATATGCTCCACATCTCGTAATTGTATTTTCAATTGGCGTAGCATATGAGAAACTCTAGCAAATAACAATAACTTGGGATTTGTGCGAAGGCAATAAATCATGTTCAGAAAGTCTAGAAACACATGTATTTTATGAAAGTCGCATCGTATGCCTCGCGGGATATATACATGGCGAACAGAAGGGACATATTCTATTTGAAACGTGAATTCGAATAGATAATGATGATGAAAATGGAAAACCATAAAATTGCCTAAAAAGAGTCACTTTCAGAAAAAACAAAAAGTTTCAGATTTTTCGGCCATCATCGGTACAATTGAGATTAAAATAATCCAGCTTTTGCAAATTTCCTATATCATAGGAATTTTGTCGGCAAGCATCGAATAGAAATAACCCAACAGCTCCATACGACAGTTATCCACACACTCGAAAAATGGTTGTCGAGCTGTTGTGTTCGTAGCAATCCTAACAACAGTTCAAATTTTATTATTTATCAGAATTGTTAATGACAATGTTCAATGATCACATTGAAATATAAATCATTCAAAATTAATTCAACGAGACCTGTATCTACTTCACCATTTATTCACTTTGGGAATAATCCATTCTACCACAGGTTGGTGGGAAATTGATTCATGAAACTCTATAACAGAATGTAAAGTGTTTGATGATATACTTACTGATATTGATTACAAAATTAATATATTTTTTGATGATATATTCAAAAATTATTAATATTCAATACAATTCAATTGTTTACTTTAGTCAAAGAAACGAAGAAATAATTTGAAAATTATTTGAAAGGTACCTTTCAAAATCATTGAGAGTATAAAAACAATGATCTACGTATTGTGTTAAATCGTTGTATATCTCAACAACTACATTCTGACCTATATTTCAAGGATGAAAATATGACTTACCTAAGGAAGTTCAATCCAAATTTTGCGAGCTGCTTCTTCCTCGTAGGTCAGTCCTTTTCATAAGTCCGAAGACTGGTATACGTCATCAACATCTGTTTATGAGCCCCACAGATCCAAAACAACCCCAAAAATCTGGAATGACGTGGAGGGACGGATTACTAGACTAGTTTAGTGGTGGCAGGACATCCGACATTGTGAGTGGTCCGTTTAATAATTGTGCAAGGAATCGCACGTTAAAAGGTAAGACCTCGTTAATCCTTAGCTCGCACAAGTTTCGACTTTTGAGGACTGCCGTTGGTAGGGGGGGCGACAGCAAACAGAAAAAAAATGTTAAGAATAATTTTTTTCAGTTTTGAACAAAATGTGTATTACTGAATTTTGTTCTTGTAGAAATAACGATAACTCCGTTGTTAGCGACAATAAGGTGGCACTGGGGTATATCATCTGAAAGAGAAAAAAGTTTTTCGTAACTAATTCATACTGCTTATGACCTAAATTTGAAAAATTCAATTTGGTTCTGATATCCCGAAATCTAAAACAGATGAAACGATTTTTTTTTTCGAAATCTATAAAAAACTGCCAGAACTACAATTGTACTTTGATGCAAAAAATAATTTTAACATTGCAATACCCGGTATGAATTCTACAATGATAGTAACGAGAACACATAAATGAACTATTTAAGAACATTGTTGGGTTGGAGCATATTACTTGTTAATTTCGACTTAATTTATTGTGAATAAATGTATTCGTAAAAACAGCATGACACACATCTGGAATCATACGCTCATCACATATCCGTATAGTCACTTAGTCATATGAATGAGTATGTAACAAACTTCTACAACCCTCGGTATGTAATATACGTACGTATAATTAGAGTCCATTTATACCATTCCTAAAATAGCCTAATAGAAAAACTAAATTATGTTTTGCCATTTGGGGGTTATACACAAAAAAAATTAAATTTCAAAATCAAAAGAGTTCTTAAGTTAAAACCACCCCTTATACGCACTAAGGTGGTTTATCTCGTTTTTCTCAGAAACCATTGGTCGCCCAAAAAATTTAATTTTTACTTATAATGTTCCCTATACGTTTTTCTACAAAAAAAGTTTTTTTCATTATTAATCTTTATACAATGTATTTCGAGCAATAACCGAGTGAAAAGAGGGGTAGAAATGAACACAGGTCCACTTCCGAAGTATAGTCCCCCAATGTGGTTTGGCGTTCTAAATATACACGCGACAGATTTGATACTGCGAATTATGATTTGTATGTAATATTTTATTTCTGTTTTTATATTTCAATCTATTTTAATTTTGCTGCTAATCGGCTATCGGCGCGTTTTTAGTGTCTCTGTAGACCTATTCCACTGAGCTTACTTTGGTATACATATGATCGTTTACAGTTTACACCATGTATATACAGTATTTCCAAGATAAGGATGGGATAGCATTAGGATCACGAAAACGGTTAGAATAACAATGTTGGTCAAATTAGACAAAAGTTGCACAATCCCAAATCCTTTTATTTGATGTTTGCAAAAGTCTTTTTCGCATTTCGAGATATTTTTAGTTAAGTAAAATTTTCGATATTTGTTTTTATTTATTTCTGCCGTTATTTTGAAAGCCAGTTTTTGAGCTTAACAATACGACTTCCAAAGGTTTTCACTACAACGTTTCGTTTCCGAAAAGGAAGAAAAAATATAACTTTTGTTAGTGGAAACTGGACAAAAGTTATATTTTTTCTTCCTTTTCTTATTTCAAAATAATTCTTCTTTCCACTAGCTTTTAATGACTCTTTGCAAAATGCATGTATTAAATTTTCACGCATTCAAATGTATACGTAAGCTATGGTCGTTCTGGTTAGATCAAAATAAATACTTACGACTCGCAAAGGAATAATTTGCTACTTTTAAACACACCTCCATTTTGCAGCCAGTCCTACGCCTAAATTAAGACTAAGGGAAGTTAATTATCATTTTATATTTGGCACACTCAGATATAGGTATGGTGTATAGTTGTTTAAACATGTTTTTAGCTTATTTTAGACATTACGTAAAATCATTCAGGAAAAAACCTGCTGAAAGCAACCCCTAACTTTGATTATTCGTTGCTCGGAATTCATTGAATGAAACAAAATAATTATAGCGATTTTTTTTGTATAAAATTTTATAAGGAACATTTTTAGTAGTTTTAGTAGTATTATCTAAATACATCAAAAGTTTATAATTTTTTCTTCTAATTGTGCTAATATTAATGGATTATTACCTCACGTGCACCGTCACGGTTAACAAGATATAACTGATGAAATTTCCTCATCCCTTTTTATATAGCGGTTATCGAATGATAATTCTGCAAAGAATGAAATAGATATGTAATAAAATTTTGCAATTTACTGCTAGTCTTATCTCAATTCGCAGACTTCAGAATTTCGCCGCAAAGCTAGTATTCTTGTTAAACACGTGTATGCGCCAAATTGAGTCTGATCTCTATAGCTACAGAATCCGCTCTTATCCATAAAATAAGAACGGAGGATAGATTAAAGCCGAGTAATAAAAATATGACAGACAATCCATAGAACGGTACCGAAATACAATTTCAAATCTGCGGCGGCGGAAGAAAATGAAAAATAAAAATTCCGCACACAGCCGCCGAACAGCTGAGATCAATGTGATCGCTTTTACTTTTCCAGTGACGCGCGAAGAAAATTAATTGAAAGTCGCGACGTTTTATTTGTGTGCCAAATAATAAATTCTACAATGAAATATTCACGAAGACGTCGAAAATTTCATTCGTTTTTTTCTCCATCGGCGGCTAGGAAATGGTTGGTAATTGTTTCGTTGATATAGTTATTTTCCTAACAAGTGCACAGTCAGACGAACGATGCGAAGCGGAGTTTGGATGAGTTTTCGCGTGCGGAAAAGGCTCTTTGCGCACGTGCTAGGAACACATTTTGTTCTACAACCACAAAAATAAAAAATGTGAATGATTTTCAATTAAACTTGAAAGAAAGTACTAACTATACAACAATGAATCACATATCGATGGGTCAAAGTCGACAGACGCGCACGCTTGATAATCTTATAATCATTTACCATTACACTGTATCTACTTAAAAGAATATTAGTTTTCTTTTTATTTTGAGCTGAAATACAAATATCGGAATTACGATTGAAAGGTGAAATGGTTTCTCACATTGTATACAGGGTATTTCATAATTGAATGCTGATCCTAAAGGGCGATAAAATTTCTCTGTAAAGGATTTTCAGTAACCTTTTGGAGAAACCATTGGCAAAAATTCACTAGTAATGGAAAGTCTCGAGGAAGTAGAGCCTGAACCCGTTGAATGTGATCGGGATATAATAAATAATCATGAAGAATCCTCCATACTAGACTATGGGCAATATTCAAATTAATGGCAACTTGCCTTGTTCTTATTTCAGGATTTACGTCAACTGAATTTAATACAGCTACTTCAATTGCTGGAGTTCTTGCAGTCCGATGTGCTCGTTTCAAGTGATGATTTGGCTCAAAACTTCCTGTTTCATATAATTTTTTGTGGGTGCTTGAAATTGTTCGAGATTTGTGATAATGGTGATAATCGATTCAAAATTGGTATGTAAGGGTTTTCGGGGTCAGAGTTCATGAATTTTTTATTAAAATTTATAAAAACAAAAGGGCGACTACAAGATGGCGGATGAGATTTGTAATTATGGTCAGATTCGATTCAAAATTGGAACGCGGAGTTTTTTCGGGTCATAGATTTCGAATTTTTTGTCAAAATTCATAAATTAAAGATGGCGGCTCCAAGATGGCCGAAGAGATTTGTCATTATGGTCGGAATCGATTCAACATTAGTATGTGAGTGTTTTAGAAGTCAGAGATTATGAATTTGTTGTCAGAATTCATGAATTCAAGATGGCGTCCCAAGACGATCGACGAGTTTTGTGATTATGGTCCGATTTTATTCATTTATTACACTTGTGCAATAAAGAACTTCTTTTTCCACTAAATATAGTTCAATAAAGTTTTCCTTTTTGCATGAATGTAGAAAAAATCTTTTGATCCCAATTGCCCCGAAGTTCTGTGAATTTTATTTCACTGTAGATGAAAAAACTGATTTATTCAGGGCCATTATCAGATTGGCAAAATCAAACTATTCTTTGTTCCTCAGAAAACTGATAGTCCACTGAAGTGTGCTATCCTCTATCCGAATTTTCAGCCTGCATTAGAGATATTTTTTGAGAACACAAAACCTTACCAGACCTCTAGTTTTTTACTTTGTGATCGATTTTCTTGCAACTCGTCGACGATTTGGAATCCGGAACGTCCACAAACGTGATTTTTCTCCTCTCACGTCTCAATTATTAATATTTCAGGACGTTTTAGAATTTATCATCAGAGTATCGAGCAGCGCATAGTCGTCCTTAAGAAGCAACCAAATGGCATTTCCCTTTGATGTTTTTTGATTAATTGTGTATGCCGGCTGTAATTGAAATTGAGGCTATGGTTCAGTTGGCAAATGAGTAATCTGTATGCAAGGTGGGCGTCTCTGCTATCTGAAATACCAGCCGTGTTTTAGTATCAATGAGTGCGAATGCTCACCCACATTGATTCGCATAAATTTACCTACAAAAACTTAATTATCATTGTTATGGGTAGGTTTGAATTAATACCTCCTATTCGATTTCCTAGAATCGTACTAGTTTCGGATACTGATTGAAAATTGTTCGAGAAATGGCCGATCGTTACGAACACTTGAACTTCACATAGATACATTTGAAATGGATGTCTAGTTCCGATGGCAATACAGTTTAAAATATTCGTAGGTAATACAACAAGTGTATTGGTGATTATCGAAATAAAAATTCCTTCGACTTTGAGAAACAAAGTATGTTGCTTGGCAACCACACGAGCGCGAAGCGCGAGTGTGGTTTCCTAAAGAAACATAATTTGTTTCGAAAAAAAGATGGAATTTATGATAATCATCGGTACACGAGTTGTATTTGTTAAGACTATTCCATGAATGAAATCAAAACCATTTTTATTTATTATTAATGTTAATATTGAAAGTACAGTTAGTGCTGTTGAATATTTTAACGCAATTCATATCGAGTTCGCCCTTTGTACTAGTAGATTGCGTATGTGAGACAGCCTACTACTGAATTCAACCTGAAACACTAATCCCACATTCAAATTCTAAAACTATGCAACTAACAAAACATAAATATCAAATTGAGGACTGCCGTCATAATGAAGAAAGCCGTCTGCAAAAGTACTATTTGGCGTAAACTGCGCAGAGCAGCTGTCTTGGTATTTCAAACTTCCCGCTATTTCAGTGACCATTCACAGGGCGCGTCTTTCGTTGGTTGTCTTTAGGTTTGTTCGCGTTCATAAAACAAAAACCATCAGACGCATGCGCAGTTTCACAGAACTGTACGCATTTTTTGAGTTCTGTGGGACTACGCATGCTTGTGACGGTTTCGGGTTTCGGACAGTTTATTTTGTGAACGCGAACAAGTCTATTAAATTGTTCAGTTAATTGGTAGATAGATAGTGACTCATCGTTCATTTTCATGCTTTTACGGGAATTGAAAGGGCGGAGTTTTGGTTTACGTGTATGCAAAATTTGTCGAAAAGTTGATATGAATGAAAAGTGAAGCGTATAATGGTTTGGGTCAAAGTTCGGTGTTGTGTCATTATACCAACTTGCTGGTGGGGTAAGTTTGTTTTATAAAACAACCAATGACGAAGTGAACTACAAAGGTATCTAATAGCCAATCAAGTGCCGAACTACAAAATCGAAAACGAAAACATGCTGTTTTCAATTATCAATATGAAAATTTCCACCAATCAAAAACGCGTATTTCAGCATGAGTGGAATAGTCGCTTATATGAGTACCTAGGCGACCGAGATTTCCGATCTAATATGAACTACAATCATTTGAATAGCGAACGTAAAAGCCGCATTGGGAAATTCTCACTATTATTATTATTATAATTACGTTAATATTGTGGAATTCTTTGATTCTCGTCAGTCATTTATATAAGGGTGATAATTCGGATTATTCGAAGTGGGTGAAAATTTAATTTAGAAGTTCACATCATTACCTTTATTATTATTAGTGAAATCACGTTTTTTCAGGAAATACACCTATATGGATAAACTTGAAAGGGGAAACCTTATCTGAATAGAAAATTTGATATGAATTGTTAGAGCCGTTTCCGAGATCCAAAAATTCACATATTCGCTGATAAACCTGCTTCGTTCCTTTTGCGAATAAAGTGATTGATCCTTCTTGACAGCTGCCGGAATGTATGAAACACATTTCATAAGTCGTGTGAAATATTTCCGTATATAATTATGTTCATTAAATTATTAATAGTATATTACACATCGAGGTGGGAACAGATTCATTCCTGTCCTGAGATTAGTTAGTTAACCGAGACGCAAAGCTTGTTGTTACTGTACTCAATAAGTTTGAAAACCCTCAGATTAAAAATACTAATGACAGTTGAAACTTCCTACCGAGGTTTGTATACTATTTTATTTACAACCATCATATTTCGATCAAAATTGATAAACCTCTGTTTCGTTCTGAACATAACTAAAATATCACATTTAACGACAAATTACCAAGAACGCGGTTTTCTCACAATAGTCAAGTAGATATATTGTTACCGTAACAATAAAGTCAATAAATGTCAGAAAAATATTCAACTAGAATAGATGATATGAGGGTGGAAAAAGAGGGCGGGAAATGAGGGCGGGAAGTGAGGGCGGGAAGTGAGAGCGGGAAGTGAGGTCGGGAAGTAGAGGTGTGTAATGTGACACTTCCCATATGGTTGTAAATAAAAATAATTATGTATGTTGTGGAATAAATGTTATTGGTTATTTGACATATTTGCCAAATAATTTGATAAAATATAACTCGACCGTCGTTTATCAAATCGAATAAATTTTGGAATTTCCACTAAAACATTTTTGATTTAGAAAATTCATCTCGTTAAATTCGAAGATTTATTTTCAAAGGATAAAACCCGAGAGCTTTTAAGCTCGAGAATTGGAAAATTTATTCTCTGAGGTCTTGCTATATTACCCCCGATAAAAATAAATAATTATGAATGAGTTATTTGACGCATTTGTCATTGTCTGGAACGAAAGTAAAACTATAAGAGGTGCCATACTAACATATCGTATTCACCACAACACCTTTTCCCTGATCCCACCTACTTGAGATGAACTCTGATGATAGGATGAAAGGTCTCACTCAAAAAAGGACAGCTACGGACAACTCCAAGACAATAGTTCTTCGCAGTGTTCTTCTTCTTCTATAATTATGGCCTTTTCTCGTCGGAGAAATTAGCCAGGTCGTTCTTCGCAGTGTTCATGAACTGAAATACCCTTGCTGACAGCGTGGTTACCACGCCTGATACGAAAACTTGAATGGGGTGAAGGGAAAAAACAAGGAATGTCATGTTTGTCAAGGAATCAAGATTGTATCATAAAGACCAATTCGGTCTCGTTATCTCCCACCTATACGTCTGTTGAAAACTAGAATAGTCTATCCGTAAACATGCCTTGAAATATCGTGGAACGATCAAGAATGTCCGCCCGGTAAAATGCGATTATTTCAGTACAAAGTTATTACGACATTTCTAGTTTTTTCCTTTCACCCTTCACCCTTCACTTATAAGCAGATATGACGCTTATACAGGGTGTAACATAAGTACGTTAAAATATTCAAGTGACATATTCCTGAGACAATTTTAAGAAAAAAAGTCTATATAAACTTGTGTCCGGAAATGCTTCGTTTCGGACATACAGGGTGTTGAAATTGAATTTTTTTTTTTCGCTTTTTCAAAATAACTTTTGCAAGAAATAAGTTATTTGCACGAAATTTGGTACCCGGTGATTTTTTGGCGTGGAATATTATAATTTCGTATCAATTTTCATGTAACATCTAGAGGGCACTGCGTACGCTGTCATTATTCATTTCAAATTGCCCTAACATTTTTGACAGTAAACTTTTGGTACTTTCCATGAAAGAACCTCATTCTCACACCTTTTCCAAGTAAAAAAGTTACACTTCCTCAACAACGCTGGAGGTGACCGTTTTCGAAATATTTACAATGTTCCATATAGATGCATGTTACTTAGCTCCTAGGGCGCAAAGTGAAGTTGCTGAGAACATTACTAAAACTATGTATGTGGTAGATCTCGTCAAAATAAACAATTTTTTTCCTATAAAACGTTTATCAAACAATGATTCGTTTTCGAGATACAGATTGTTGAAATTTTTCTTAGCAACTTCACTTAGCGCCTTAGGAGCTAAATAGGTAACATAAATCGATATAGAAAATTGTAAATATCTCTACAACGATCACCTCCAGCGTTGTTGAGGAAGTGTACCTTTTTTACTTGGAAAAGGTGTGGGAATGGAAAGTACGAAAAGTTCACTTTTTTTCTTGAAATTGTCTCAGGAATTCGTCACTTGAATATTTTAACCTACTTATGTTACACCCTATAGCACCTGTTGAGAATATCCAAAAGATTATTTATTATTATTATTTATTAAAAAAATTAAAGCTTGAAAAGTTTCCTAACAGAAAGTGTTTGACTAATTTTTCTGTATGAGCTACAGTTTTCGAGAAAATCGAAAATTGAAATTGAGATATTGTTTTTATTTCACATTATCACATCTGTAAAAACGGGTGTATTGAATTGGGAGTTCCACGTCCATGAATGATAAAAATTAAAAATATAAGTGACGAGTACTGCCACGGTAAGTTCTATCAAGGTTAAAATACAATCAATCTGAGATCGGTATAAATTTTTTCACCAATGAAATGCTACCTTGGACACAGTCACTGTATTAAAGGACCCCGCACATTTAGCACGTAAAATGGCTTTCGGCTAATTTTGCTCAAATTTTGATATTTGTAGATCTTGGCATCCTCATTACGTAGTCCAATTTACATATCGATCCTATGACCAGTTTTCGAGGTACAGGGTGTCAAAAATTCGATTTTCGCTATTTTGGGTATTATGCATCGATTTGATTTTTTGCTCTAATTCGAAATTGAACTGTCTTAGAAATGAACTTATCATATCTGAGTTGTAGCTCATGAGTCCCTCCATACAAATTAAAATAATTTCTCACAAAGGGTGTTGCATTACATCATGACAAGACAATGTTCATAGAAATAGTTAAAATTCAATACCATAATCGTTTTGATTTTCACTCAAACCGTTAAAATTAGAAAGCAAACTGCTAGAATTTGACAATTTTTTATAAAGTATGGGTCTTGATCAACTACATGAGGATTCATATAATTGCTTGTCCAACTGTATATAGTTTTCTAGATACAGGGTGACAATTTGAATGCTTTCAAATGCTATATCTCATGAATAAAATTGTATAATCATTACTAATTGTCCATAACTGTAACTAGGATATGAAAGTTGAACTGACTCATGAAATAATCCTTCCTATCACCCCCCCCCCCCATTATAGCCAACCCCCATCACGCCTTTGATTTACAGCCACCTGCACTCCAATACTTTCAATAGAAATCTCTACTTGTGATTCCTCATTGAATAACTGGTAAAAGTTGATCTATTCTCCCTCTTCTTCAAACAATTAATTGACTATTATTTTTGTGAACATCTCTGCGTATGGGAATGAAATGAAAAAATCATCAATATTTTATATACCTGAATAGGTATTTTCATACTCTAAGTAGTTAGTTATAAAAAATATATTAGTGTCTCACGACAGGAATAAATCTCTTCCCACCTCGATGTGTAATATACTATTAATAATTTAATTAACATAATTATATACGGCAATATGTCACACGACCATGCACTTTATTCCCAAGAGGAACGAAGCAAGTTTATCAGCGAATTAATTTTGACAGATGAGGTAAATAATCTCCAAAAAATGTTTCAGTATTTTTTTCAAAGATTCATTATAATCGAAGTATGTGTTGGTAATAATAACTCAATAACTACCATTTCTATCTTCCAAGTGGTTCTTATTATACGCACACCACATAATAATATTCTACGAAACAAATAATATTCTTCCCATTGAATTTGATCGTCTTTCCCTTATTAAAAGTTGTAAAAATAATAGCTTAATGTCAAGAGCAAGCTGAAATGTTTCATCAGAAGTATTATCACCCATAAACGTAATCTTTTATTAGACACTTCAACACATAATAATGAACTCATCTTTACCGTGAGTGCCAAGATATTATACCAAATCATGTCGTAAATCCTGAGCTTGGTTTAATGTAATATATTTATCTAATATACTAAACAAAATGACAATCGTTCATTGCGTTGGAAAAGCTTGATGGTAAAATCTTCTTTTCACCGCCTGCAGAGGATATACACTGTGACTCATTTAAAATGGAAGCAACCTTAGAAAACGTACATTATTCAACCGATTGGAATAATTTTTTTCATTGGGTAGACATTCAAAAAGTCTACTAGGACACCAAATTTTGCATGAATGGGTTTTCATTTTCTTTGGTGGTAATTCCTAACCAAATCAAGGATCAAGGATAATAATCATTGTTTTATCAAAATTAGCACTTGCTATAGTATCCTTCTAGACGAAATATCAATATTCACATAAAATATGAACATAATAGACATTTTTATATCACTGTGCAACAAGAGGTGCATGCAGTATGATGCACAAGACACGAGACAGACTTTGCCAAAAATTATAGTAAGACTGGTACCTTCGTCAAATTGTTGAATCGTGGACATCTCAAATGAAATATTGTTAAAAATACGTTCTAGCTATTAAACATGATGAACAAAATTAAATATTAGAATGAAACTGGTACCTCACTTAAATTTTTGAATCGTTGATATTTCAAGTGGAAGTGCTTATTTATTGATGATTTGTAAAGATCCCAAATATCGTTGATGATATTGGCTACTTCTCCGACGATAGATGGCGCTGATGTATTCCTTGTTGATGACATGTGGCGAACATATTTTTCTCTCTAAACGAGTAGCCATCTTTTTTCTATTTGCGGTGATATTTTTGACAAGCTCGGTATGTTTTTTTTGATTAATTAAATTTAAAACCCTCTGTATATATATTTCTTCCTCTCTCGATGACGCTAGATGAACGCCGCCATGTTTCTTTCTCTAACGAGCGGCCACAGCTGAAGTGGTCATCTTTTTTTTTTTCTATTCACGATATGGGTTTTTGGGACGCATTGTACAAATTTGTTTTCAAATTGAATAATTTGTGAGACTTCCCTGTACAACGAACTATGATGTGCGCTGACCATTCAGACGCCGCCATGTTTCTTCTTCAAATCGTGGCCATTTCAAACGAAATATTGTTGAAAAAACGTTCTAGCTATTAAATGATGAACAACATTAAATATAGTACAATGAGACTGGTACCTTCGTCAAATTTTTAAATCGTGGACATTTCGAACGAAATATCGTTGAAAAAGTTCTAGCTTTTGAGAGGAAGTTGTACTATACTATAAACAGTGTATGCAAACGTTCAGTAGTCCCTCACTTTTTTGGTTCATTTTTCACATTAAGTTAATCAAAAAATAAGTACATATTGGTAAAGATGTTATCTATGTTCCCATTTTCTCACTTTTTCAAAATTTTGTTTTAGTTTTTTCTGAAAACAACCGCAAAAGTTCATGTTTTTTGATGAGTTTTGATGATTTTTTCCATTTTTTGGGAAAGAACCAAATCAAATTTGGAAAAAGTGAGAAAAGGGAACATCTTTAGATCTTTACCAACACGTCCATAATTCACTATCACTATTTTGATTCAAAATAGTGATAGTGAAAATTTCGGCCGCGAAAGCCTTAGCCAATTTATCAAACGTCCATAATTTTTCATCCACTAATTATGAAAAATAAACTTTGAAAGTTAGTAACAACGAAACCTTTCATGGCAACATTTTGTTGGCGGAGAGTAATCCCCAGATCTTTCAGTATTCAAGGTATCACTTTCACTTAAACATGGACAGAATAAAATATCAGAATAAGACTGGTACCTTGGACAAATTTTTAAATCGTTGATATTTCATATGAAATATTGTTAAAAAACGTTTTAGCTCCTGAACAATAACTCAATTTAAACATATATGACATTTTAAAACCAGCTTGAAAAATAGCCTTCGCCAAAAATTGGAAACAACTGGTACTTTCGTCAAATTCTCAAATCATTGCTTTCAAATGAAATATTTTTAGAAAAATATTATGAACATTAAATACGATAAAAAAATGTTCCATAATGTTACAATATAAATTATTAGTGAAAAAATCAGCATAAACATAGATGGCATTTTTATATCAGTATGCAAAGAGAGGCGGTATGAAGGAAAACTTGGGACGCAGCCTCCGCCAACAATTTTATTAAAGCTTTCGTCAAATTTTTAAATCGTAGATATTTCAAACGAAATATTGTTGAAAAACGTTCCAGATATTAAGCATGATGAGCAAATGATGTTCTGTAATATTGCAATGGATGACATTTGTAGAAAAATCAATACCTACAAACATGAATGGCATATATCAGTTTGCACAGAGATATGCGGTAAGACTCGAAAAGTGCCCTTCGCCATAAATTTGAATATCCGTCAAATTCTCAAATCATTGATTTTCAAACGACATATTGTTGAAAAATCGTTCTGAACATATAACATAATGAACAATGGATAGATATATAGATTCAAAGTTTTCAAATAAAACAGTTGAAAAACTGAGTCGTATAACATCATCAATAATTTACATCACAAAATACAAATGTCTCTTGATATAACTAAAATACAATAAGTATAAATATATATATATATATTATGTAAAACATTTATATTCAGTACCCCATGTTGCACATGGTTTTAGTCTTGTTTAATTTTTCAACATCGTTGTTAAGCGACCAATCTCACTAACATTGTAAGTATTGGACTCTCATCCTCACCAGTTTACCATAGTTTCATCCATTTTTGTAGCTCCCTGATGATGACAGTAACCACTGTCGAAATAATGGAAGTATAATGTTATAAGAGTACACTTGCGTTTTGCTGCTGCCCCAAAAAATTGTCAAGATTTGTTTCTAACTGGTCAGCAATAGACTACCTCTTGGTAAAAAAATTGGTAAAAAAATTGTATTCAAATTAAAAATACTTCTCCAGGAATTATTTTAATGAATATGGCTCAATGTCACACAACAGATCAAAATAGTATATTAAAGTATGAGTGGATAAAAAGGTCTTTCAAACACGCGCGAATTTTCCTTCTAGGCTTGTGTGACCTGGTATCCAGACTGGGGTAACGTTGTTGCATTGTGCTAGTCGATTTAAGGTGTCTCTACAGTTCCATACTGCTCTATATTTGAAGCAGTTGGATTCAAGCGCTGTCAGTGCTACTTGACTATCTTGAAAATATTTTTATTGTATTTCCCTTACACACATTTCAATGGCATACACCTCTGTCTGGAATATCGTACCTAATTTACCCATACTGAATGAGCGGCTCCGACGCCCTCCAAAGTTTTGGAACCATCGGTGAACCAACGTTCATTTACCCTACATAGTTCAGTTTCATTCCGAACCCAGTCTTATCTTTCAGCGAAGACCACCGTGTAGGACGTATGAAGGTTGGTGAGTTTTAGGCATGATGTCTGAGGAGATTCCCAGAATGTTGTGAGTAATTATGCCCTCCAGCAAGCTACTGCTTCTCGTGACACATGCCTAAAGTAGACTAATGCCGCTTGGCAGCATCTGTACGTTACCCATCTTGACTCTTTCTCCAGAACTATGTGGTGAGGAAGTAATCTGAGACGGACTTCCATTGCTGTCGTTGGCGTGGGGCGAATGACCTCAGTAATCGCCAGGCACGCCTCTCTCTCTAGTCCGTTAAGTTTAGCCTAGGCTATTTTTTGTTGGCCTCTGCTCCACCAGACTACAGAACAATACATGATCATTGGTCGTATGACAGCCAATATACTTGTTTTTCCTACTCATGTATATGAAAATGATCATTTTACAACTGGATACCTTTCAAAAAAGTAATAGCTTTTCACTCTAGAGATGAAAATTAAATAAATGAATACGATCATGCGACAAATTGATTGATTTTTGACATTAATAACAGTTAATCTCACTACTTGGCACTTGAATCAGCAAACGAACGTCACTTCGTTTGACAGTTTATAAAAATGTATGTTCTAACAATTTTAATCCAGTATTTTATAAACAACGTCTATTGAAGAAAAAATAGCATCTCCTACTCCAAAAGAAATTAGTTATTCACCTAAGTGCGGAAAGTAGTATTTTTCCACAAGCGACGGCAGTTGCACGAACGACGCGGAGCAGAGTTCGGGCAAACCGTCAATGATTTTAAAATCGTACGGAAAAGAACAACTTTCAAAACGAAAAATACCATCTTTTGTCGAAAAATAAACTATTGGTGACATGCCGCATATTTTGCCACATATTCATAATGATAGGCTAGCCTTTCGCATAGTCTTTTCTAAATGCTAGTTCCGGTCCAGCTTTTTATCTAGGGTTATTCCCAGATATTTCGCTTCACTCGCAAAAAGAATTGTTACACCATTGATGGAAGGAGGTATTGAATGTTCCAGCTTCCTTTTTCTGGTGAACGGTACCATGGCCATTTTGTTGGGGTTATAGGACATTTCCTCCTCACACCATTTGTATATGGTATTCAATATATCCTGAAGGACGTAAGAGTGTTACGGATCAATTTTCAGAGTTTAGAGTTTGTATAAAATAGCTCACCTCATCTTAAGTATTCATCATATTTTCTTGTTCAATTTTCTATTTTCTGTTATCTTCTTCAATCATCCATCTTTTCCTATTAATTACATTCAGGTAATTCTCAATTAAACACAACAATTTAAGATTTACCTGAACCCACCCCAACGACAGCTTTACGACTAGCAGTTTCTTGATGCCCATCGACAACACAACAAGCGAAGATAACTGCTAGCTACTAAAATCATAATCTTATTATCTCCAATTACTTTCGATTCAATAGAGGTATTTTGTATAATTTCGATTCCAGATTGTTTTTATATTCTTGGCTCCCAAAGGTAAACATATCACCTGTCAGGCAATGCCCATCTATACATCATCTGTCAGGATGGCTGGTAAGGAAGTTTTGACATAGGTTGAGACTGTCACCTGCTTTGGTCTTTTCTTCACTGGCTTTCAGCTGAAAAGAGGTCCATGTGCTTGGCTCAAATCGCAAATTTGAAAGATGAAAGAGAAATTATAGTAGTAATGAAGTAGCTCTTCAGAAAAAGGCAAACATAACTGTGGATTTTATTTATACCACTATAAATTTCACCACTACGTTACGGCCACACTCCATCCCAGGTATATCGTTATCTCACCATTCAGTCCTTTCTACTAACACAGTTTCCTTAGTTCTCCGTCTAACTAACCTGGGATATTCATAGATGAAGCAGGCCATATACATAATCAACTGAAACACTTCCAGGCCTTTCTCAGTACCCCCCTGGGGTGCTTCCATCCCCCACCGGGTATACCATCCATTCGTACTCGCCAAACACTCTAGCGAAAAGAACCAGCGTCACGTTCCATCGCCCCCTAGTGCGCATCCCGACTACGGAGTGCTGGAGCCCCCACGGTCCTGACGATTGCTAGAACCGGCCTGCCTATCCCCGAATTAGCGGCACTGATGATTGACAGCTAATACATCCATTCAGATAAGCTTTAGAATTAATATATTAAGGTAGTACTTCCCTTACTTTCGGACTCAAAAGTTTTGAAATTGTCCGCGCGGATTTCTATAGTAGAGTCAGTCGTTTCAACCCAGAGTGTACATGCACACACAAAATCAGGATCTCAGCCATTCAAGAAAGCTGGCAACTTAGCAATTGTTACATTCTGAGAGACAAGTGTGACAAACCAGTCATAGTCCAGGAGCCAGACGCAAAAAATTTCTCTCAATTTACGTAGACCTGTTTTTTCTTATATTTGATTACAGTATTTGCCTTTTTTTTGTAACAGAAACCCTCGCAGGCGAGCGCTCAACAACTCATCAATACTCGGATGACTGATAAAGGAACTAATGGAAACCGAACAACCAAACAAACAAATATTCAATTTTATGTATTGATTACATCAAAAGAAATTCCATTAATATTTCACAGAATTTTCTGTCCCTGGCTCACCACCTATTATGTCGAAGTAGCACGCTGACAAGTTCTTTCCCTCTCCGTTTTACATCGTTCTTGCTCTTTTCCTGGAGGCGCAGCATCGTTGCCAAACATTTCAAGTGTACGGCTCAAGCGTGAAAACTTTATGTACTTTCGTACTGAATAACTCGAGAATAAAACACAAGAACTGGTCGAAATTCTGATAATAGCTCCGTTTTTGAATAAAAAATAAGTGTTTTTCTAATCGGTCGTAAGAGCGGTTCATGAAATATTTATGGTTTAGACACATTTCTGTACTGCTTTTCTATACCATATATGTAAAAGTAATCGATTTTTTTATTACATATCTCAAAAACGAAATACACGAAAGATCTCAAAATTCAGGGGACTGAAAAACAATATTCAATTTACATTATACATCGATTTCAGCCTTTTCGTAAAAAACCGTTTGAGGGAAGTACTACCTTAGAAACCGATCTCATACGGCTTGCTGGCTTTCATTCCTTACTGCCTTGCAATGTGTGCATAATTTCGCGGTTTTGCTAAAAGAAGCAAACTTACCGAGGTGAAAATATCGTGTAAGCTTCTTGTATGATCATACAAAAGGTATTTATATTGATTTCCATGTTATAATATCTAAATTTAAGATAGTTATTTCGATTTTCATGAAATATCAGCAAAGCAACAGTTGGCATTATCAGTGTCCATCGATCAAGTGACAACTGACAATCGAAGCTCCGCCTTCTATTTCCTCTTCTTCTTCAAACTCTCTCTTCTGCTTCTTCACTTTCCTACTTAAGTGCAATACACACTCTAGACTCCAACGCATAGCCTTTTCAGTTATTTACCCACCCCACTTAGCCGGGCATTTCCGTATACAACAATATTAATCCTTGCTGCTCTCTTTCCCAGGAAAGCGGGTAGCAAGAGATCGTCGTAAGAGAATGGCCAACTGATCATTCACCCGGTATTACGTTACTTTTATGTCAATCACCGTTTCCGTGATATCCAATAACTCTTCGGAATTTCCCCAATTAATCAAATCTTCTGAAACTCATTTTACGATTCGAATGGATGGCATTATAAAAACATTGTCGAAAGTAGGCAGCAGATAATATCTCGGACGCCTCTCCCTTTTTCGACAACAGCTGTTCTCAGTCGCACCCGCCATGATTTACTGCTTGTTCTGATTACAATTTGATGATTGTTCCTCCTAGCGCAACTCTTCATATAACATTATACACGCCAAAGTTAAGAAAAGTGGCTAAGACATTAATGTGAAGTTAACTTTTATGAAATATTAAATTCATAAAATGTTATGGCGGTGCTACGGATACGCGGTTACTTTTGATGAACGATCAATTGAAACTTCAAACTCTTCCATTAGAACTGATGGAAAAGTAAGAAGGATCGTGGCATCTGATGCATTGCTGATAGTGAATCATAAAATTTTACGCTTTTTTCAATGGCAGAAAAACTGAATGTAATTTAGTGAAATCTAACATAATTTTTCGGACATGATTCAAATAATTCAGTTATGGTTTTGGTATCAAGCTTTTTCAATATTAGTATGAACAAAATATATAAATCGTTTATTAATCTTTCATCGGGTCCAGTGGCAATGAAAAAGGGTCAACTCAAGACAATATAAACTTGATATCCCAAGTCACACAATTCTGTTCACAGCACATTCTTTTTTATTGCAGAACAATGCATATATACAGAGCTAGTTAAACGTATGGACGGCCCAATTTATGTAAGTTAATATGAGAGTTATAAATGAAAATTGAAGGGTAATCCATTTGGCAGTTTTTTGTGTATTCATATATTTTTTTGATGTGCCATTTGTAGAGAAGTGACGTCATCGGCAATTGTTTCATCATGATGAATACCGTTAGGAATCTTTTTTTGTTTGTTTCGGTAGTACTAATATTTTCCCAACTTACATTCTTCCATATTCTTCCATATTCTTGTGTCCACCTCTATAATTCACTTATCTATTTCTTGATTTGTTAAAAAATTTGCTCAGTCTGGAAATAGCGGTATGGCAACTTGAATAAGACAGTGGCATACGTGAAAAAAATTGTTATAATGCTACATTAATATTTGTGTCATTAAGATATTTCAATATTGAAAGTTGAAGTAATATTTGATATGAAGATAACGTGGTGAATACAATGTATAAAACATGATGAAACTATGGTCTATTTCGGCAAACCTAATGGACAAATGGACTACATTTCGAGTATTTAATTCACTATTTTTTTTTAAACCTTTTTTTTTCTATCAAATATTTCTTTAACTATCAATAAAAAAAATTGGTGTTTGAAACCTAAAATCATCCCAAATATCGTAATTGACATTTCTTAATGAAAGAACTATTGTTAATGTTAAAAAAAAATTATATAAAAACGTACGTACGCCACTGTCTGATTCAAATTGCCATAACGCTAAAATGTCCGTCTGGCTACTTACATTCCTCAACTGATGGGAATTGTGAACAAATCAAGCAACAGGTTAGTGAATTATAGTGGTGTGCACAAAAATACGAAACCCAATGTATCCACCAAGAAACTTGGAATAGTGATATTATTCAAAGTTTCTTGGAAATGAAATGAAAATGGGAGAAAAACAGGCTTCCTAACGATACTAAACAAGATATATGGTTCGATTAAAAAAAAACGATGACGTCACTTCTCCACCAATGGCACGTCAGAAAAATATTTGGTTTCCCAAAAACGTGCAGCGTGTCCATGAATGCTTATAATCAGTAAGAAGATCTGCAAACCATACGTATATTTGAAGATACGTTTATTTCGGATTTACGAAAAATATCTTTCCAACAGCAATGAAATGCTTATTGCAAATGGAATTTAACGTATTCAAGCAGTTCATTTTCACCTTAACGCTGAACATTTATCAAGCATCTGGAAAATATCAATGAAATAGTTGTTCCAAATGAAATTGATTAACGTATATTTCCAAGACATGTTCATGTTTACCATGAACGTTTTTCATAATTATCACGATTCCAAATGTTATACGTTGAGCTCTTTTGAACTCACCAAATCTATCGGTAACGATAAGAATAATATAAACATATACTTCTCATATGTATTACCTCAATAGTGAAATAGTATCACAATAACTCTACCTGATTTATGAAAAACATATTGGTATTCAAGCAGTTCATTTTCACCTTAACGCTAAACATTTATGAAGCATCTGGAAAATATCAATGAAATAGTTGTTCCAAATGAAATTGATTAACGTATATTTCCAAGAAATGTTCATGTTTACCATGAACGTTTTTCATAATTACCACGATTCCAAATGTTATACGTTGAGTTCTTTTGAACTCACCAAATCTATCGGAAACGATAAGAATAATATAAACATATACTTCTCATATGTATTACCTCAATAGTGAAATAGTAGCACAATAACTCTACCTAATTATGAAAAACATATTGCTAAAAAGAAAAGTGAAAAACAGTATGTTATTTTGAAAGTGATATTCACCCTACAAAATATAATTATATTTGTACTTCACACAAAAGTAAACTGTTTTGGCTGGTTTCCGGGTTTTGCCGTGGTCTTTTTTGGTTTAAATCTCAAAACGTTTCAACTGCAGCTGCGGCAGTCATCTTCAGTGGCGTAGTCTAAGTACTCTTCTTGACGTATCAACTGAAACCGTTTGCAGTTGAAACGTTTGGAACGGTTGAAACGTTTGGAGATTCAAACCAAAAAAGACCACGGCAAAACCCGGAAACCGGCCAAAACATTGACACTAGACGTGAAAGCCTACATTCCTATAACAGAAGTAAACTGTTTTGAAATAATGAAAAATGGATGATCTAAATTTGATGATTTAAATGTCAAAATTTCATCGAGATCTGTCCATAAATAAAAAAATGATAAGGTAATAAAATTTGAGAAATATGTAAATGGAATTTCACGAAAATGTCATTTTATCTCATAATTTTTATTTATTGACAAATTTCAATGAAATTATAGTCAGTGATATTTCGAGACTCCCGTAACCCGGTTGTGTAGTCAAAGTTTTGATAAAAATTCCGAAATTGAATTGGTGGATTGATTAAACGGCATATTTTTCAAATTTCATTCCCATAACTTTTTTATTGATTGACGCATTTCAACGTTATTTACATATGAACCATTTGAAAATGTCGCGAATCCAGTGGTGTAGTCAGTTTTTTTTTTTTTTTAAATCGCTAGTAATTTTTTTAGATTTTTTACTTTGAAAAATAAGATAAGTTGGCCCTGGAAATGGAGATTCATTCATGAAATTTGGTGTCCTGGTAGACTTTTTGACTGTCTACGTAACGAAAAAAAAATCATTCCAATCGGTTGAAAAATGCAAGTTTTAGAAGGGTGCTTGCATCTTAAATGGGCCACACTGTATACGGTAAGAACCAGTTGAAAATGATGCATCAACGTTACATCCGGTTTGCCAATTAACGTTATTATTAGTAAGTTTTGT
This sequence comes from Chrysolina haemoptera, assembly GCA_958298965.1. NCBI lineage: Eukaryota > Metazoa > Arthropoda > Insecta > Coleoptera > Chrysomelidae > Chrysolina > Chrysolina haemoptera. The sequence goes on from OY282585.1 coordinate 12,896,625, forward strand.
TGACTCGCAAACAGCTAAATGATGTGAACGAGACGTAACAAGAATTGAATCACCGATACGTTCTGAGAATGAATCAAAATTTGTTAGGCATGAAATAAAGTTACAAAGATTTTGTGGTCTTTACCAGTGACGACACAGATTATAACATTTTTTCCACTAGCGTGCGGAAAAGTCCACTTTTCCGCACTCATTTTAGTTTTGAAAGAGTCACTTTTCCGCACTAGTGCAGAAAAGTTTTTTCTTTTCAGTGCGGAAAAACATTTTAGTGCGGAAAAGTAGATTTGGTTAATTTTTGCGGATTATACTGACATTTAAATATTGCGTCGCAGAAGGTTAAAATAGAAAACTTACCAAGTATGGTCGTATTGTTTAATATATATTCAATAATAAATGTTCTCTATATTAACTTTTGGGTGTTTTTTCCGCTAGTAGAAAATATAGTGTACCTAACACGAGTGTAAAGTGTCTTTTCCGCACGCGAATTCTGGACGAACTCCGCTAACGCGTCATCGCGTTGTTCGGCCATCTGCAATCACGTGCGGAAAAGTATCACTTTCCGCACTTGTTAGGTAAACTACTATTGCAACATATAAACTATGTTTTCTCAACTACGTCGCGTCGTCATGGTTAAAAAATTGAACGTTAGCACACCTTACGGGGATGTTTCCTGCTATAAACTCTATACGTTCAGAGATATTCAAAAAATATGGAAAAAATTACTATTTCAACCCTTTTACACAAAGACATCGTTATTTGGCGAATTACTTCGATTCGATCCCTCTCTACTACCATTCCGACACTGCACTCTGATTTATATCCACCAGATGTTGCCCTAATGTCATCCACGTCGCACGCCGCTGTTCTCCAAATGACACGGGTGGGCGCACTTACAACCGGTCAGACACATCGTGATGACTACGGCTATTATGTCGTGATCGAGAATTCGATCTTTTTTGATATTCTCCGACATAATATCCCATTGCCGTTTTCGGGAGTTCTTACAGCCGCTCAGATATGCACTTCATGAGATTGTGAAAATGTGAAGGAGGTGCAAGAGGATCGTTCGCGAGATATTGTCGACGATTTCTGCTCGGAATTTTCGCCCAAGGCTTATTACAAATATTTCTATGGGAATATTTCAAAAGACTTGAAAAGGTTGAGAGATTTATTCAAGTTGGCGCCGTTATGGTGGTTTGTGAATTATTTCAATTACGTGGACGTTACTCACGTTATCTTTTAGATTCATGACGGAGACTTCCGTGGGGTATTTTCATGTTTGTGCCATGCAAAATTATTTTCTAACTTATTACCCACATTGAGATTGAAACAGAATTTAAAGTGAACATTTTTTCATGTAATTTGACCATATCATATCTACCTGTCAATGATCAAGTCCCTATGAATGAATGGTTTACCAGCACATACAGTATCGGAAAGTTTTCATCTTGGGTATGGTGGTTTTATGAGAGCGTGAAGAATGGCTTGCTATAATGTTGAGAGAGCATTACATTTTCTACTCTACTTGCTCGAGGAAGGGGTATCGACTGAGCTGTTAATTCGTCGGGCGAGGTAACAGGAGAGGCGCGCAGTAGTGCGTAGATTTCCGTCTATACCCCAGATGAAAAGTTTCCGATACTGTATAGCATTTTTCTTATTGAAAAAATGTTTGCCAAGTCCAAAACTAACACACATAAGTAGTAATTCTGCAAGCTTTATGTTAATTTTCACCCATTTAACATATTTTCTTCATTTGCATCCCTCATCGTCTCATCATTCAAACCATTTTCGATGATATATCCTTCATTCTTGAAATATTGTCATCATATCATAAATTCATAACACTATCTAAGAGATAAATCGCTTTCGATTTTTACATATATTTTTTTTACCATCGTTGTTGCGCGATATCTTAATACTGTAGCATATTAATGAAAATCTGAATCTGAATGTTTCATGAGATGGCAATGAAGTATTCCCGACGAATTATTTCCATTAATAAAAATAGAATCAAAATTTCTCCAAGAATCTAACATAACTGTTCGATAACCCATTTTGAGTTTCTCGATAAGCACCAACTTTTTTCATATTTTTTTTTTTGCGAAATCGATAATAAAAAGTTTTCCAATTGTTGCATACTTTTGGAATGACGCTGTATAATCCAGTCATCCAAAACAACCCTATACAATCGGGAATTCGTTAGTCAGCAAGTATCCAAAAGAAAACAATTACTGCTCCTTACGACCTTTGAATTAAATCTATTTTGTATACTTGGCAAAGATTTCTACAAGTGCAACTATGCGATGCTTTTATAGCTATTAATTTAACAGAATCATTATGCGATTTATTCAAATTGCATAATAATCAAGTTACATTCAAAGCTTCATCATATCATTGATAACGACGATGTGAAAATAAAATCAACAACTTTGGTTATTATCACATTATTGTCATTTTAGCGTGCCATTTGGTATCTAGGGTATTATAAAGTAACTAACGTATCATGTTGTTTTCTGTTAGATATTACAAATAAATCACATTTTTCATTTTTCATGGAAAATGTTCCCCTTTTCAACATGAGTGCCTCCGAAGAGGTTTGTTTGTCTTGAACGATGGAAAATAGTGACTACAGTTTGTCTTTCGGTCGCAGATGATTCCACAACAAATTTTATGAATGTCCCATTCATATTTTCGACCTGAAATCATAAAAATCAGGTACTCCTATCCAGGTTGAATATGACAAACTTACATACGCCATAGGAGGGTAATGAATATTTGTGTTTTCGTGTTTAAACTAGTCAATGTTTCTATCAATTGTGGCTTTCTTCTAGGAGAACTGAACTTCTTAGTTCCCAGACTAGCCAGTAGATTCAATCCAACTTTTTATTTACCACAGGCAAAATCAAACATATTGTACACTTGTCGAATATATAAAATGTGTTCTTATTACAATACTTTTTGTCGAAATGTGGACTTTGCCCTATCTCTCAAGAAATTCACATCCATTTTGAGTCAAACTTTTGAATGAAATTTTTTATATATGTGTTCTGTGATTTTGATTGTATAAGCTGTGTTATACTTACCTCACACAAATATGTAAATTTGTACATTTACTTAAATTGTTAAAGTAAGCCATATATATTTGTGATAAATAACTATCTTATTTTTATTTTATTATACATATAGGTGTATTATTTTTATATGCAACAATTTTTACTAGTAGGTCTACCCATTGTTTGCTCATCATTTGGAATTGTTAAACGTACAAGATGTAAACTGTGTGCAATTTAATGCGGCCCTATCAATGGACTCTGTCCGTTGGGCTTTGTTTTCAAATAAATGAATAAATAAATAAATAAATAAATAAATAAATAACGTATTATATTGTGACTAATGTTTTGTTATGATGTTAATAATATGTAATGAAGATTTAACTCAAAGGATGCTTAATATTCAATGATATGATAAAATACACAAATGTTTTTATTTCATGGTACTTGTCAATCGTCAGCGAACGCTAGTTTTCGTTTAAATCGATAAATATTCTCAGCATCTGTTGGGAATTCCTGAGATGAAATCTGAAGTATATATCCAGCACCATCTCTAGGTTCGAAACAAAACATTCCTACTATTGTGGCTACTTATCACTCCTGAAGGATGAACAGTCGTGCCTTCTCATAATCTGGAGCTAAAGATTTGCGTCCCAGTTCTGCTGATACGTAATCTTGATGGACCGAGATTGTGTAATCGCACCAGGCTACGTGTCACACACAGATATTAGGAGGAATATCATGAATGCCACTATTCTTACCGGAGCAGCTAAAGGAGAGAGCATGTTGAAAAATCACCAAAGCGAAGTTCTTGGAAGTTCGACCAATACGTAGATAGTGTAGAATATTTTGAAATATAAGATTGACCGTTCTTGAATAACATTCTGGATTATTCGAGAAAATCTTAGAATGAACCATAGCAGATGATCCGGAAGTCTCTAGAACGTAATGTAAACACTCAAGTGAGTTCTCGAATGTTCGGTCACTAGAGAGGAGGCGTAGTGGTGGAGGTTTCAGGAAATGCATAGAATATAAGAAAGATAATTCTAGAATGTTCTCAAAGCTTCTAAAAAGTTCAACAAAATTTACGATCTCCGTGGAATGAACCAGAACAGATGCGGAAGGTTCTAAAACTTGCCGAGTCAGAATTTGACATTGGAATTATATGCACAGTTGTATACGTGTGCGTGCAGTGTGCGTGCAGAAGTTTCATATTAGTTGGAAACTGGTCGCGAGATCAACTGATTTGCAACCTCGGTCACAAAACAGTCGCACTGTGGGCGGTCGGCCTCAGTTGCTCAACTTTTCAGTTGCATATTAGTTGTAGGAGGGCGCGGGGTAATACACATGAATAGTACTCATTTCTGCGACAAAACTGTTGCATGTCGGCGACGGGCTTAATCTAATGTATATTTCAGCTTTGTTAGTGGTTGTTTCAAAAATGGCTTTGTTCGTTGAGTTAATAATTTGTGGTTTTATGCTAGAGTTGCTGGAAAATAAAATAATAGATATTTTTCAGACGGGTGTAAAGTGTATCTTTCTCCTTACGGGCCCTCTGGCATCAAACCTCGCATGCGGGAGGAAAAGTCATAATTTTCTCCCTAGTTAAACAAATAACTATACGTAACCCACCAGTCCTTCCCGATAGAGCATACTTTTCATAAATAAAACTTTTTAGCCGTTACATTTTCAATCAGAATCAAAGGGTGACAATGTATGTGACAATCGCAGAGATATTTCTGAAATTACTAGGTGGTCAAAATCCTGTAGGAGAGTGTTTTCATTTCAGTTCCACTGAACGATCGCATTCTCAAAGGATTATTCACGGAATTACACGCTCAACACCTAACATTGGAAAATTCTTTCCCTCTATTTCACCCAAATGGCTGAATTCCTATATCCGATTACTTATGTTTATATTTCTCCACAGGAATCTCGAATGCTCCCACAAAAACGATACCTTCTTTATAGCGAAGATTCAATTTCGAGATACCTCTTATACGTCGGTGTGCCAGGGAGTCAATCTCAGGTCTGAAAAACCAAAACGTTACCGAAAACCTGTCCGTAACCAATAACATCGGCTGCGGGAGAGTGAGATAGATTTCTACGACGTCTAACGAATACGAGGGAGTTTCGACTGGGTCTGGGTGACAGCAGCTGGAATATCTATAATTTACGAGAAAATCGATGTCGAAAATTTGTCAAGATTCTCAGTATGGATTTGCACATGAAATTGTTCATTTAAATTTTTTATCGTATCATTGAATATTAAACTCCCTTTGAGTTAAATCTTCATTACAAATTAGTAACATCATAACATCATAACAACAATACATTAGTTACAATATAATAATTAGTTACTTTATAATACCCTAGATACCGAATGGCACGCTAAAATGACGATAACGTGACAAAACCAAAGTTGATGATTTTATTTCCTTATTATCGTTGTCAATGATACGATAAAGCTTTGAATATAACTTGATTGTTATATGCAATTTGAATAAATCTCATCCTCGATAATTATAAATCTCATAGTAATCTCATTAAATTAATAGCTATAAAAGCATTGCATAGTTGCACTTGTAGACATGTTTGCCGAGTATATCAAACAGATATAATTCAACGGTCGTAAGAGGCAGTAATTGTTTTCTGTTGGATACTTGCTGACGAATTGCCTATTGTATAGGGTTCTCTTTTTTTGAAAACTGTTGACGTTTCGGAGGCTGTATCTGCCTCCGTTATCAAAACTTCTTAGAAAGACGCTGAAGAAACTGAATTTGAATTGCGATTTTGGTAATAAGACCTTTCTTTGACAGAGTCAAATGAAATCTAAAAAAAAAAGTATTCTTTGTTAATTCGATCTCATTTTTCAGATAGGCAAATTCAGTGTAGGGTACGTTACTGACAAAAATTAATTTCTTTCAAGCAGGCTTGTGAACGCAGTAACTTATCGGGCAAATTAATTAATTTGCCCTTCTACACTTGTACAGATTTCTTTGGATTAAAAATTTTTTTCATTTTCAAATTGTGGAAGGTCATAAACCCAAAAAATCATGTCAAGAATCTCTTTGATATTCAAAATCTAAATAGTTCATTAGATGACAAAGAAATTTTTCCATAATTTGAAAATGAAGATACTTTATATATTCTTAATGACTTTTTGAAAAAACAAAGAACCTAAAATAACTTTTCGATAACTGATTATGAGTTGCTCTATGAGAACCAACTTTTACCACTAATATTTATTTCTGTGAAATCAATAATAAAAAAGTGTTCCATATGTTGCATACATTTTGAATGAAGCTGTATAATCCATTTTTCATTATTAATTAATGGTCTTCCGTCAAGTTGTTTCGTTTATTTTTCAGGATTTTCCATAACTCACTTCCAGTTCACCCAAACCTTGCCCAATAGTTCCGAAAAGTATAACTTTCTGTCCTAGTTACGAAAATAACTATCAACTATCTTTCTTTCACGTTCAGCAGATGGAACGAGTATAAAGCAGACCTCCCTCGTAAACAATTTCGGGCAATACTTATGGAATGGCTATGTAGCATCTGTTCTGATTCCCAATAATGTGCAGCGCACAGGCAGCCAGGAGAAATCATATTAAAATACCTAAAGTGTACCCGGAGGTGTATTTGCCGTCCACATACCTGCTTTATGTTATGTTCCGGGATCCGGAATCGATCGCGTCAACTAATTCGACAACATTCTTTATATAGAAGTATAAAGCCCAAAGAAACCCAGAGAAAAACTTTGGAATGAGTATATGGTTATTATTTATTGATAATAAATATTGGTAGGATAATAATTCAATTCAATTTATTCACATACCATAATTTACAGAATTACCATATAATCTAATCAAATTGTATTTCTAGGAAGAAAGTTTTGGGATATTTTTGATTACTTCCAATCTCTATGTATTTTGGGGTGCTGAATCCGAATCTGAGGTTTGCTAACAAATTTTCGTGACGGAACATTGCAAAACATGCAAAGAAACCTAAAAAATCTCTTTCTTCTGCGGTTTATTGCTTATAAGTTGAAAACTACAGATTTTTCGTTGATAACCTCTTTCTCAGGCATGAAAGAGCATAAAATTTTCTACAAATTTTACTATACAAGTATTTTTCTACGACGAACCATTCGGGCTCAAGGACTACTTGTAAATTGGCATATTTCAGCTGACTGGGAAAAATCCCACTTTTTCACTACAAAACTCTAATTTATTATTCAAGTTATTTAGTGGATTCCCCCCAGTTCTCTGCGCATATTATATTTAGATCATGCAATAACTTTTTTAAAAATTACATAAAAGTTATTTAATAAATATTTCAAATGATTATACATACATAAAAGTTATTTAATAAATATTTCAAATGATTATATTATTATATATCATATATTATCCGATCTAGTTACCCCACCGCGTACTTCAGTCAAATATAGAAACTGGAAAAGATACTCAGCGTCACTCAGTGAGTGACTGAAATACTAGACAGGTAGAGACTTAAGAAAAAAGGCTCAAAATAACAAAACGGTCTGGTGGAATGAGCATCTAGAAACCCTCGGAGGTAGGGTGCGGAAGCTTTTCAACAGAGTAAAATATAACCAATATTGGACCACATACAAGGCTTAGTAAGGCCAGAAGACAATCACATGCTCAAGAATCCATAAGGTTTTAGCCAAAGAAGGTAAGTACTGTAAACCAAGTAGGTTTCTTGAAAAATAATGACAATGCCTATACTACAACATTCGAGGAAAGTATAAGGATGCTCACAGAAGCACAATTTCCATCCAAACAGGTGAACAACTTTGGAATGGAGGCTTACTACAGAAATATCGAAACCAAAATAGTATCAGGTGAGCTATCATCAGTAAAGAGGTAGCCATGACAACATTGTGCCTTCAAAAATGCATCCACCGAGTCTATAGCAAACGCTCTGATAAAAAAGGGGTTCCTCTCCTACTGTGCCACTAAACACTAACTTTAAAACCAGGGTCATTACATCAGCAATCGGCGGAATAACACTAACACCTTGAGCAAACAGGGGATGTCCGCAGGGAGGGGTGCCATCGCCCCTACTTTGGGCTATCTTCCAGAGGCTTTCATTGCCTAGGATATTTTTCATCATCACAAGACCATGCACATGTGTTTACGAGAGACAACTAGCTAGTTGTCTCTCACCTCCACTGTATGCAATGGATCGTCTCCAATGGTTTAATTTTCAAGTGTATGTTTCACTTCCAAAAGACAAACAACAAACATTCTTTTGTAGAAGTATTTCCCACAAGGAAACCCAGAGAAAAACGTTTAGAATAACTACCTATAGGGTTATTATTTATTGATAATAAATATTGGTAGGATAATTATTGAATTAAATTTATTCACATACCGATATTTATAGAATGGACTAGTTTAGTGATGTTGAAAATACTAAATTTGACGCGATAGAATTAAAATATAGATCAGAACTAGTAAATCAGTGTTTTTATTCTTTTAATCCATCAATAAATGACTGAGAACCTCCACGTACCAATTTTGAATCGAATTATTTATTGTTTATTATTATTATTATTATTTGCGTAAATTCGCGTTTTCTTAGGAAAGACACCCATATAGATATACTCAAAGACCGAAACCCCATCTACATACAAAATATCATCAATATCGTTAAAGCCGTTTCTGAGACAGTCGTAATATATTCGGTGTTTCTTAACCTGTGGTCCGCGGACCCCAGGGAGTCCGAGAATGTATGTATGGGGGTCCGCAATCTCATCTTTGGACCATTTAACAATAATAAATAAATGCCACCAAAAGTCTCATAATTGCTACGCTTACTTAACACTGCGAACGTACGCTAGCAAGCGCTGTGCGAGACTGATTGAATAAGTGAGTAAAATGGTATTATACCATCTCGATTATTCGCATTTCGATTATTTCAAAATTTCAAGTAAAAGCTGTGCCATCTCGAGTTTAGGTGAATTTCCACCTGTTTCTTACATTCATTTCAATTATCGTCTTGAATAAGGGTCCTTTTAAGATATACATATATAATAGAAAACTCAAACCACGAAACTAATGACCACTGAATTAATATAACGCCAGTTCAATTTCTACGCACTCAAATGCCCACGTAAGTTCGTTCTGGTTCGATCATACTGAATATTTACTCCTCCTAAAATGTATGTATTCAATTTCCTCGCACTCTAATGTTTACGAAATGTTAGTTCGTTCGTGTTCGATCATACTAAATAATTTCCTCTCACAAAGCGTGTGTATTCAGTTTCCACGCACTCAAATGTCTACGTATGGTTAGGTTAGGTTAGGTTAGGTTAGTTCGTTCTGGTTATATTAGACTAAATAATTACTCCTTCTTAGCCGCTTTCTTTTTGAGAGTTTCAAGACCCAGGGCTTCTTATTCTAGTTCAATTATTTGCTGAAAATGACATCTGTCAAAATCCACCAATAGCAAGCCTAGATAAGAAGCCCCAGGGCTTGAAACTCTCAAATAGAAAGCGGCTATTAAGGGCGACATAAACGAAAAAATAATGTTTTTAGTGCTTGCAATTGTGAAGTGTGGGTTGATTAGTGTGTAAAGAAATGGTCTATCAAAAAAAGGAAAAACTTTGAGTGATATTTTACTGAAAAATTCGTGTTTGAAACGGTCAATTTTCAATGTTTGGAGAGCCATATCTCGGAAAGAAGTAGAGAGCGCCGCAAAATATTTTCAGGTTCGTGTTCAGGAGACAAAACTACGTAGGTAACATCACTTTTTTGTTAATTTGCGTAGAAGCCCGATAAGCTTACCTTTACCTGAAATTTGTTGATACATTTTTTATTAAGGGGGTCCTTGAAAATTGTGCTGCATTTACTAGGGGGTCTGGGGCTGAAAAAGGTTAGGAAACGCTGATATATATCACTATTATTTTTTTTGCTTAAAATCGTGTTTTTCCAGAAGATATATAGATAAATTCAAAAAGCAAAACCTCATCTACTTACAGTGAATTCATAATCTGCGACCACAAAAACTCCCAGATATTAATTTTGAGGATTGGGCCATAATCACAAAACGTATCCTCCATTTCGGAGTCGCCTTCTTGTAAAAACAATCATAACGCATTCTCACCGGAATCATTTATACCTGCCACATTTCAAGTTATTCGGACCACTAGAAGTGGGTCATCAAAATTCACTTGTAAGATTCGATTAATGAAACAAACATACCATGCAAGTTTAATGGAAGGCGGAAGCTTGTAAAAATATAGGTTAGGTCAGTTATTTTTACTCAATAACTTATTCCAAACCTACATCCAGCTCAGTAGTTTTATTAATCAGAAATAGGCAGCTAGTACTAATAATATGTACTTACATCAAAATGATCTTCACAGACATACCTACCTATGCAGTACTTTTACGTCCAATTAAGTCACGCCTCATTAGTTTGCACCACTTCTTTTTATTCATGTCATTTGGTACATAAAAACAATTTATTGGGGTTTTTAGTTGCCGTGCTTTTACACATAGGCACAATGCAATATTTGTAGGATATTTTTTTAATTTCAGCCATCGTGTAAATAATGAACAATACACGATACGAACGGCGCAACACCGATACATTTGTAACTTTGTAAGCACCATTCTGCGAGTAGCCGAATACCAGTCGCCTCGTTCAAGTGGCGTGACGTCACACACTAGAGCGCTGCCTACTATGAAATTATTCTTTCAAGCACAACTTCAAAGTCCCAAAACTTTTAATTTCTAGAGATATATTAATGATTCTTTCACATTTTTGTTTCATTTTACTTAAACTTTTAGTATTGATCCAAAATAAAAAAATGAAAACTAGTCCATTAACATAGTTTAATTTTCAAGTGTAGGTATGTTCCACTTCAAAAAAAAAAACATTATTTCTATAAAAGTTTACGGCACAATAAAATCCAGAGAAAAACTTTAAGAATAAGTACCTATATGGTTATTATTTATTGATAATAAATATTGGTAGTATTATAATTCAATTCAATTCAATTTATCCATACTTATACCATAATTTACATAATTAACATAGTTTAATTTTCAAGTTGTACGTTCCACTTCCAAAAAATAAACAACAAACATTCTTTCTACAAAAGTATACGGCACAAGGAAACCCAGAAAAAAACTTTTAGAATAAGTACCTGTATAGTTATTATTTATTGATAATAAGTATTGGTAGAATAATAATTCAAATAAATTCAATATATTCACATATCATAATTTACAGAATTAACATAGTTTCATTGTCAAGTATATGTTCCACTTCCAAAAAACAAACAACAAACATTCTTTCTATAAAAGTATACGGCACAAGGAAACCCAGAGAAAAACTTTTAGAATGAGTATATGGTTATTATTTACTGATAATAAATATTGGTAGGTTAATAATTCAATTCAATTTATTCACATACCATAATTTACAGAATTAACATAGTTTAATTTTCAAGTATATGTTCCAGTTCCAAAAAACATTCAACCTAACCTAACCATTCAAATTGCTTGTGTTGTGGCGTTGCAATGAGTTATATAATTCATCAAATTTAGCGGTAGGTAACAGATTTCAGTAATATAAAGAAATATAAGAGAGAAGATATTCAAGATTACGAAACTAATAATAATAATAGCAAAGAAAAGAGAAGCGGCGCCGAGTCGCTCCTGCAACTTCCGAGATTTATTTAAATTGCATAATAATCAAGTTACATTCAAAGGTTTATCGTATCATTGACAACGATGATGTGAAAATAAAATCAACAACTTTGGTTATGCCACGTTATTGTCATTTTAGTGTGTCATTTGGTATATAGGGTACTATAAAGTAACTAACGTATTATATTGTAACTAATGTATTATGTGTTGTTATGATGTTATAATGTTAATAATTTGTAATGAAGATTAGATTTAAAGGATTTTAATATTCAATAATACGATAATATTGTGCAACTAGTGGGAAAAGTAAGTTTTCCCACATGTTGGACACTATATTTTTTCTACAGCTGCACAAATTCAAAGAATACACGTAATGTGACTCAATATTTATTTTTATGTTCAGCATAACTAAAATAACAATAAAGTATCCTACCTCTTAACAATTGAATAATTTATTTGAAATTGACTAAATAAAAATATTCAGATGTAAAATTAAAATTTTATTTAAAAAAACAGTCTTACCCGGATATTGAACCTTATCATAAAACTCTTGTTTAAAAATACATATACGAATCTAGCAAAATTTGAAATAGAATTCTCAAACTGACTACAAAAAGCTATGTTAATTCGAGGAAAAAGCTAAAGAAATTCTGTTAACTCTTTATCAAAGCACGAATGAAAACAACCTTAAGAATCCAAAAAACTTCTATTGGTAACCTGACAGTTGTGACAACCATTTAAAGCTGACCAGCAGCCAACTAAGTTTTTGTCGATTTTTATGGATTATCCATATATATAAATGTATGTGGTGTGGGCAAAGTGCCGTGAGAAATGATATTTCTCACAGTGTGAGCAATACATAGTTTTGAAAGGAATTGAGCTATAAGAAATACCCTACTTTTCATAGCAGTTGTAGAAAATAGTTATTTACCTAACAAGTGCGGAAAGTAGTACTTTTCCGCACGCGACGGCAGTTGCACGAACGACGCGGAGCGGAGTTCGGGCAAGCCGTTAAGGGCGGAAAAGACATTTTCCGTAAGAGTTAGATACAATATTTTTCCTATGAGTAATTTTGTACATCTTATTTATGAAAAAACAAGGTTTTTAATAAACCAGTTTTTATAATAATGCTACAAAATGACTAATAAGACAGAATTGTTACATAGATCATTTAGTTAGTCCTAAATATCATTATTTTCAAAAATACAAAAATCGTGCGGAAAAGTAAAAATCGTACGGAAAAGTAAAAATCGTGCGGAAAAATAACTTTTCCGAACGATTTTAAATCGTACGGAAAAGTACAACTTTCTAAACGAAAAATCGTGCGGGAAAGTTACTTTTCCGCACGCTCGTAGGAAAAGTATATTAACTTTAAATCCATAATTCTCCAATGTTTTTGCAACAAATAATGTGATACAACTTGTTTGCAACTTGTTTTTACGATGATATGGATATTTTGGTACTAGTATATCTCAATTTTCTCGTTAAGGACAAGGTAAGACTTTTGAATAAATTAAATATGTTTTGAATAATATAGGATTAAAAATTGAAAAATGTATCAAAAACATTATTCTACTGTTTGAAAACAGCAGACGAACTCTCAAAATGTTATAATAACTTTATTGATTTTTGTCAACAAGCGTATTCAAATAATTATATAATATGTGAAAAAAAACGAATCTCAAATTCCAAGAAGCTTTTATCTCTTTGATCCAGGCGTCACCGTTTCACATCGACTATACTAGTGAAATTTTTAAAACCATATTGAAGAATTTTTATGTAGAATGTGTAGACTAAAATCAAAAGATTAGGTGAGGATTTCTGTGGCATGAAAATGTTTCTTCGATTGAACATACCAAAATTTGTAAATGTTTCGTCTCTCCAAATGATATTGTGCCATGTGTGAATAAAATAGTCTTCATAATATCACTCGACCATGACAAATAGAGACTATTATTTTATAATTCAGCTCGAGTAACTTGTATTTAAGACAATTGTCTCATGATCGGAGCTCGGGGCTCTTTCGACAAAATATAAAAATAAACTCATACAGTTTTTAGACAATGTGCTTTCATGAAAAATTATCGGTAATTTTGATGCACTTGTGTAATTACTTTCGATAATTGCAGTGTAGTAACGCAATGGGTGTAATAATTGCACTGCCGTAACCCGATAGATGGCAATCCAAGTGAAGTCGCGCGATTTTAATGTCAGAAGTGACAACTTCATTGTGCATTCTTGAAATTTTCTACCGAATACTATTCGTTCATTGAAAATTGACCAAATAATTCTGAAAAAAATGTGTTTTTATAAAAAAACCGCTATAGGTTATTTTTTAACGACGAAAAAAATTAATTTTCAATTCACTAATGGTATTATCCCCGATAATTCCACATACCTTTTATGGACATTTTAGCACATTAGTCAAATTTTCAGGATAATTCTGACTACGCAATCTCCTTTTATTTGCAACTTGTTTTTACCATGATAAACGTCTTCAATTTCAGTACATGGTTCGTTTTGGTACTGGTATATCTCAATTTTCTCGTTAAGGACAAGGTAAGACTTGAAAAAATGAAATATGTTGTGAATAATATGGGACCCAAAATTGAAAAATGAATCATAAACATTATTCTCATGTTTGAAAAAAGTTATAATAATTTTATTGATTTTTTAAATCAATTTGATTTGGAGTATATAGAGTTTTCATTTTGTCAATAAGTGTATTCAACTGATTCAATGAAAGGAAATATGGACGAATTCTATCAAGATTGGCAAATGTTGAACATCCACTTTTCAGACCTGTATTATAATTACCTATTAACATCCCTAAATCTATTGATATCACTGTTGTACAATCGACTTTTCTTGATTCAGACATTACAGATACATATTTTTGATGATAAAATTTACGGAAAACAATTCCATAATTTCAGTTGAGGTGAGTTTATTCAGCCGTATCACTCATCGACGACTACACGAAAATAACGCATCAGAACACACTAGGAGACTGGTCAAACTTTCGGCAAATAAAAAAGGAACATTCCTGTACGCCACAAAGCTTCGGTAGCTCCTTATAAAACTTTGATGAGATTTCAGAGACACATTTGTGAACGTATCCCGCATTGAAAGGTAATGATGTGAAGAAGTTGAATGTGTTTTCTGCAGAATGACGTATATCTACCATTCCTTTGTCATCAGTTGTACAGATGTATTCTCTTGTCGCATCTCCGAAGTTATTTTAAAAAAAATCCATTTATGAAATATGTTTCCTTCGAATTGAATCAGTATTTCGGAAGGATTTTTGGGAAATCTTACCTTCAAAACCGCGGCAAACAACAATTAAAGCGGGCTATTTATTAAACAATACCTGAAAACAAAATAAGTATTGAATTGAAAATTCGAAAGTGAACCTTCTCGTCAAAGAAATTGTTGAACTATAGGAAATTAAACTCAAATTGGGTTTCGAAAGTGGTAAAAAGGGTTCCAATACAGGATTGGCCAACGAAAACTTCCCACCCGGATTCACAGGGAAAAGCCAAATTATGTTCGGAAACGCTAAATAATCAAAATTATAAAGACTAGGATTTTGGAACATTTTTTTGTCGAGGATGCATCTCGAGTATCGAAAAATCTGTGTGAAAGTGGGTGATCGTAGATTCCAACTTCATGATGTTGATTTAGGGGTAGCCCAGTTCCCAAGGATCGGTTTTAGGTCCCTTGATTTTTCTTCAGTACGTCTATGATTTACCATTTTAAGCACTGAACAATTTTTTTTGGATACAGATGATACAGGTGATTGTATCACCACTGATGCTAAAACCCTAGAAGAACTTATGCAGAGAATGAATAATTTGTCGAAATAATTTACCGAAATAGTATGTCTACAGTTTTATTCCTGTAGAAATATTTCAAATGATTATTTTGTTTACGTTAACAACAAAATAGTAATTTACGTAACAAGTCCGGAAAACACTATTTTTTTGGACGAGTGGACAAGATTCTAGGAAGCGTAGCGAGTCCTGGAAGTCTGCGAGTCCAAAAAAACTGTTTTCGGACGTGTTGCGTACACAATTTTTTCGGCAACCGTGTACAATAACAAATCGAGACAAATTTATTTTTTATATTTCTTGGTAGAAGAAAATTTCGAACATTTTAATTCTTATTTGTATTAAATATTGAAATTGGAACAAAAGATAGGTACTCACAGAAACATTCTAATTCTCATTTATATTAATATTTATTATAAAATTTGAGGATTTCCCGGACTAGTCCGGAAAGTACGTACTTCCCGGACTAGTCCGGGAAGTGATACTTTATCAAAGAAAACTCGTCCGGGAAGTAGGTACTTCCCGGACGGTTGCCGAAATAGTAATTTACGTAACAAGTCCGGAAAAACTGTTTTCGGACGTGTTGCGTACACAATTTTTTCGGCAACCGTTTAGAATAACAAATTGAGACACATTTATTTTTTATATTTCTTTGTAGAAGAAATTTTCGAACATTTTAATTCTTATTTGTATTAAATATCTAAATGCGAACAGGAGATAGGTACTAACAGAAACATTCTAATTCTTACTTATATAAATATTTATATTGAAATTCGAGCATTTCCCGGACTAGTCCGGAAAGTAAATACTTCCTGGACTAGTCCGGGAAATGATACTTTCTCAAAGAAAAATCGTCCGGGAAGTAGGTATTTTTGGGCACATATTGAGATGCAAATATAAAATGGAAAACAAATGGTGATCAGGTTTGTAGGAGACTCAATCGTAGTTACTATGTAATTTTGCAGCTGAAGAATATATTTACATTAGAGCAGTTAATAAATGTGTGATATACTCTCTCACATTCACATATTTCATATAACATTGTCCTTTGGGGAAGCACGGCTGATGCTCGTAGAGTTTTTATCAGTCAAAAAAGTATAATTCTCCTAATCTTTGACTCGGATTACCGAATGACGTGTAGAAATCATATTAAAAAGTTCAAATTACTAACGTTACCATCGATTGACTTTTATAAAAATATAAGATATTTCAAACTCAACATCAACTGCTTCTCAAAAAATGCTGACTCTCTTGATTATCCTATACGGGGATGGTGATTTATTCAGAGTTACAAAGCACTGTACTTCACGATATTTCAAACATCTCCCCAGTGATATAAAAAATATTAAAAATATCAATAAATTCAAGACAAAATTGAAAAATAGAAATATTTAGTGAAATCCTGCGTTTATGAGATTAGTGAATATTTTGTGAATTCTTGATTTGTTTATTTATTTTTTTGCTTTTTTGTATGGACGATATGTTTAAATTCATTCACCTATTTGTTTATTGTTGTGTGTGTATTGTGTGCGTATAGAAATTTTATGACTTTTACTATGGCATTTGATGATCCTAAAAGATAAATAAAGATTATTATCACTATTATTGTTATTATTATTTTTGTATCCGTTTGGATTACAGTCGGGCCCTGTCTCCGGAGCTCCGATACATCCGGAGAACGCGCTGGTGACATTTACGTCCGTGGGGTGAGCAACTACTAGGTCCGAGAATCATGTGCCCTGAGCAGACGGAGTGAACCAAGGATGACGGCCTTCTGCATTCGTCCGGCTAAGATTTCTGGCATATTACGGCAAGCCGGTATGAGTAGAGGTTCAATTTGAATAATCAATAACTCACCTGTTTTTATCAAAATTCAATTTATTAATTGCTCGAAGTAAGCCACGCTGATGAGCTTCTACGTCTGATGATCAAGCCGGCAACTAAATTGCTCCTCATTGCCCTAACCAATGATATATATATATTATTCATCCAGACCGTTTCTAACCGCCACTGCCTAGTGAGATGTTGCTACACCTTAGTGAAAATGGAAGTATTCTTCCGAATAATCTTCATCGTTTTCGATAGTATCCGTTATCATGGGATCGAGGATATTCTGAATAAGATGTAGATACACTTGTCCATTCAAATGATCATCTATAACCAAACACCAAACTTTCTTCGGAGTTTATGTATCGATTTGGGATTGGTATCGCTCCAATAGCGGCAGTTGTGAAGCTGATACCGATAGTGGTATATCAATCCATTTATCCTAGATTTTCTCTTCAGTTACATTTTTTTGAAACTCACAAAATACGCACATGAAATATGCACCAAATAAAACATTTTTGCTTTTCGCGGTTTTGTTACAGATACATTATACTTTAACCGTTGGTAACAATGGATAGTTGGTATCGTCGCATGACAATATGGCGACGGTGAATATGGTCAATTGCCTACATCTTTGATTGGTGTCCATGCTGTCCCAGATGGTGTTTTGTGCGTTGGCGTCGCAGCCCAGCAGGAGGGGTAGATTGCTCCTGCTGCAGTAGTCGGATAGCCTCTTTACTTCTTATGGTGGAGCTTGACCATTTCCAGCAAAGTATCCTGAGGCTATTACTATGTCGAGCAGTGAGTGCCTTGTGCGGATCTTGGCCCGAACCGGTACTAAGTCCCTCGTCATGAATTCTGAAAGACAGATATAATTATACATAAATAAATAAATGCTTGAGGAAAAAAAAATTAAAAAATTTCCAGCATGGGATTTGAACTCACGCTTATATCTTAGTCTAAATTATAAAGCAATATAACGAAGAATAATTATACATAATAGTATATTACGTAACAAGTGTTGTAAAAGGCATATTACGTACGAAGCCGCGTAGCGGCTACTGCGTGATTCCATGAGTGCGTAATTGCTTTAAAACACGCATTACGTGTACTATACTTTACCTACGGCCATATACAGTTTGCCGTTTCCGAGATACAAAAGTTCAAATTATTATTATTAGTAAAATAAGCTCTTTTAGAAAAGACGCCTATATAGATGAACTTAAGTAGCAATACCTCATCTGAAAAATAAATTTGATCCAAAAAGTTGAAGCCGTTTTCGGGTTGCAAAAATTCACATTATTTTTTTTTTGGTGTGTTGGCATCGACTACTATGGTCATTAGCCACGTGTTCTGGATAGGCCTTGTTACTAACTCCATACGTCACCTTAGAAGCAGCATGATTATTCGTAGTCCCGTCAATCACGAAACGTGGGAAAGGTATTCTTCAATAAGCCAGAATTAATTTCTAACGAAAAAAAGTCTGGTTCATTGGAGAATCGAACTCACGACCCTTGGATCATGAGCCGAGCGCTTTGGCCACTGCGCTACCTCGGTCGCCTAACTCACATTATTATTATTATAATTTGTAAAATCGCCTTTTTTCTAAAAGAGACGCCTATATAGATGGACTCAAAAAACGCAAAACTTCATCTGAATACAAAATTTGGTCCAAATCATTAGAGCCGTTTTCGAGATCCAAACATTCATATTATTATTACTATTAATAGAGTCACATTTTTTCATGAAAATCGCCCATATAGATGAACTTGGGTAGCAATACCCTATCTGCTTACAGAATTTCTCTCAAATCGATTTAGCTGTTTCCGAGATATATCAAACTGTGAGTTTTGTTTACGAAAACTGCGGTTTGTTTACCGTGCGTAAGGAGCTATTTACTGAGGCTGTGAGTCGTGTGATTTTGCCTATTTTCTGCGGTGGCCGTAGGTAAATAAATTAATGCTTGAGGAAAAAAATTAAAAAAAAATCCAGCAGTGGGATTTGAAATTGTTTGGTACATTTGCTGTTTTGTCATTGGTCTAAACTTCTCAGTTACCATGTATCCTCAAAATTCTGAATCTGTGATAAGCCTAGTGCAGTTAAATAATGAATTAGGATCCACGGTGTCTTGGAACCATCTTCATTCTTCAACTAATAATCAATATGTGATGTAGAATACAATAGTCATAGAGAAAGTAATATAGATATCAAGCCTTCTACAAAATTGAGATAAATTTTGATGTAACAATCTTGCTATTACGAAACAGAATAGACGCTACATAGTTGGAGACAAGGACTTTGAACACTAGTGTTCTATGACTCTAAATGTCCTAGGCCTGGAAATATGTTTTAAAGTTAACAGTTGGCAACATCGCCAGTATTTATTCTATCTTCTTTTATCTGTCAATTGTCATTTCTGTCATGTTACATATTATTATTATTTTATTGAGTGAATTTGCCGATTTGTATTAATATTAGTATACCGAAAAGAAACTAGGGAAGTGAAGAAAGTTCGTTCGGGTTGCCAAGGATGTCATAGTTTTACTGTGCCTGTGGTGCCTATAGTTTCTGTTCAATCTGGATACTGTACTGTGTAGTGTGTTACTATTATTTTTCAACAAGCTGTGGCAACGCTGGTGTTTTTATCGTGTAATCTAAGATGGCCGAGTATTTAGCGTCAATTTTCGGTACTGAAAAAGACAAGTAAGTTAGTGCATTTCTTCTATCTTGAATATTATAAATTAAAACCCACGATTTCCAGGGTCAATTGTTCATTTTACTTCAAAATAGGAGCATGTCGACATGGTGATAGGTGTTCAAGGTTGCATAACAAACCATCATTTTCCCAAACATGCCTACTTCAAAATTTATATGTAAATCCTCAAAACTCGGCCAAGTCTGCCGATGGAAGTCATTGTAAGTAAAATTCATCACTTTCTAGTTTTCCGGTCGATATTGATATATTTCTTTGCAGTGGTTGCCAATGTTTCTGATGAGGAGATGCAAGAACATTATGATAATTTTTTTGAGGATGTATTTGTGGAATGTGAAGATAAATACGGAGAAATCGAAGAGATGAACGTATGTGATAATTTGGGTGATCATCTAGTTGGAAATGTTTTTATCAAGGTAAGAATAATATACCTATGTTATCCTCTGAAGGCCAGTACAGGCAATGTTCATTATTATTACATTTTCACTACATATAGTGAATGTAGAAATGAACGGGGAAGAATCGTGAATGGAATTAATATGGTCTTTGCCAAAATTCTAGAATGGGGATCCAACAACTTGGTGGAATTCAATGCGAATAAAACCCAAGCATGTCTTTTCTCTAGAAAGGCTGATCTCACAGTGGCCAGCTTAACTATGTCAGGACTATGCATACCAATGAAACCTTCCATTTCAATGCTTGGTATTACCATGGGAGAACCATGTGAGGCCCATTGCCAAGAGTGCTTGTAAAACTAAGTTTTCTGTTTTGCACTAAGAAGTATTTCACTTCCAGTCAACTGATTATGATTTATTTTATAAGGCACAAATTTTCTGGAATACTTTTCCTCGGCTCTCACGATGTTCTCTGAACAATACAGAATTTTCCTTTTCGTAAGAACCAAAAATGAAAAAAAAGATTAGTCACGTTAACCACTAGTAGGTACTTGGAAAACTAAAGAACAAAATGTTTAGTCACATTCTATGCATGAACACATGTGCAAGTCTGTAATAAAGCTTTTCCATGAACTATACCATTTCTTGTAAAAATATGATGCAGTGTCAATCATATAATATAATGAAAATGTAGTCATAATGAACGTTGCATGTATCAGCCTTTAAACAGTGATAAGGTTGATGTACCTAGATTTAATCTTCGAATATTGGTACATGCCAAGATATGATGTAAATTGACCACCTGTGTTTTGGAATTGATGGAAGTCTGAAATACCTACAACTAATCAGTCCTACCTATAAATAAGTAGATACTTCAAAATAATTGGATTCTACATCTTCAATTTTTGTTAGAGCGTCGAGTCAGTTCAGCAGTTTAAATAATCTGACATTGAAAAAAAATTGTTAAAATTGTTTTTTCTGTTAACCAGCTGTCGTCCCCTTACGAACGGCAGCCCTCAAAAGTCGAAACTTGTGCAAGCCCAGGATTAACGAGGTCTTACCTTTTAACATGCGATTCTTAGTACTTTCTCGGGCCATCAGATAAAAATCTGTAGTCGCTAGGATTCGAACCTAGCCGACCAGCAGTCAATGGTTTTGAACACTTCAGTCTCAATCACTGAGCTACTTGGCCCTTGAAGCAAGAGGATTCTGTCTAATTGGCAAAATTTGTAATTTTAGGGAAAGAAAAGTTTAAGATGTAGGTACCTACTTAGAACGGTACATTATTCAACAAGAATATTATTCTATTATTCACGCGGTCGATCCAAGTAATAAAGTAAGGTATTGGTAAGTTTATCTAACTTAAAATTAAAAAAAGTGATGTACATAGTTTTTGCTCTTGAACATGAATCCGAAGAAAATCGAGGCGGTCCCAAATACTTCTTGAGTTATGCCCATCTAAATCTTGAAATTCGAATATTTTTAAAACAAATTTTTCAGAATCAGAACAACGTTCGAAAAGTGTGCTGAAGAGATTAAAATAAATGAGAATAGTTTCGACTATGTCCAAATCCCCTTCTCTCCACACTATCCCACATAGTGAAAAATTTGAGGAAAGTATCTGGCAGAAAACAACTACTTCCCCCTACGGCCATAGAATTACATCTGATATCCATTTGTTCAATGTTCTTACAGGATGACACATTTGCGAGTACCAATAACAATCAAGCATTGAATATTATCCCTCATTGGTTAAGAAGGACCACCTGCAGACATGGCATGTTTCATAGTTCATTTACCCAATGAACTTCAATACCCAGAACTCAACAACAAGAAGCACTCCTCGATAGCACAGATTCATGGAAGGATTAATGCATAATTCGAACAAAGTTTGAAAAGTGTGCTGGAGAGTTTCAAATAAATGAAACCTATAATTTCAACTAAGGCGAAATCCACTTCTTTCCACACTATTCCATGAAGTGGAGAATTTTAGGCAAATACCTGTCCGAAAATAACTACAACTAAGTATCAGTCAGAAAACAAGTAGAACTAAGTATATGTCAGAAAGCAACTACTACTGAATTGTTGTTTTCTTCTTTTTTTGTTTGAATCATGCATCAACTCATCAACTCTTCTTGGAGTCTGTACTACTTCTTGTTGTTGAGCTTTGGGTGTTATCGTTCATTGGGTAGGCCAGGATAGCTCTAATGTTGTCTTGCCTCTCCTTGCAATGATCAGTGGGAAACGATCTGAGAAACATGTCATGGATGCAGTTGGTCATTCCTTACCAATGAGGGATATATTTCAATGCTTTATTTAGGTCGCATGATGTCACACACCAGATGAAATTATTCTTCCAAGCGCAACTTCCCATAGTCCCATCCATAAATTTTTCATTTCTAGAGATATTTTTTATAATTCTTTCACATTTTTGTTTCATTTGCAGTTAAGTAGTCAGTGTTCGTAGGGGGAAGTTGTTTTCTGGCAGATATTTTCCTTAAATTTTTCAGTTTGTGGATAAGTGTGGAGAAAAGGAGATTTCAACTTCATTGTTTGTTTCATTGAAAATGGTTGATTTTCAAAATTCAGAAGGCCATAACTCAAGAAGTATTAGAAACCCCTTTGAATATTCTTTGGATTCTTTTCCAGGATATAAAACTGAATGACAGATTTTTTTTAAGGAAGAGCCCGATAAACTTACCTTTACCTAATTTCTTATCTATACATGTTAGTAACAATGAATCAAAACATTGAATTAATAGTTTTTATTTTCAAATGCATTGTAACAGTCACCCTTGTTCCAAACATGTAACATTTATAATCAACATACCTATTGAATTACACAGGGCAGAAGGACCTCGGTCAATAGCCCGTTGAGCATTTTGTATTTATGGTCAATAAAGTACTTTTATTATTATTACTATAAATATTAGAATAATTGAAACAAAAATCACTTGTATTGATAGTAAAAGTAACAATTGTATTTACACAATGTTCATCTATTTTTCACTATCTACATCCAATTCAATACTTTAATACTTATAAACTTTACTGCTGATAGGAATCCAACCAAAAAATTGTTGACGTTTCAAATTAAATTCCATCATGGAGGTCAAAACTAAAGTTTGACAAACCAGTGAATAATGATCTCATTATTCAGTAATGAATAATTGATATAATAATGCTAGTGGAAACACATGTATTATACATAATTATTTTTTAATATAATTTGTATTTGATGTAATTATTTAGTTTTAAATAATAATTGGTAAGTAAATGTCAAAAGTTGACGGCGCCATTTTTTTTTGTAACAATTCAAAATTTGTTCCTATGGAAATGAAAATAATTTTTAGTTTTTGTTGGTACTTAACTCCTATATTTATAGTCATGTATTAGGGAAATTATCGGGCTCGGTTATCGTCTCGCCTCGATAATATTCACCATAATGATCGTCATTATACTACCATAATAATCGTAATTATGATCCTTACTATATAAATAACTTTCAGATCAGAATATTGTCCCTTAGATTTTATAACATTTAATCAATAAGTTAAGGGACATCTGAGGTCACATATTGTTGACATGGAGGCTTATTTAACATTTCATATGATAAAATTGAGAGCGTTGTTACCTAGCAATATCCTTTATAACACGGCGTCTCGCGCGGCGTGTTTTAATTTTGAATATTTAAGATGCTGAGAACTTAGCGTTGTTACCTAGCAATATACTTTATAACACGGCGTGTTCGAATCTTGAATATTTCGCACGCTTTTTAGTTCATTTGTCAAGGATTATAATGCAGGTGTAATAAAAGCAAAGCTTGTTGATTATAGAAACATTGCTCTACGAAGGTACAGTTTATTAAGTTGAATCCACTTTAGCATGGTTCTGTACTTTGCTGATCTGTCTGATTGTATTACTTTTCAATAGTTTCGTCGAGAAGAGGATGCAGATCGTGCTCTCAATGATTTGAACAATCGATGGTTTGGAGGAAGGCCAGTATATGCCGAACTCAGTCCTGTAACTGATTTCCGTGAGGCTTGTTGTCGTCAATATGAAATGGGAGAATGTACCAGATCTGGATTCTGCAATTTCATGCACTTGAAGCCAATTTCAAGAGAATTGAGGAGGTAATGTATTATTTTACTAACAAAACTACGAGTTTTTTTCGAAAATTTCAACTAATATTTACATCATTTATTTTGTACGTAGTACGTTATTATTATCTGTTCTACAATGCTCTGTTTTTCTGACTAGTGAACAATCCTTCCTATTCTTGATAAAAAAAATTCCTCGCTAGCAGCGATATCTTCATAAATCTTTCAAATTAATCATAATAATAATAAAAATAATCCTTCATAAACACTAGCAGAGTGTGCCCGAAGGCACAGCCTGTGTGAGTATAGGATGACTATTATTATTATTATTGGCCATAGCAATATTTTCCGTGTTTCTCTTGGTGGAGTGATTCTTGGGACATGCAATATTTATGAAATAAAATAAGAGTTTTCCTCTGTTTTATTTTCATGACTATATGAAGTGAAAACAGTAATAACAGTACTCTTTCATAAGCACTCACAGGATTGAGTGGCCTGTGCGGGTACATGGCTAATATTATTATTTACCATTGCCAATATCTATTATTCAAAGTTTTTATTGATAAAGGTTATCCCTGGTTGAATTGGGTCTTTTACTTTGAATATCAAAACCAATGGGGCTAATTTTATTGGGTTGTCAGATATTATTTGGGAGATTTCTAACCCAACCTATTCCAAGGATTTCTTTTTCCTAATATTTTGTTGTTAACTGACATTTCAACATACTCTGATTGTGTTCGTTTCATCAATAAAGTATAAACGGATATTTTCAATGAACTCTGAAAGCAATATCTGCAAAAAAAGAATTAAAACTGGTGTTCTCTAGGAATACCATTTATAGATATATTTCTCTCTGGTTTGTTTTTCATCTAAAATTTTCGAGTCAGCATACTGTCAAAGGCTAACAAATTACTTGGAATGTTTCAAATTTCTTTCTGACATACTACATGGTTTTAGAAAAAAAATGTATGATAACACAAAATCACAAATAAGAGAATCTAATTCAGGAGTACCTCAAGGATTAATATTGGTACCCCTGTTCTTCATAACATTCACATATTCACATCTGATATAAAAAAAAATCTGCAACTATCCTGATCAAATCATCTTATATTCTGATGATACTAGGTAATATTCTGATGTCAAACATTGACATTGAACAATTAATTACGAATAGTAATGGAGCTTCTAGTGAGTTTCATGAATACTGTACTCAGAATGGTCTTCAATTGAATGCTACCAAAAGATATTTTATGCGGTTTTTACCAAGGAATGTTACGCCTGATCATAATCTCTATCAACATATAGCAACAACAAATCAATTCAAGCTACAGAAACAATTAAATTTCTAGGTATTGCTTTTGATCAAAAATTAACATGGGAGGCCCATATACAAACTATGCTCCACATTAAGCACATGTTGTTATATGATAGCATATCAGAGACTCTGTTTCCTTCGATGTACTGAGAATACTATATTTTGGACTTGTTCAGTCAATTTTACAGTATGGATTAGTATTCTGGGGCTCCTCTTCACATGCTGAAACGGCCTTCAGAGCACAGAAAAGAATACTAAGAGCTATGTTCAATGTCCATCCATTGACAACATGTAGAGACCTATTTAAAAGATCAAATAGAACACCCTGTATACCGTTGTATGAGCAGTTAGGGATGATCAGACGGAATCCAACAATACCAAGTTTGATGCTGTTATCTCCAAAGACTATGGAGATATAGCCTCTTATTTTATCCATAAGAGCAATGAGTGGGAGAGAGAAACTGTATATGGCGGGTCAATAAATTCTCTCTCACAAATATTGAGCTTATGAATAAAAAGTATAGGCAATATCTCCGTAGTCTTTGGAGATAACAGCATCAAACTCGGTATTGTTGAATTCTTTATGGTCATCCCTAACCAGTCATGCAATTATATACAGGGTGTCCTATTTAAAAAATAAACTTCTAAGTCGCTGCGTTTTTTTGAGACACTCTGTATAAATAAAACTTGAACCATTAAATAGATCGAATGAAACCCTACAACTTATGTATTTTTTTGTGGTATGTAAAATAATGAAGTTACGCAGGGGGCGAAGGACTTTTGGTCCTCACTGTATAATAGTTATACGTGTATCATGTGAGTAGTATTATTTTTTTACGACTAGAAAATATTGACACATGACGACTCAGTCTATCATTAAAGACAACCAATTCAGACTTTCCTTCCGAATATGAATTGAATTTTGCATATTTGTTCATGTCATTATTATTATACTTAATTTAATACAATTTCTTGGTACATAATCCATACACAAAAACCTCCTCGCTCCTATATGTCTACATAAGGTTAGTTCTGGTTAGAATATTTGCTTGCCTGGTAGCAGTTTTCGAGTATAACCTTAACCATAATAGCAATGACCTTTCATGGGCACGTACTATATGGCTCTTTTTGATGATCTCTGTTTTGACATGAGTACTTCAGTTCGAAACCATTTTGTTAAAAAAAAAATTCACATCATGATCATTTTAATCCAAGATGTCATGTCCGCTCCCATGCTTTATCAAATGTTTTAGTTTGTTGGTGTCATTTCAATTAGCGTTAAATAAATTCATTTAAAAAAGTCATATAAGAACCATAGTAATCTAATATTGCTTACAATTTTTGAATTTGTTTTATTTTACTTCATTTGAATATTCTTTTCAGGTACTTGTACTCACGTAGAAAGGGTGGTCGTGCTAATAATACCCATATCGGTGGGGGTAGACCAAGAACCAGATCTCGTTCACCAATTCGTGAACGATCACATTCAAGAGAAAGGAAGAGTTTTAGATCACCCAAGCATCGTTCTGGCCGCAATAAACGTTAATTGTATTGTTTACAGAATATGAATATAAAATGATATTTATAAACAAAGGGTTACCGAGTATGTATTTCAATTAAAGTAGGACAAGACGAGAGAGTTTCTGTCCCGTATGCAAAAAAAAGGTATCACCTAAATTTGTAATATTTTACCATATTAATTTTATTTGAGAATAATTTTAGTAATCAGCGAATACTTATTTTAGTTTTTTTTTGTGCTCTTCAAAAGTTATATTTGCCTTTTTTTTAAATTGTTACAGTTTTCTTGCTTTCGGTAGGAAATTAAGACCAATTTTTGTGTTAACTGAATATACTTTGTTTCCCCAGTGTTTCTAAATTAATAAATTAAAAATATCTTTTTCAACGCCATACTGTGTTTTACTCTCAGATCAACAAAAAAAAACAGATAGGCCTGATGCTGAATATACAAGCAATGTTTTGATGTTTAGATAACTCTAGTTTGGGGAGTGATATGTGTTGGGTTTCTGACAGTCGAACCAAAACAAAACACCTTTTCAACAGTACCTTGCTTTTTTAAAACCGCTTTCATCCATATTTTCGTGGATAAATAAGGAAAGTATCTTGCTTCAGTCTGATCTTGGGAGAAATGTGAACATTTCACCTATACAAAAGCAGGGACACATTTTTATGAATAAATGTTGAATTGGTGATACAAGTAAAACTGCAATATCACTGTTAGCTTCATACGAGCTTGCTCTGCAGCCATCCAATTTTATTGCTCAGTTTTCTTCAAAGTTTAATCACAATATAGACCATTCTTAAATTATTTGTTTATTATTGTAGACTACAAGCCCATATAGGTCATTTGACACAGCATGAAACATATTCAGAATGATGCTGCTATATGAAAAAAATAACTAGGTACTATGCCGTCAGTGTAGGTGGTGCAATTGACTATTATAATAATGTTTCATCTGAAGATGTGCTTTCTGACAAAATATTCTTATACGGTATTTCTCATATTGCTAGATTATGAAATAATAATCTCTTAGAACCTACTGCCTTACAAAAACAATAGGACCAGAAGCCAGAAATTTTTTTCATTTAACGGAAATTAAAAAAAACTGGCAAAGGTTCCATTATTTTTGTACTGCAGTAGGTTCTAGGAAATAATTATTTCATAATCTATCAATGTGATTATTATTATAGTCAAATACACCACCCAGAATTGACGGCATAGTGCCCTAAAGTTATTTTTTCATGCTGGATCATATGACCCCCCTCAAAATGTTATACGGGCTTGTTATATTTTGTATATTTAATCAGTAACTGTAATTGAACAATAACATTCTCCATGAACTACAAGTGGTTTGAGGCTTTTTTCTGAAACTTCAATACGACTGACGGTATCTAGGAATTTTCTAGGGAGCAGCCGACTTTTTATTGTTGACAGTCTTAATTATAAAGTCCTAAAAAAGTTTTTAAAAAAGCACCATGAACTGAATCAGTCATCAGGCAACTGAGAAGAATCACCCCAAGTGCACGTGCACTGCCCTGTAGAGGGTTACCATTTTATGTGAGAGGCATAAGGTTTCCACCCCTCCCGTTTCCAGAAACTCTGGTTGCCGGGTGTAAGCAACCCCTATTTTTTCATCATCGTATAATCGTTCCGAAATTTGAAAATTTGCCAATATCTTCTTGAATACGCTACTTAACAGAAAACATGCAGTTGCCTCAATTTCGATTGCCGGAAATATTAACACGACATTTTTCAAATCGCGCGCGAGCGGCAAGCCTCAACGCCACTGGTTCTGCGAAGTATACTGTTGTACAAGCTGAGTAATAATTGTTTGACGAAACAAAAATGTACAAACATTAACAAAAATTTGAACTGTATTCAAATTTAATTTTCCAAAATATATTCATATATAAAATAGTGTAAACAGGCAATTTTCAATATATTTTTCAATGTGACCTTCAGTCACAATTGCACAACTCATTGACTCGTTGCTTTCGTTTTTATCTGATTGCACAAAATAGTCTGAAATCATTTGAATTTTGAACAAGTGTAAACTACCCCTTATTATTGATATTATCTTGTTCAGAATTGAAAACAATATTCAAATTTGGAATCACAGCTAGTGTAGCTTGTATAGTTTGTAGTTCAAAATTCTATTTTTGTTCCCTTCTGTACACCGTTTGAAAATTTGAAATTTTGACAACTCATATGCCAGTATTCTGAAATGCACTAATTTTTATGAAGAATAAAATGTTCTGACAAATCGATCATAATTTTTTTTTCATATGGTGCAAATTTTTGAAAGTCACTGTATATAGTCTGGACCACATTTTGATAGGCAACCCATTTTAGGTGTATTCGTCTATTTATGAAACTTCATAAGAAGTATGTTTCATCCGTTATTTATACACAGAACGGTGGAGGTCGACCTCTCTTCGGCTCCTGTACTATAAGATGGTAACCCTTTAAACTGATCATTTTTATTACAGTATAAATTTGAGCAGCTTGCCTACGAATGGTTGTTAGGATACAAAAAGTAACAGAGTTGTTATGAGGATAGTTTTCTTTCCTAGATATATTTGCTACTTAGGAAAAGTGGAATATAGTTTTCCAAAGCAAAAATACACTACAACCCTCTACACGGGAGTGCACTTTTTTCAATAGAGCTCATTCATTAACTTGCACTGCAATGTTTGGAACCTTATTTCTGTGTAGTAACGAATATACTTAGGGTAGTTTTATCCCAACACCAAACCGCTATTTTTAACGACACGTGTGTTTAATCTTCCTCATGAAGATGATCACTTGTTGATTGAAACACGTGTCGAAGTGTTAAAAATAGCGGTTTGGTGTTGGGATAAAACTCCAGTATATTCACTTATTCTTTGACGTTTATTAAAATTATTATAAAACATTAATGAAAATAACATTGAGGTATAGGTTTCCTGGATTTTCATACAGCTAAAGAGTGATTACGCCACCAAAAATCAATAAGTCATCACCACCTCTATACTGGCACAGGATATATGCCTTTGGGTACACTCTACGAATCTTTATGAGGGAGAATTATTATTATTATTAAGTCATTGAACAAACTTTCGGCAATAAAAACAGAAGAAGGCAATCCATTTGGTAAATAAGTGATTATAAAATATTGTTTCATGTGTGTGCGATCCATCAGAACGATCATATGCCCGATAGTATTACCGGCTCTCTTTTCTTCCCCGGATGCTGTACCTTAGCCAGCTATACTTCAGCCTCTCGGGCTCTTTGTGTATTTCCGTGTTAGTTTTATAGCACCCACTCCGTAGTTCTAGTCCCCTGTACCAGTCTATATAGGTTCTTCAGCGGGAGTTACTCTAGGTTTCCCGAATATTGCATGTCTCTTGCGGTCTAATGCCTCGCATTCTAGCTGTTTCTGTCCCTTTACCACATTGTATGCAGGAAAGTTCCCCGTTGTACAGCCCCATTTTGTGCAGGTGTTTTCTCATTGGGCTGTGACCAGTGAGAAATCCTGTTATTGTTCTAACTTGATTCCTGCTCAACTTGAGTTGTTCTTCAGTTATGTGCTTTGATGGTCGATCCTTTAATGAATGTTTTCCCGTGGTCCTGTTATTGTTCTTACTTGATTCCTGCTCAACTTGAGTTGTTCTTCAGTTATGTGCTTTGATGGTCGATCCTTTAATGAATGTTTTCCCGTGGTGCATGAGAGGGGCTTTGTTCCACCTCTCCTTTTGTTTTCGCTTGACGCAGTCCCAAATGCAACCTCGAATGTCGGATTCAATAATCCCGAGTGCTGGTTCTGGGCCAATGTGTGGAGTTGATGAGCCCACTCTGGCTCGCTCATCAGCTTTTTCATTGCCCTCGATTCTACATGCAGTGTTCTGGAACCCACATCAAAGTTAATTTGTTGTGTTCTGTGAGGACACTGACTTCTTCTCGGCATTCCCATACCCAGTCTTGACGTCACTTTCGGATTCATGAGTTTCTTCAGTGACGCCAGGCTGTCTGTGCATATTTTGATCCTTGCATTGTGCATTAACCTTATATTGATTTCTCTCACGCATTGCAAGATAGCGTACATTTCTGCTTGGAATTCGGAGGTGTTTGTTATTGTTCCTAATGAGACGATTATTTGGGAGTTTCTCCCCTCACTATGTATATTCCAGCACCAGTTCCTTCCCTGGTTTTGGATCCGTCCGTATACCAGATCCTCTCACTAGGTTTGTCCCTGATGTTGTCATATGTCCATTCCCTTCGATCTTGTATAATAACTTCGAAGGTAATGTTGAAAACGTACCTGGGAGTCATGTGGTCCGTTGGTTTCATTTCGAGAATGTTGTCCCACTATACCGGCTCTCAAACTTCCGGCAATAGAAACAGAAGCAACCAATCCATTTGGTAAATAAGTGATTATAAAATATTGTTTCATGTGTGTGCGATCCATCAGAACGATCATATGCCCGATAGTATTACCGGCTCTCTTACTATTACTCCATCAAATATAAACTTGATCTATTACCTAGTTTACCGCTTTTCATTCCACTCTTCTTTCAGATTTACCTACGTGAATAATGTAGATAATCAACACCCTTTTTATGTCGAGAATATAATCATTCATTTTCTATTATGACAGACATTAAGATGCTTTAATGATAAATGCAGTAGTTAACCCGAGTTTTAATTGTGAGAAATATTCAGTTTCTACAAATGTTCACGTTGATTATTACTTGAAAACATGATTAATGTAAATGGGTGCATGCTATCCATTCATTAATCCTAGGTATGTTCGACGTAACTCGACATTAGTGTGTTTGTAAAAACACCGGAATATACTTGCCAGTCATTTTCAGAAAATAATAAATTAAATTAAATTCTATAACGTCCGCCTGCTGCCAACATAACATTTTTGATGGAATATGCGATTTTGTCACAGAAAACTCACGACACAAAGTTTTATGTCCATCGCCCTCTTCAAAGAAACAAGTCAAAAAAAACAATTACGTAATCAACCATCAATGTTATGGAACACATTGATGGGTGTTGGCACTTACACGTTTACATTTATTTCGACTGATGAATAGAAGAGGAAATGGAAACTTCCAATATATACCGTAATAAGCTAAAATTTCTTTCGACACATGTTTCTATCCTCGAAACAGCATCTTCTTGAATACATTTTGAATACATCTCAAAAAAAAATCTTAAATGTAATAGCCGGTACAAAATATGGCCATCAATACCTAACCAACCATGCGATACAAGAAACATGTAAAGGCGACATCGCATTATGACGTGCGACGTCGCATTTGAAGTCAAACATGTATCCAAGGCAATGTTAAAATGTCCACCTCAAGGAAAATAACTGTGATGTCTTTCAGACATGAATTACGACGTCACATAGAAAGTCATTAACAGGTGTTATACAAGTCCACATTTCATATCACAGGTCACACTCTGATATCAAGTTTCTCATAGTTTTCTAGATCTCGATTTTCTCTACACACTGGAAAAGGGGAGCCGAGAGTGTTGCCGACCTCTGGGGTGCGTACTACCTATTCAATACAACCACTTTGTTTGAACCTGGAAAACAATTTCCATCTACTTACATTCATTCAAACTTGGAATCTAAAAACCTCAAGTGTTTGATTATGTACGAGCATTAAACCAAATACAATTAACAGTTCCCTGATGAAACATTACAAAACTCATTGCAATCCTTTTAAACAACACACACTATTATTCTTTCTCGAAATTTAAATGCCGAAAAAGTCTAATCCAAAGATTATCGTTCGATAAACACAAGATTCGAACGCCGATTTCTAGGTTATGTTCGCTTATGAAACAACCCGCAACACCCTCTCGTCGAGAATCAAAGAAAGACTGCTAACTTATAGTAACGAGTTCGCACACCACAGTTGTGTGTGTATCCTATAATTTTCGTTTCATACATGTCTAACAACTTCCATACTTAACAACATATGGCACCCGAATATTTTTAGAAATACGTAACTTTCAATAAAAATATCCATAACCATAATACTCGTGGAAAAAATGAAATCTATGTTCCAAAAACGTCTTACCGCAACACTATGAACTCATTATTTTTCAAGGGATTTCTATAATTTAATAAATTACCAGATGCCTTTAAAGCATCCTCCTTCACTGATATATTTCAAAGGCAGATTGAAGAAATACATACAAGTATAATGAGGGTAAATATGTTTGTTATTTGTCAGTAGGTTTTTTCTTTGTATTGTGCAATATAAATATTTTAAACTGTTTGTTCGGGTTAGTATTATTTTTTTTAAATATGATTAATACTAAATATGTAGTCACATTTTAAAAAGATTCATCATGTATTTTAATATTTTAATCTTGGATTTATATTTGGTGATGTAACTTACTAGTGTAGGTACTATGAATAAGTACTATAACTCTCATATGTATATTAGGATTCCTATTTGAATAAATAAAGATCTATCTAAAAAGATCTATCTAAATGTGATATCATGACTTGGTAGATTTGTTGTGACTGTAGCATCAAATATACGTCGAATATAGCTAAAGACTGAACTTCGCATTGGTGCAACATTGTTACGTCACATAAATCTTGACGTCACATGATGGTTGGATTATTAATTTAATCATTTGTATGGATTATAACATCAACATCAACATGGTGGAAAAATTTGGAGAGGGTACTTCGACATTGTCGATTTTACTATTTCATTTATTTGATATTCTACGACAAAAATTCTCGAACTCTGTTCACTTCCTGGAGTCTTTGTTACCGAGGATTGCTTGTTGGTTTCCCCACTGCGACTCACTTTTACTGCAGGTCGCTGCTTCACTTGAGGGAAAATATCAGTTAAACAGCATCTGCAGGTGATCTTCCTCAGCCAAATGAAGAATAATCTACTGTATAGTTACAGTAAGCATTTAAAATTGGATCTTCTTGGAAGAACGTTGTACAAATATCTGTCAGTCAATGTTCGTCGTGGCATTAGCCAGGGAAGTAGTTGTTTCTGTCAGATGTTTGCCTCATATTTTACACATGGTGTGTCGATTTTACAATTTCATTTATTTGATACTCTCCAGCAAAAATTCTCGAAATCAAGGAGCAGTTGGGTTATAACTGTACAGATAATCTCACGATGGACGGAACATAAGAGACAATATGACTAATTTACTATTGTCCAACCCATTCCCAATGAATAAGGACAAGTATAGGTATAAATATGAAGAAATAGTTGAGTTTTCAGTTTCGCTGTTCACAATGACAATAACTGTCATCGTGACATCCTAACAATTATCTAAGATGCGTATAGGTAGCTTTTTAGAAACGTAATAACAATTGTTTAACATGGTCTACAACTATTTCTGCTTGTTGTAACAATCGCCATATGGGTTATTTTATTTCTCAAATGCATAAAGTCATATCGAAAGACATTTAATTCGTGAAACAAATACAAAAATCTTAAAACTCGTTCCCATCGGAAATATCTCATTCACGACAAGAAAAAAAACACGTAATCTCCTTATAGAAATTGCGGCCTGTTGTTTAGTCTACCGCGGAAAAAGGCCATTTAAAATATCGAGTTCAGAATAGGGCCTTGTATTAATAGTAAGCAGATCAATGAATGAAACCATTGAGTCGGGAGACTGCTTAGTTGGAAAGCGATACACACGTCCTGACACTTACGAACTTTGCTGACGGGGGTCAGCTTGCATTAATTTTTAATTTAGGCACTGAACGTGGGAAATACTGATTCAGCAGAAAAATTCGACCATCTTGAATTGGGCGGGACTAATTCATTTTTCATCGTGAAGAAATCTGAATTATGGCCCAACGGACGAATGACTGATAATTTGGTTCCTGAGGGAGGACTCGAAAAATGGTACCTCCAACGAATGTTGGGAGGGGACCTCTGATCAGAAATGTCGAGGGAAAGTCAGTCAGGCGCGCGGTTCGGTAGAAATCAGTCAGAAAACTGAGTTTTCGTTTGTGGTCGGGAGGTCGGTTTATATCTGCACATTTTTCCAACGGTTTGTGTATAGTTTTATATCGAAAATTTGCCATCTTAGAAACATCCGAATTCTAGAATCTAAAATTGAAATTATTTCTTGTGATAAATTAAATATATAAAAGACGCGTCTATGACCGGGATTTCAAATAGAGTGTTTCATCCCAGACGATAAATACATAAAGGATTAGCTGTTTTTGTTTTGGTAAGAAACCCAATTGATGTATACATGAACTAACTCATATATGTTCATTTCTCTGCTACGAATGCTTATCTTTTGCACTTAGCCAGATCTTCTCAGAACACCAACCCATAGTTTGTTCAAAGTAATAGTTAGGGACCTTGGCTCTGGTTAGACGTAGGAATCATAGTGAGTGTCGCTAAGTGGAAGACACAGTTGATAATTCTGATTTGGAAATCGTTGAAAGAACTCCCTAAGAGAACTTATTTTGTTATTGATATAGAAACGGTTTTGGCATTTTATATAATTTTGTTTAATTCGACATTTTCCTTCGTGATTATTTGTAAAATCACCAGGAGACTTCCTGGCAAATTGCACTCATCAAATAGTTTTTATTTATTTATCTATATATATAGCCATTTATTTGGTTTTGTTTTATTTACATTTGAGTTATTTTTATCATTTTTTTTTTCTTAATAGATATCGTTTTTCCGACGGTCGACTATTATTTGTAAAATTCCTTCTCTACTCCCAAAAATACCTGAGCAAAGACTTGCAAAACCAAAAGACTGCCTCTTCGTGCAGGCAGCCGAATTCTAGCCCTTACGGCCAGGATAAACCAGATAGACCGAACTTTAATTTTTATTCCTATCTGGCGTCTCCGCACCAGATAATTTTTTTCTAACATCCTAAAAAACCGCGGAGTGGTGATAGCATTGCTGCCAAATTATTTTTATCTGGGTTGTCCTGGGTCACAGAGGTTCTTTGAAAACCTTTAAGGAAATCTGGTCTGGGGAACTTTTCCTCAGATACCTGTAGAGTCAGTGTATCACCGAGAGAAAGAAGAAAAAACAAAAATAAAGACTGGTACAGGTAAAACAGTTTTCCATAATTAAACTTAACGACCCTCTTAAAGGTCAGTACTTTTCGTGACGACAAGTTGATGCGTCACCTTGGGGTAAGGTTACACACCTACAAAAGGGGTACCCCCCAAGTTTAGTACAATTTGGTGACAGAGCGGTGGGATATATCGACATTTATTTGGATAAACCGAGTGAAATTTGGTGAAAACAGCTGTGAAATTTACTTGGAAAACCTAGTCACAATTTCACTAACAAGGGTTGTGGGATTTATTAGGAAAATAAACCCAGTATGTTCAACTAACTAAATATTGCTCAGAGATTATAGGAGAAAAAAATACAAAACTAAGGAGTAAGAGAGTAATTTCGGTGGCAAACGGGACTTTTATTTTTAAAGCTATAGTGTTGGAAAAACGAATATTCTATAAATTCTTTTGAATCATTCCTTAAGAAAAGACTAATTGCATATTTTTCTGTCTCGAGATACAGCGAGTTAATTTAAAAGGTTAAGTTCAAGTTCAGAAAGAAAGCCAATTCGAAGCAGAAAATTTTTGTTTGACTTTGTGAGTGTGTTGTTTATCTATTTATTTCTCATCGAAAGCGAAAGGTCTGAAAAATACATTTTCGGGCAAATCCGGTCAGATATATTTAGCTTTGAGTGTAGGGTCGAATTTTGTCGTTTTAATTAGTAGAAAAATCATTAATTTCAATATTTTGGTCACATTGGGCATTTTTTTAGCCGCGTTCCTTGAGATTATACGCAACGGAAGAGTCAGTAACTTTAATAAAATAAATATCTTCAATTTTTCATATACATTTCTATATTTTTTTTGTTGTTTTGTCTTTTTACCTGCCTTTTGCTGAGTAAATACATAATTTTATGTAAAGTAAAGAACAAGTCATTAGAAAACATATTCCTTCTCATTTTCAGAGATAGATTAATTTTGAGTTAGGGAAAATACGGTTTGATTTTTTTTTATCAGTTAGGGAATTACAGGGTAGGACGTCGTAGAAGAGGCCATAAAAACAAAGGTTTGAAACTGTCTTGATAACAGCACTCCAAAGTCTAATAACCCTTAGTGACTATAATATTCACCGGCAAGAGAAGAGGACACTGCAGATAGCTAGCTATTCCGGCTAGCTATACACGAAGGATAGTCGTGGGCTTGGGCTGACTCGCAGCTTAAGGAAAACTTGGTTGAAGTTTTCCATTTCAAATTATTGTAGGCGTCGGGAAAACAATTTTTAATGTACTCAGAATAATTCAATTGAATTTTTCTGCCGGGTGGAACGAAACGGTAATCGACAATTGTCAATATTATTTTTGTAGCGGATTGAGTGTTTTTGGGGAAACCAATTTCCCCTCGTACTGAGAATAATTCAGTTGAATTTTTCTCTCGGGTTTGTTTTTGGCGGTTTTTTTTATATTATATTATATTTTTTTATATTTTTGGCACTGACGTCATTTGTCATTATACGGAAAAGACAACTAGAGGAGTTTCGTTGAATTATACGGAAAAGAGAACTATAATCGATTAGAAGTCTTTGTTTGGTCTTAAATAAAAGGCAAAATAATTTTGGTTGCGCTCTTTGACGATTGATTTTTCCAATTTTTGTTTGGAGTTTTATTCGGTGACATTTTGACATTTGTTTTTTATTTTTCTATACAGGGTGAAACGGAAGGGTAGTCTAAAACCCGTAAGGTCAATTAATATTTTTTTAGATTTTCAATTTTTTTTTATTTTTGCGTTGAATCTTGATATACAGTGTGAAACGGAAGGGTAGTCTGAAACCCGGGAAGTCAATTAACATTTTAATTTTTTTTTTAGATTTTTTCATTTTGTTCCGAATCTTGCTATACAGGGCGATACTGAAGGGTAGTCTGGAACCCGTAAAGACAATTAATTTTTTTTATTTTATTTTTTGCTTTGAATCTTGATATACAGGGTGAAATTGAAGGGTAGTCCGAAACACGTAAAGTCCAATAATATTGTTAATTTTTTTTTTTTTTTTTGATTTTTCATTTTTGTTTTGAATTTTGCTATACAGGGTGAAACTGAATGGTAGTCAAATAACACTGTCATTTTTTTTTAATTTTGATTTTTTTTGTTTTAAATCTTGCTGAAACTGAAACGTAATCGGAAATTAATAACATCAAATAATTATTTATTTTTCTGATTTTGATTGTCATATACTACAGGGTGATACAGAAATTCAATTCGAAACCCGTAGAGAATATTAATTTTTTTTTAACTTTTGGTATTGTATACAAGGTGATTCGGAAGGTAGCTTAAGTCTGAGGACTCCATTGAATAATTTTTGTTTATATTGCGTATAATTGGTGGTAAACTCTAAGTCACCATGCAAACCGGTTCGGGAAATAACCCCCAGGCAGGAGGACCCGCCCCTGCCCCAGTTCTCCGGTTGCCCACTGTCTATTCGTTGGGAATGGTGGCAACCACATTGGATAGTTTTTCGGGTAAAGAGGTGGTTAGATACTTTGAAAAATTGGAATCGCGATCGAAATTGGACGGATGGACTCAAGAGGATACGGGGAAACTCTTTAAATTCAAACTCACCGGAGAAGCCTATAATTTTTTTAAGTCGGATACAGGGTTGGACGCTTTGACTTATCCTGAAATCAAAGCAAAATTTTTAGAAAAGTTTACCCCCATAAAATTACCAGGGGAAAGTCAGTGGAATCTTAGTAAGTGTTTCCAAAGGTCGGATGAGGATGTGTCGTCCTTTTGCACGAGGTTGAGGACACTAGGAGCGAAGTTACTGAAGGAAGATTTGCTGGGAGCCACAACGGAAGAAGAAGCGGGAGTCAAGAAGAAAAACCGGGAACTATTGTTGAATCAATTCAAAGTGGGACTGAGGAAGGATTTGATGAGAGAGGTGGGCATCCTCTTATTGAGGGAAGATAAGCTGGACCTAGAAAAAGCCGAGGAATTGGTGAAATTACAAGAAATGACCGCGATGATGTTGCAGGGAAGAGCAGGAAACTCAAGGGTATCGACAGTGGAGACAGAAAGGACTTGCTATGCATGCGGCAAAAAGGGACACGTCAAGGAAGATTGTCGGAGTTC
The DNA here is from genome assembly GCA_958298965.1 of Chrysolina haemoptera. Taxonomy (NCBI): domain Eukaryota; kingdom Metazoa; phylum Arthropoda; class Insecta; order Coleoptera; family Chrysomelidae; genus Chrysolina; species Chrysolina haemoptera. Next base: position 12,936,220 of record OY282585.1, read on the forward strand.
TAAACCCCATAGGGGAAATTTCAGTTCAGAGGAAGACAAAAGATGTTACAACTGTGGAAGGTATGGCCACTTCGCTAGGGAATGTTACGGCATGAAGTACCAGGACAGAAGCCCAAATAGTTGTTTTGTGTGCCAAGAGAAAGGACATTGGGCGCAAGATTGCCCAAGGAACCGGAATCGAGGAAACGGAGGATACCCGACGAGAGGACAGAGTTCAGGCAGAGGGGGATTTCAACAGTATGCAGGAAGAAGAGACGGAGGTAGAAGAGAGGGTGAGAGACGAGATTGGAGACCATCTACTGGGGCTATCCCAAAGCGAAAACCCGAAGGTAGGTCAGGGCCGCAGGGACCACCAACCAATGACAAAAAATCAAGAAAATTTAAACTAATAAGACCTAAATCATACTGCCAAGATGGAGGTCACAGAGAATACTGGCAGAAAACTTTTTATTCAAAAAGGTATCAAAATTTTCATAGACGACCACCCAGGTACCACCGGAGAGAAAAGGTGAAAATGGTTATTCCGGAAGTATCAGCTTTTACAATGAGAGACGTGCCGCATGTTATTAAAATATATTTGAATGGAATATCTTGCTATGCGTTGATAGACACGGGCGCAGCAGTTACGATAGTTCAGGAAGAGATGGTAGATAGAAGAAATATAGACCATAGTGAAGCAAATAGATTCCAGTTGTCAAGCGTGACAGGCCATCCCTTGAGAACAAGAGGAACTTCGAGGGTCATAATAGAAAGTGGAGATGGAAAATGGCGGAAAAATTGGAATGCCATAGTTTGCGGAAACCGCACGTTAGGAAACGTTCAAGCAATCCTAGGAAGAGATTTCCTGCAGGCCACTTGGGCCCACATCAGATATGGAACTTACCCAACAGTGAAAATTGAAAGAAAGATTTTCCAGCTTTTATACCCGGAAGAAATCGAGGACGCTAGAAGCAGTACCCCTAGGAATATTGGGAAGATTTGGAGGAGAGACAGATATACCAGAGGAAATAATTACTATAGATCTAGGCCTTATGAAGGTGGCCAAAGGAAGAGGATTAATGAAAAAAGAAGGTTGAAAAATAACAGAAGAGGGAGAAAAAGATTTTGGACAAACGTGAGAAGAAGAGAAGAAGATGAAGAAGTAAGCCAAGCGACGCCGAGGACGAGTCACCAAGAGAAGGAAGAATGGTGTCAACGAGTAGGAAAATTCTATGCGAATGAGGAAGGCGGAAAAGCAGAGGAAGAACAGAAGATAGGGGAAGAAACGACGCTGAGAGAAGACAAGGAAGAAGAGAAAAATATAATAGAAGTATGTCACATTGAAGTCCAAACTGAACCACCTTCGGAGGAGGCGGAAGTACCTGTCGAAGAGGAGGCCAAAGAGCTAGAAGAGAGATGGATGGAGACAGAAAAAGATGAGGTAAAAGAAACAGGAGAGGATTCCATGAGCCAAGGAGGCTCACAGCGACTTTGGGAGACAGATATCTTGCTAGAAGAAGACGTTATTATACCTGCAAGAACAGAAGCACTCGTGGCGGCAAAACTGAAGAAAGAAATAGAAGGAGGACTATTAGTATGCGAACCAGTGGACATAGGAGATGGTCAGGTCCACACGGCAACTATCGTGACGGAGAACGCTAGAAGAATCTGGGTACGAGTCATAAACACTTCATGCAAAGAGGTAAAATTAAGCAGAAAGAAAAAAGTAGCTACAGCGGTGTCGTGCGAGAAAATAGAAAAAGAGGTGATCAAGACGGATAGGACGATTGGCGTAGTTAAACTAGGAAATGAAGAACGAAGAAATAGCGGGTTTGTCTTGGATCATTTGGAGGAAGGTACGAAGAATAAGTTGAAGACTTTGATTCAAGAATATCAGGATCTATTTATAGATGAAGACGTGGTGAGAACCAGCACCACGAAAGTCAAGCATAGCATAACCTTGGAGCCAGGAGCACAACCTATATGCAAGGCACCATATAGAATACCTTACCATCAACGAGAAGTTTTGAAAAAAGAGATTGACAGACTACTGGAAGCGGAAGTTATTCGACCATCATATAGCCCTTGGTCAGCACCGGTGGTGTTGGTCACGAAGAAACTACCTAATGGGGACGAGAAAGTGAGGATGTGTATCGATTACAGAGGGCTCAACAGCGTGACGAAAAAGGAATATTATCCTTTACCAAATATTTCGGATCTGATCCAGGGATATAGTTCAGGGGACGAAGCCCTATTTTCCGTGATGGATGTCGCAGAAGCTTATCATCAGATAGACATGGAAGAAAAAGATATACCCCTCACAGGTTTTAGTACGTTTCAAGGGCACTACGAATATTTAAAAATGCCTTTTGGATTAGTCAATGCGCCGTCAACATTCCAGAGATTTATGAACATAACCTTGTCAGGCTTGACAGGAGACATATGCATGGTCTACCTAGATGACATCATAATTTTCAATTCTACTGGCGCCGAGGACCATATTGGAAGGTTAAGGAAGGTGTTTGAGAGGTTGAGAGAGGTCAACGTCAAATTGAAGCCAAGCAAGTGCAACTTTTTGTTAAAAAGGGTCAAATACCTAGGTCATATGATTACTCAAGATGGAGTATTTCCGGACCCCGAAAAGATAGAGGCAATACATCAGTTTCCGTTACCGAAGAACGTACGAGGAGTAAGATCATTTTTAGGACTAGTGAACTGGTATAGAAGGTTCATACCAAATGCTGCCGAGCTAATTGCTCCACTAACCAACCTGACGAAGAAAGAGGTGAAATTCGAACTGACACCTTCGGTGCTGGAAGCCATCCAGACCTTGAAGGAGACCTTGACATCAGATATGGTACTGGTCTTCCCCGATTTTACACAGCCCTTTGTAGTGGCTGCGGATGCGTCTGGATCAGGGGTGGGAGCAGTTCTTAGCCAAGTACGAGAGGGCTACGAAAGACCTATAGCATATGCCAGCCGAACCTTCAAAAAAGCCGAACAAAATTATGCCACAACAGAGAAAGAACTATTAGGAGTAGTATTTGGGATACAAACATTTCGATGCTACCTGTATGGAAGAAAGTTCACGGTCATATCGGACCATCGACCATTGAAGTGGCTTTTGACCCTAAAGGACCCCGGCTCAAGATTAGTGAGATGGGCATTAACTCTAGCCGAATATGATTTCTCGGTAATCCACAGGAAGGGAAGACTTCACGGAAACGCCGACGCACTGAGTCGAATGTACAACAAAGACGACCACTTTCTCGACCTAGAGTACGAGGAATTCGAGGAATACCGGAAACAACACCAGGTACCTAGAGCCAAGAACATCACTACTCGTCAAGGAGATTTATTCTCCGCTCCGGAAGATTGGGCGCTAGCCCATTGTGTTTCACAGGATTTTGCCATGGGAAAAGGAATTGCGCAACGATTCAAAAGCATATATGGTTCCGTGGACATTCTGAAACAACAAAACAAGAACCTTGGGGAAACAGCGGAATTGAATTTACCGGAACGAAATATCTATTATTTGATAACAAAAGCCGCCTATTATGAAAAACCCTCTTACAGAGCTATGTGGACAGTGCTAAAAGATCTCAGACATTGTTGTGAGAAAAACAAGGATGCCTATTTAGCTATCCCTAAGATAGGATGCGGATTGGATGGACTTTTGTGGGACCAAGTGTTGGAAATGTTAGAATTCGTGTTCCATAATTCAACCATAAAAATTGTTATATACGAGGGCACCTCAAAAGTATGTGTTATTAAGGTGAATCAAGAACCGGACACGGGAATGATACCAGAGTGGGATCGCGAAGAATTACGAGCCGCACAGGAAAAGGACATTTTTTGTCAAGAGATTATTAAGCAAGTGAATGGTGATTGGGAAAAAGAAGAGGACTACTATATGACGAAAGATGGCATTTTATATCGCGCTGAAGAAGACGGAGATAAATTGATTATTCCAAAGAAATTTACAGCTAGAGTTTTGGAAGATTTCCACGATTCACCGATGGCGGGACACGTAGGGCAACAGAAAACTCTATCTAGTTTGAAACGAAGATTCTTTTGGCCAAATATGCGCACTGAGGTAATCCACTATTGCGCCAGCTGTGAACCCTGCAGTAGAAGAAAGACATCCCCCCATTTGAAGAAAGCGCCACTCCAAAGGTTCACCCCGACTACCGAACCTTGGGAGCTGACATCTATGGACATTGTCGGACCATTGGTGACCTCCCTGAACGGAAACAGATACTTGTTGACATTCCAGGATTACTTCACCAAATACGTCGAAGCAATTCCGCTACCAGACCAGAAAGCGGATACCATCGCACGAGCCTTCGTGGAACAGGTTATCGTGAGACATGGAACACCAAAGAAGCTGCTGACCGACCGAGGGGCAAATTTCACTTCCAGCCTCTTCAAGGAAACGTGCAAGGCCCTGGAGATCGAGAAAATACAGACAGCAAGCTATGCACCGACGACGAATGGGCAAATAGAGAGGATGCACAGGGTGCTCAAAGACATGCTGTCCCATTATATCAGTGAGAGCCAACGAGACTGGGATAACTGGATCCCGTTCGTATTAATGGCCTATAGGGGAAGTACCCACAATTCCACGGGATATAGTCCCTATTTTCTACTCCATGGGAGGGATCAAGTACTCCCTGTAGATGCATTCATAAAATCAGGCAGAGTACGATACGACTACGACGAGAATTACGTAGCAGAATTCCTAGAAAGAATGAGGCAGGTATACACTAACGTATACCAAAATACCGAAAGGGAAAAGGCGAAGAGAATCAAGAGGTTCAATCGCAAGGCAGGAGAACAGGAGTTTGCCATAGGGGATCAAGTGTACATGAAGGACATGGCTGTTAAGAAAGGTTTATCCAGAAAATTGGTACCAAAATGGATTGGACCATACCGAATCATAGAAAAAAAGGGGCCGGTAACTTATAAAATCAAGAAATGCGGAGGAAGAGAGGAACAGATGGTTCACGTGAACAGATTGAAAACCTACGTGGCGAGGGAGGACCCTCTACCAGCGGAAGAAACCAGGAGCAGGGCAGAGAAATACCAAGAATCGGAAGATGACAGGGACCCGGAAGAAGAAATAGAAGAAAGGGCTAAGTCCTACCCAGGGATGATACCGCCGTACGTCGAGATACCGATACTGGGAAGTGACAGTGAGGAAAGTCGGGAAGCGGAAAGCGAGGACCAGTCGGCCAGTGAAGAAGATGGGATACTGGACGAACCAGCAGGTCCAGTAAGGCGATCCACGCGCGTCAGAAGGCCGCCAGATCGTTTCATGTACTAAATCAGCGTTGAGAAAGAGGAAATGAGATGGGTGACACTATATATCTAACTGAACTCCGACCCCAAATTCCTATCTCATGAAGCCGACCAAGGAAACCCTGACCGACCAGGAGTTTTAGTTTACGTCTAATTTTTTTCCGACAACAATGGGTATGATATGTTGTAGAGATAATATAATTTTTTTCTTCTGTTTCAGTAAAAAGAAATCAAACCAGGGACGGAGTTTGATTTTTATTGGTTTATAGGAGGAGGCGAGGCCACCTGGTAAAATTGGTGGTGACACAGACTTTTGTTTTAATAAACCAGACCAAGCATGGAGTATATTTTTAATGAGTTTATAGGTGAGGCGAGGCCACCCGATGAAGATGACGGTAGAGCAGATAATATTTTTTTTCAGCAAAGGAAACTGACCAGACAAGGAGTTTCATTTTTTTTGTTATAGGTGAGGCAAGGCCATCAAATGTGATGGTGTGTTAAGTAAGCCGAAGTAGTTTTTTTTGGGCCTTGCAGCGGAGGCCTAAGAATCATGCTGCCGGGAAGTGTGCCCACCGGGAGGGTAAAAGTCCCCCAAAGCATGGCACAAACCGTGGGGAAAAGGAAGGGAGTGACTCTGAGGTATGGGGCCCCGTTATTCATGACCGCAGCCTGGGACCCGGAGCTGGCGCCTGAAGCCCCGTTACTTATGACTCAGAGGACACTCCTAACATCACCTAATTTAGCGCACAGCTAAATAAAAAAAAAATCCCTCACCCCTTTTCTTTTTATTCTGTACGCTTTTATTAATTTTTTTCTTTTATTTTCATGTCGGTTCTGTTTTTTCCCACATTTGTTACCACCTACTGACAAGTCAATTCAGTATACCCGTTCAGGTGTTTTGATTGGGATTGGTGTTTTTGTTTTGTATTGAAGTAATTTCTGTCTACATCGGGGTAACTGCTCCCTCATCTGAGCAGGCTGATTTCATTTATTTATTTTTCATTTTTTTACCGATTGTTCATATATGTGTCTGCACGACTGACTAGTAGTACAGACCGGGGTAACTGCTCCCTCATCTGAGCAGCCTAATATTAATTTAATTTTTTTTTCCTTTAAACATAAGTAGAGTCACACTCTACTTGATCACATCTGACCCCATTTTTTTTGTTGGCCATCGGGCCTTATAAGTTTAAGGCAGAGAGCTAAGCTTGTTATCCGTAGGATACGGATATAAAGAGGCATGAATTATTGTATGTTGTGAACGTACTAGAGGTATATGAAAAGCTAGGTGAGGTATCGTACACCGAAGCTTGGGGAATTGGGATTCGTATTGACTATGTAAATTTTTTTTTCTTGTGTTTTTGTTTGATGTCTAATTACTCTGTTGTTGCAGGAATGGTAACGGATGCTGAGGAAGATCAAAACGGCGGTTTAGTATATAAGTAAATTATAAACTGGAGCCAAATAGAATAAGTAAATATTTAAGTGTGTCTTAGGGTAATCTGACCATACTATTTTATTGTCTAGATTTTTTTTTATTTTTTGTTTTGTAACCTGTTTTTTTAACCGAACATTCTTTCGTCAAACACGTGTATTCGAGAAGAAAGAAGGCAACATGGGGCCTAGTAGGCCAGCATTAATGGTGGTGGGGATAACCTACCTCCTGTATTCTGGATTCGTCACTCAGGTGAAGACCATCATTGCCTACGATTGTGATGACAAAGACACTGAAATTACAGCAGTTTCGATTCGCGACGTCGCGAGATGTCCAAGTATAGAAACTGCCTACCAAAGTGAAGCCGTGGACGTGAAAGTGATTCAGAGAGACGAATTCTCTCTTCAACATGTGTGGACTTGCCTAATCGAAGTCACACGCATCATAAGTCACTGTGGCATGCACAGTCACAGTTCCATAGTAGCCGGAGGCATTACTAACTTTGTCTACCGGGTTGGTGCGGAAGAGTGCCGTAACATACATCGATACCAAACCATTAATTTGTATCGTCAGAAGATTGGAGGGATAACGATGAATGGCACCACTACAGCCTCACTCACATTAGAAGGAGTGGTGGACGCCGCGGGAACCTGCCAGGGGACAACCTACCACGAAAACGGACAAGTATGGAAAGATGTTGTTATCATAGCGACTGTCAAAATTCAAACGACGGACTACACCGCCAAAATCAAGACGGAGGAGAATGAAGTGAGCCTATTGGGAGGAGTCGTCTGCCCATACCTAAAGGGCTACTGCTTCGACACTACTATAGGGGAAGTTACATGGGATGCCACACCCTTGAGGACCTGTGAGGAGCAGCTGAGCTTGCTCTATCAGGGCAAGGCAGAAAAAGTAAGAAACCAAATTACTACTGAGCAAATTATAGTTGTGGAAGACAATACGAAGGTCTTTGCGGTTACCTTAGTGAAGAAGGTCAACCTCTGTCAGCTAGAGATCTGGCAGACCGAACATCCTAGGATATTGGTAGTAGAAGGGGACCAAGAGAAGTTTCTGATGCCGAAAGTGACAATTCTGCCGCACAATGCAGACCTCATGGCTTACATAAATAGCAAATTTCTATATGTGGAACAGGCATACACCAGGAAGCTGGATCGGCTGTATACAGACACCATCCACCGAAGATGTCTCATGCAGCGCGAGATACTGAAAAACAGATTACTAATGGCACCACTAGTTCCCAGCACCCTGAGTCAGTTGGTAAAAGAAAGCGGAGGATACGTAGGAAGAGTACTAGGCGAGGTCCTATACATAATGAAATGCGTACCCCGAGTAGTCACCATAAGACGAACCGAAAACTGCTACAATGAATTACCGATAATGATGAACAACGAGTCCAAATTCATGGCACCCGTTACCAGAATAGTACAAGCCCACGCTGAAGAGGTGGACTGCAATAGCTTGATGCCCCCCCTTTATTTAATAGACGACCAATGGATGGGACTGAGCCCCTATCCAACCGTTAAGAGAAGACCGGAAGAACTAGCACCAGAAACAAGTCAGAGACTCACTTTCAAACCGATTCAACCCATGGGTTCCTTAGGCATTTACACGCAGGAAGAAATTAGTGCCGCGCAGAGGATACTCACTTTTGGGAACGAGCGAAAGGCTGTTGAAAACATTCTAGCTCGCAGAGTAGCTGGCCTCGAAACCAATAGTCAAGGTTTCTCCACAGTCAGCATTTTTGACGTCGCAGAGATGAAAGAATTAGCCCACAATACCATGCATCAAATTTGGGGCTGGTTCACTGACCTAGGACTTTTCATGAGTGGTCTGATGGGTTTTTATGCAATATTCAGAATGCTAAAGTACGGAATTGGAGTAGTCCTGAACGGAGTACACCTTTACCAAACAGTAGGATGCAGCGTCATAATACTAGCCAGCCTATGGAATACCCTAACCATGTGGATAACTCACCGATACCAAGTGAACCGTCAGCGAGACGAGCCAACTCCCCCTGCAGAATCACCAACCCCAATCGAGGAAGCGCCCGCCATAAATATATACCCACCAATACAACACTGGTCCGAGTGTCCACCAGTTACAACCGACCAGCCAAGATAATCCAGTTTCACAAATAGTAAATTCTCGCGCGAGTGAACGGTACGCCGAAACAAGACAGTTATATTAACTCAGGGGCAAGTGAAAACCTCAACAATACCAATGTTCGGCAATGGTATAGTCAAACGTAGTCAAAAGTTTGACAACAGACATTCCGCGTACATAGTCATCAGAACGAGAGGAGGAGACCCAAATAGTCCTGAGATCAGCACGTGAAGGCTATTCCCTACCACCCAACGATCATTCTACAACACATGGCAGCGAACACAGTGCGTGGAAATATGAGAAATATTGTAAAGTGCGCGCGAAAAGTGAGTAAATTTGTTAGTAGGATGCTGAATTCTATGTATTGAAACATTGGAAAAAAAAATATTGTACTCTTATTCGACATTGATTTTTTTTGTTATCTGTATTTTTTTTTTGGACCTCCCCAAATATTGAACAGGACCGGCTCTTTCAGAAAAGACAGTTTAGCGTTTGTTTTTGGTAAAGAAATATTTGAATTCAGTGCTTCTTCTATATACCAGGAGCGATCAGAAATGTCGGTCCCAATCAATAGTTTTGTCACCCTGACAAAAAGAAGGAAAAAGCATGGGCGTGCCCATACTTTTTCCAAGGGGATAAACATAGGTAAGAGTAAATTAAGTGAATTGAATAATATGAAAGTTGGTGGTGTTTTGGGAACGCTGTTCTGGAAAAGTTGTGGCATTGGGTATGCCCAAAACTTTTTGAAAGGAGGGAGTAATGTAACAATCGCCATATGGGTTATTTTATTTCTCAAATGCATAAAGTCATATCGAAAGACATTTAATTCGTGAAACAAATACAAAAATCTTAAAACTCGTTCCCATCGGAAATATCTCATTCACGACAAGAAAAAAAACACGTAATCTCCTTATAGAAATTGCGGCCTGTTGTTTAGTCTACCGCGGAAAAAGGCCATTTAAAATATCGAGTTCAGAATAGGGCCTTGTATTAATAGTAAGCAGATCAATGAATGAAACCATTGAGTCGGGAGACTGCTTAGTTGGAAAGCGATACACACGTCCTGACACTTACGAACTTTGCTGACGGGGGTCAGCTTGCATTAATTTTTAATTTAGGCACTGAACGTGGGAAATACTGATTCAGCAGAAAAATTCGACCATCTTGAATTGGGCGGGACTAATTCATTTTTCATCGTGAAGAAATCTGAATTATGGCCCAACGGACGAATGACTGATAATTTGGTTCCTGAGGGAGGACTCGAAAAATGGTACCTCCAACGAATGTTGGGAGGGGACCTCTGATCAGAAATGTCGAGGGAAAGTCAGTCAGGCGCGCGGTTCGGTAGAAATCAGTCAGAAAACTGAGTTTTCGTTTGTGGTCGGGAGGTCGGTTTATATCTGCACATTTTTCCAACGGTTTGTGTATAGTTTTATATCGAAAATTTGCCATCTTAGAAACATCCGAATTCTAGAATCTAAAATTGAAATTATTTCTTGTGATAAATTAAATATATAAAAGACGCGTCTATGACCGGGATTTCAAATAGAGTGTTTCATCCCAGACGATAAATACATAAAGGATTAGCTGTTTTTGTTTTGGTAAGAAACCCAATTGATGTATACATGAACTAACTCATATATGTTCATTTCTCTGCTACGAATGCTTATCTTTTGCACTTAGCCAGATCTTCTCAGAACACCAACCCATAGTTTGTTCAAAGTAATAGTTAGGGACCTTGGCTCTGGTTAGACGTAGGAATCATAGTGAGTGTCGCTAAGTGGAAGACACAGTTGATAATTCTGATTTGGAAATCGTTGAAAGAACTCCCTAAGAGAACTTATTTTGTTATTGATATAGAAACGGTTTTGGCATTTTATATAATTTTGTTTAATTCGACATTTTCCTTCGTGATTATTTGTAAAATCACCAGGAGACTTCCTGGCAAATTGCACTCATCAAATAGTTTTTATTTATTTATCTATATATATAGCCATTTATTTGGTTTTGTTTTATTTACATTTGAGTTATTTTTATCATTTTTTTTTTCTTAATAGATATCGTTTTTCCGACGGTCGACTATTATTTGTAAAATTCCTTCTCTACTCCCAAAAATACCTGAGCAAAGACTTGCAAAACCAAAAGACTGCCTCTTCGTGCAGGCAGCCGAATTCTAGCCCTTACGGCCAGGATAAACCAGATAGACCGAACTTTAATTTTTATTCCTATCTGGCGTCTCCGCACCAGATAATTTTTTTCTAACATCCTAAAAAACCGCGGAGTGGTGATAGCATTGCTGCCAAATTATTTTTATCTGGGTTGTCCTGGGTCACAGAGGTTCTTTGAAAACCTTTAAGGAAATCTGGTCTGGGGAACTTTTCCTCAGATACCTGTAGAGTCAGTGTATCACCGAGAGAAAGAAGAAAAAACAAAAATAAAGACTGGTACAGGTAAAACAGTTTTCCATAATTAAACTTAACGACCCTCTTAAAGGTCAGTACTTTTCGTGACGACAAGTTGATGCGTCACCTTGGGGTAAGGTTACACACCTACAAAAGGGGTACCCCCCAAGTTTAGTACATTGTAATCGGCTCACTTTCCAAACAGCAGCTTATTTCGCATACAAATTAGTCAACGCTGTATTTTCACCGTGTTCTCATTAATTTTGATATGGTCCTTTTTCCGCACTATAGGTCTTAGCATTGGATTCAAACCCCCCCTGGCATATGGCAACTGTATTACTGCGCATTCTCATGAGTATCACTTGACGTACAGTAGGGTTCGTTTTATATTGAATCATTCTCTTCCTAGTTCTTTGAGTTCTGTTTTCAAAATCCATGTTATGGAATACCTCATTCGCTATGTTAAGACTTCTTGAAAACTAGTTAATACCAGCCTGTTGTAATAGAAAATAAAACTACTTCACTTTCACTCGACGCGCGTTTTGCTAACAAAGTTAGCATTTTCAAGAGCTATAAGCTTACTAGTAACATTGCATCAAATATCAGTAAATCTGTTTAGTTTTTGGGGAGTATACTGACATTTAAATGTAGCGTCGCGAAGTTTACGTAGAAAATTCACCAAGTTTCCAGAAGGACCTATCAAATAAAATACTAAACTTCAGTGACAGCATTCCAAAATGACACTTCCTAGCCAAGTTACTCCCATGGCCACGATTGCAACAATTAGTGGAATTTAGTAGAAAAATAGTGAAATTTTTCATATTTGTGAGCTTTTTTTCACCCATTTCGCGGCATTGTATCGAGAATTGAGAATATGAGTTTCGTAAATCTGTTTGAGAAATTGAAATCGGACTATCACTAGATCATCCAGGCACGCTGCAAGATAGTGCAAAAAAAAATTCAAATTGCAATTGTGCCAAAACTAATAGTGCTCTAGCACCTGTTTTGCACACAAATGAAGTACACATGATTCACTAGTTTCGTAAAAAGGGCCAACCCTATAAATTGAAATATGGCGGAATTGTTTTCCAGTTTTTCTGCGTTACTAATGATCCGATCGGGTCGTACAAAGTCTCGTTTTATTCGTATATCAATTCTCAACAATTCTTCTCATTGAGGCAACCAGATTGCTGCATCAGTTTTTATGTTATAAGCAAAACACTCTAGAACAAATACTTAACAATTTCAAAAGTTTTCTTTCAATTTCCTAGGGAGATATATTTATGATATTCTTCTGGGTAATTCCTTTTTTTTCAGAAGGAACGATCAACAAGCTTTGAATCTAGATATTTTTTGGTTCAAAGAAACGACAGAAATACCTAATATAGAGAATAAGGTTAAAAAAACTACGTTTTGGATATATACTGAAAAATATCAATTTGAGTCATGTTTGAAAGCCCCCTTCGAGTTATTTCAAGGTTTTATAAAATGTGGTTCCATAATCCGTTCCCTGAAAGACTGTTACGAGGTTAAAATAAATGTTTTATTTTTGTCTTGATATTATATAGAATAATTTTTATGTGTATTAATATATTAATAGAAATGTTTTTGATATTTCACATGTTTTACTTGAAGCCTCACACCCCCAAAGAAATATATTAATGGTCATTGTTGAAAAACAAATAGTGTTATATTTCTGCAGTGCGTTTTCGTTTCTTGAATACATTCAGTAATTGATGAGAGATTACTTTTCTTTTGCAGTTTTTCAATTTACAATTTTCTGCACTAAAAATTAATTAGTGCAATTCCGTCGAAAAAGTTTATAGAAGTTTAAAAATCAACTGAAAGAAGTAGATGAACATGTTCCTTTATTTGAATGATGCACTCCTTCTATAACATAACATTCTTTCATTAATAAAAAAAAAGGATCTATACAAAAAAAATTTCTTGAACGGAAGAAAATTATTTCAAGAAATAGAAAACTATACACAAACAACAAATTTAATTCGACTTCACTCAACGCGGTTCGCAGGAGCTGAAGGCAATCAGCTCTTGAAGATGCTAACTTTGTTGGCGAAACGCGCTTCGTGTGAAATTGGCGTAAATTTTTTTAGGTGGTTTTCAATTCCGTTTTGTATAGAGAAAATATTTATTTTTTTATGCGAGAATGTAATGTTTCAGATGGAGGGCATCATTTTTCAACTTCAAGAAAACGTAACTTATTAGAAAAAGAACAACAGTTTCACTAGAGTAAACACGATTACTCCGCTCAAAACAAAAGAACTTTTCGAACGACATTTCTTGGATAAAGAAAACGAATTCTTTTGGATAAAGAGAATGTAATTGCTAGAACAGAGAAAAAATAATTTCTTGGAAGGAGAAAATAAAAATTCTTGAGCAGAGAAAACGTTATTTCTTGAGCAAAGAAACTGTAATTTCTTAGATGGAGAAAATGTAAATTCTTGGACGGTGTAAACGTGATTTCTTGAAAAAAGAATACCTAATTTCTTAGATAGATCAAATGTATTTCTTGGATAGAGAAGACGTGATTTCTGGGATTGAAAAAACGTAGTTTCTTCGATAGAGAAAACATAATTACTCACTTCAAAACTTTATTTTTTCAAGAAAAAGCAATATCTATAGGATAAGGAACGTGCTCATTTCCAGTGGAATAAACGAGAACTATTGGTTCAAAATCTATCGAGATTTCTTTGCTTGAAACCATGAAATGTTCAATAGAAGTACGTCGAATTTTTTATATTAAAAATAGCAAAGGTTTTGATATTAGATCGTTGAATTTCTCGATTACAATAAGCATTGCAGATTTTTTGTTTCAGGATAAATATATTTGACTGAAGGAAACGGCACTGAAAAAATAGATTTCTTCCAGTATAGAAACATTTTATCGAATACATATAACAGAATTTTTTTCTTAAGATAAAGCATGCTGCTTTATTTTGGAAACTGTTTTTTTTGTGAATGTTTATAACAAATTAGTAAATGATAGGTGCGAGTCGATGTGATGGCACAGTTGGTTTCCTAATAGTATTTTCTTTAAAAAAATTATTATGCTCTATTGATTGCTGTAGACTTATCTCTTCAATATAAATGTTTCATAATAATGAACTACTCGAAGCCTGGCCTAAATGCAGGCCTATTCGAACTAAAATCCACCCTTTTCACCCAAGTCACACGCAAAATTTTAATGAAAACCTGAAGAGAGGATCGCAATGATGAATTGTTAGTGTTCGTGTCTTGGTACTGTCACATCGGATAGATTAGAAAAGTCCCGATGAACTAAGAATGGATTCGGTTTGGGCTCGTCGAATTGGGTTCGCCGTTATCAGAAGTAATCGTCGGCAGGACGGCAGGAGTGTTTTGATTCCTGCGAGCTTTTCATTACCGGAAGTACAATAGCACGCCAGAAGCTGCGACTGACATGTCAGCGTGTCATTTTCAATTGAAAGACCTTTGCTTGTGTTGATTGCTACGAGAAAATTCCGCTTCTTGCGCAGTTTAGTCCGGTAAGAGTCTAAAAAAGGAGCTCGTTAAGATGGCTCTGGATAATGACATATTTTGATATTTTCCACGAGTTTCGCTAGGTTAGGTTAGGTATTATGAAGACTCTTTCGTTTTTGTATTATCTGGTTACCTTTATTATTTTCATATACTTTTTAAAAAGAAGAATTTTTTAAAATTCAAGCTCAAAATTGGGAAATTGATGAAAACTATTTTCACCTAGGATTCTGCGAATTTCATTCAATTCGATATGTGATGTGGAATGGGTAAATGAATGAAAGTTACCAGAGGCCCAAACGTGTGGCAAGGGAAAACAACAAAATATTTTTAGAAACATTTGGAATTTCCACTTTGAACTGACAATTGTCACTTTGAACTGGCAATGGTCACTTTGAACTGACAATTGTCTCTCACATCATTGAAAAAAGAAAATTCTTTTCACAACCTTCTGAATATTTTCGAATTTCGTGAATACTTTTTTCACAATTTGGATCTTTATGCCTTTCGAAAATTTCAAATTGATGCGCCCCCAGCGCCACCTGTTGAGTAAATGCAATATAACTTATTTCAAAGAGTAGTGGCGGTAATAGCCTTCAAAATATTTTCGGTCCCATTGTTCCACATGAAACCGCCCAAATTTATCGAGGAATGAGTACCTATCATAAGATCGGCACTTAAAAAAATATCAACGAAAATCAAAAAAATGTATATGGTTCAAACGATGTTACACTTGACTCCCCTTGCCATTTAAATTTCTTAAGTTGATGTGCCGCTCGCGCCCCCTTTCAAGCAATGACAATTTCATTATTTTCAAAAAGTAGTATCGGTTTCCAATGTTTCTACGTCGAACCGTTCAAAAGTTCAAAGTACCAAGCATTTTTCGTAGCAACATGATGTCTTTTAGAAACCAAATATTTTGGTTTATATGGAAATTATAATATGCTTGCGACCAGAGTTTGTCCCAAAGCACAGTGCTTAGAGCTCGTGAAAGAACTCAAAGCGCTTTTGTGCTAGCAAGCAAAAAAATTGTTTTTTCCGTTAACCAGCTGTTATCCCCTTACGAACGGCAGCCCTCAAAAGTCGAAACTTGTGCGAGCCAAGGATTAACGAGGTCTTACCTTTTAACGTGCGATTCCTAGCACTTTCTCGGGCCATCAGATAAAAATCTGAAGTCGCTGAGGATTCGAATCTAGCCGACCAGCAGTCAATGGTTTTGAACGCTTCAATCTCAACCACTGAGCTACTTGACCCTTCCAAGCACTTAAGCACTGTGCTTTCAAGCATTTTCTTGGACCGGTGCTTAGTGCTCTGAAGCTTTTAACAAAAAGGTTCAGTTTACTAAGCAGTAAGCCTTCCCATACAAATAAATCTTGTCGACACATGAAGTCGCAGCAGATGACCCAGTGGCACCCCCCACCAAAAAAACTTTTGTTGACGTCTGCAACATTTCTTTGACAAAAGTCCAAAGAAATCTGCCAACATTTTTTCATTGTCAGATTGTGGGAGGTTAAACACCCAAAAAATTACACTCATCGAACAATATCGGTCTTTTCATAACTGATTACGTAAATAACTATTTCAGATTTTAGTTTGAAAATATGAATAGGAAATTCATAAAATCTTTTGTGGAATCATCTGCGACTGAAAGACAAACTTTGGTCACTATTTTCCATCGTTCAAGATAACCTCTTGGGAGGTATTCATGTTGAAAAGGGGAACATTCTCCATGAAAATTGAAAAATGAAAAATGTGACTTATTTGTAATATCTTTTTTTTTTTTTTCCGTTTCAGTTAGAGTCTTTTCACAATATCTATCAGATGTAGTTCAATGTCCAGCGTGGCTTGTGCCGGGGAAGTAGTTGTTTTCTGTTAGATATTACAAATAAGTCACATTTTTCATTTTTCAATTTTCATGGAGAATGTTCCCCTTTTCAACTATTTCAGGTTTCTTATCAGGTAACACTGCTTGTTGAGTATTTTAATGAGATTATCGCAGTGCTGACGGTAATTGAGATTACTATCTAGAGAAAGCCCTAGAAACTTTATACTGTCACATCTTTCTATCTCAACACTGGCTATTTTAATATCAATATCTACTGTGTTAGTATTCTGGGCAGTATAAAAAGATACTGCTTTAGTTTTGGATGCATTCAAAAATAAAGTGTTTTTTCGCTGAACCAATTCTGTAGGCTATTAAGGTCAGAATTGATATTTTGTTGTAATTCAGTCAAATCCTTTGATTTAAATAGGAGGAAAGAGTCGTCAGCATAGAAACAAGTGAAAGATGACGGCAGCTCATTGATATGGAGGATAACGAGGAAAAAGCTTTTATTTAAATGCTATTTAAAAGGAAGAAAGCTTGTACGAATTGGTGATATTTTTGGCATATATTGGTATAACTCAGTATATCGATTTTGGAACACTCACTACACTACGTTTTCGTGAATGCACGTTGAACCCTGAATCATTTGACATCTGAAAGAATTTTCTTTCAATTTGTCAAAACTTGAATACGCATAAGATTCAAAATGAACATTTTCTATTGCGTCGCTTTCGCCATTTTCTTCGGATGGCATTTGTGACCAAATGATGGGTGCAACACGTTTGGGCCGAAGGTTACTTTCAATCACCTTCCCATCCTTCATTACATTGAATCGGAATAACCCCATAAACCCATATTACCCATGCCATGTCCTTTTGTGAGGGGGTAATCAGAATGCTGGTCGGTGTGGCTGTTTTCGACTTTTCTCTTAATTATAATTATAATGAACATATTGATTGAAAGTTTGATTTTGTGGAGGAAATCCAGTTCTTGACATGATTTTTTGGGTTTATGACCTTCCACAATCTGAAAATGAAATTTTTTTTTAATCCAAAGAAATCTGTACAAGTGTAGAAGGGCAAATTAATTAATTTTCCAGATAAGTTACTGCGTTCACAAGACTGCTGTCTTGAAAGAAATTAATTTTTGTCAGTAACGTACCCTACACTGAATTTGCCTATCTGAAAAAATGAGATCGAATTTTTTTGAAAACTGTTGACGTTTCGGAGGCTGTATCTGCCTCCGTTATCAAAACTTCTTGGAAAGACGCTGAAGAAACTGAATTTGAATTGCGATTTTGGTAATAGGACCTTTCTTTGACAGAGTCAAATGAAATCTGTCATACATTCTTTTGATTGACATTTGATATCTTGATACATAGGGTGTTCGGTATCAATCAATCACCATTCTATTAGTTCTTATTTCATCTCTGAGGAGGGGTAACCAGGTGCGGTCCATTTCGATGGAATTGGTTGAGAAGCAGTTGTTCGATAAAAGAATGCACGCAGTTTCCTTCAACTTTCTTTTTTCTTGATTTGATTCCCTCAATAAAATTTTGGTATTATTCCATTCCATCATATGATCGCCATCAGATGTTAGAATATGTTCGGATATTTTCGAACCCGTTATTTTTCGATTTCTGATGTAACTTTTATGTTCTTTCTGGCGCACAATCAATGGTCTTGATGTTTCACCTATATAACTCTTAACACACGAACAAGGTATGTTGTAAACACAATTTTTTGAACATTCACCAGCGTTTTTGGGTTTTGTATGTGTGAGTATTGATCAATGAACATATTATATACCGGTAATAGACTGAGAGATGATACCACAAAATTTCCGGTCATTTGTGCCAAGTATGGCGACCCTTCAGGGGTCTAATTAAGTGATGACGAAAATGAAAATGATGGTCATAGCGCTGGTACTGGCGGACCAATCGCGTGGACATTAATCGAACGTGTCGAATAAATTACGACAGTCCAACGATTTGTTACACAACAATTCTTGTATTTTCCGACAGTCGATGAAAAAAGAAGTAGGCGGTATAGTGTAATGCTATACTTCTGCGGTGTAACTTAGAGCCCGCCATGCATACCCGACGAGAACACATTAATAAAAAAAATACTTAATTCAATCATTTGTACCAGGCTAATTCGTACACGGCTAATCATCGTCGAGTAGCCATTCACGAAAATCACCATGCCATACTTTTTCGACGGTTCCAAATGGCCGCCATACCACCGCGCAAATGTGTATTTTTTTGCAAAACGATTTGTATCAGTATGGAATTTATATTTTTGGAAAATATATGAGACATTGTGACCATTATTAAATTTGCCATACTTCTGATAGGGTTAAAAATTGATGCCATACTTAAAAAACGTATTTATTCGACACACTGATAAAAAGGATATTTTGCATCAATGCATAATTGCATTGATTCAAGTCGATTGTATTCTTGAATAGGTCCAACCAAATATTAGTTTAATTTTTTGACAGAATCCTCTTGACCACTTGAAAGGAAACTGTTTTGAGACCTATGAACACTTTCTTCACTGAATAATGAGAGTTGTTTGGTGCAAGAATATTTCAACTTTGATAATGAACACTAAATACTTTCTTTGTTCGATGGTGTGAGTTGGTTGAGGCAAGAATATTTCAACTTCAATAACGAACAATATTCTTCTTCATAATGCAATACATTCAAGATTATCTGCATTTGGAGGCTCAGTACAAATGTGCACTTGGTTATAAAAATATGCCATGGAAGCCATGTTCATATGGTACAGTTCAACAAACAGAGAACAACTGCGAACAATTGAGGTATAATGGTTATATATGAGAATAGTTTTGTAATATTTTAATTTCAGAAACTATATAATCAACGTAGGTACCTCTTCGGTGACGCATAGAAATGCGATCGAATATAGAAACGACAGCGTCATTCGCCATTATCACACACCTGTTGAAAACAATATCTTCAACCTACCTCCACAACTGGTCCATAAATGACCTAAATTCAAATCGTACAGAAATAATTGGACCTCCATATTGCACTTCTGTAGCAGCACATTTGCACATAACCACTGTGTCAAATACAAAACTAACAACTTAAATTATGATTCAAACACAACCCCCAAACCAAACGCGGGCAAAAGCAAACAGGATAGAGATCCCAGTCGGCAGTCGCAGTGCCGCTTTCGCGTAGGTTCGGATCGTTCCGGTAGCGGGGTTTCGCCAAGAAAACATGTTCTTGAGTCAAAAGGAGCATTTTTCACAAGCAGGAGTTCTCTAGGGTAAAGAGTTGGAATGTATTAATGCAAACAAATTCATTTCAAGAGAATTTATGTAAAGAAGCAAACAGTTCAATAAGTTTGAAATAAGAGTATATTCATCAATTAGAAATAATTATTCTATTCAGAAGATGATTCTGTTCAAGAGGATATATATATTTGATTGAAGACATCCTTTTTATCAGTGCACATTTACAAAATACACCTGTACAATACGTGATGGTAATTTAATGAATAAGTGTATTATTAAAGGCGATTAATAATCGCGATAATTAAAGCAACTTCAATGCTTTTTTCATTTGCATTTTTTATCTCGTGTTTCAATACTCCATTTGAAAGCATCAAGTAGGTACATGTAATTGATCTTCAGATTTCCAAATGCATAATGAGTATTTTCTGAAAGAGCCAATTTTGCCAGCTGTTGTTTGAAATCCATCTCATTTATTAATATGCACAGTGTTTGATGAATTCTCACTTGAAAATATATGAAATAGGTAAAATGAAACCGTATGTTTTGTTTAATCTAGCTGTGAATTGAGAAAATTTACAGAAAAATTACACGGACAGTAGGTAAAATTTTCACTACGTAAAATGGCTTTCGGCTAATTTTGCTAAAGTTTTGATATATTGTAGGTCCTGGCATCCTCATCACGCAATCCAATTTACAGATCGATTCTATAACCAGTTTTCGAGCTACAGGGTGTCAAAAAAAACGATTTTTGCTATTTTGGGTATTATGCATCAGCTTGATTTTTTTGTTCTAATTCAAAATTAAACTGTCTTAGTAATGAACTCATTGTATCTAAGTTATAGCTCATGAGTCTCTCCATTCGAGTAAAAAATAATATCTCACAAAGGGTGTTGCATTACAGCATGGCAAGACAATGTTAATAGGAAAAGTTAAAAATCAATACCAATTTTTTATTTTTTACAATACAATTTGAATATTTCTTCAAGTTTAGCAACTGTTTTCTCGTTTGCTTTTGAAGAAATGAAAAAACTTTATCCAAACTCTTTGTAGGCCTATTCGAGGACAACAAATTTTTTCATGTACAATTTTTAATATCTTGTTTGGTTTTCGAGTTTTTGACGACTTTAGAAAGTACAATTTTTAAATTTTGATATTAAGGAAATACTGTTTTTTCCGAAATAGGAGGAAAATTCACCCACGACTTTTTGTAGTACTGATTGAGTACAATGAAATTGTTTGTACACACTTTTCGATATGTCGTTTAGCTTTTGAAATTTTGGTGGTTAATTAAAAAAAAATTGCCAAGTCCCTATTTTGTATTTTTTCCCCGCTCTGGTAATGAATTCGGAAAAACTAATTATGGAGGGTCGGTAGAGTCGGTTAAAAAAATGTTTCCGTTAGTTCGGGAGATATATTGGACTTTTCATTTTTTTATATTAACTGCACTAGTTTTAGAGAAAAAAATGCATATACATTTTTTGTAGGTTTTCTGTGAAATTTGGAAATTTGCAGCCGTTTTCGAAATATTCAATATTATTTTCAAAAATGATAACTTTCATGTTCGGAAAAATGATTTGCCTATGGTTTTTTTTAACGGTTATTGATATTTTATAGTTTATTCGAGCTCTATCTATTGCATATTTGAAATCCTGATTTCCTGCGCATCAGTTTAGCCACAATAGGAGCTCAAATAAAGTACATTTTTCACTTCAAAGCCTTCTTATTTTTTTCCCTCAAGAATTATGTCGACTATCATTAGAAGAATTTTAAATCGAGAGGAATTTTCTTTCTACGTCAATGAAAGACGGCCGCTACTCAACCCATCCACTGAGCCGCAGCTAAAGTTCACGGAGCCGGAGCTAAAGTTCACGAGGCTTAATTACATAACTATCTAAAGCATTTCACGAGTTATCGCCCGAGATTAAATGATTGACTGAAATTTACACCTGGCTCGTTGTCCATCGATTTATCGTGCCAAAATATATTCGAACTCTTCTTTCAATTGCTGAAGGAGCCCGCACCGGTATAATAGGTTTTGGGCCCCGATGAAATTGTTGAAACTGTAGTATGTTATTCTATTCATTATCCTGATTAAAAATTTTCGTGGGCCCAACTCGATCCTCTGAGTACATTTTGAGATATAGCCCCTCAGAGGTATGATTTTGTACCTATGAGTGAAGCATGTAAAGCATTTTATAGGTATCAAATTTAGGTTGTACTGTAGAATTAAGAAATTGGGCCCAATATAGCCGGAATATTATATAAATGGGGAAGTATTTGTGACAGCTTTTTATTGACTTTTCAATCAATCATTAACATATGAAACCAAGGAAATAATACAAGGTGTAAGTTTTAAGTCCCAACATCCTCCGGCCTCCCGTGCTCAGACATGAGAAAATCTTGTTGGCGACTTCAATATCCTTCCATATCTTGATCTTCTTATTTGATTACCATCTTTCTTCTGTTGATCTACATTTTCTTCAGAAACTGTTGGTTTTGTGACGTCATCTTTGTGATTAAGACTGTCCTCACTTATGTTGTAGGGCAGCTCTAATGGATAGAGACGTTGAAATGGTCGAACCAGCTCCCCAGTTTTTGTTCTGACTTTTGCTACCCGATTTATACCATCTCTTCCGCTATGAATTTCTACAATCCTGCCCATTGGCCAAGTAACTCTTTTGGTGTTGTCAGATCCGATCAACACTACATCACCAACCTTCAGTAAATCCCTTTCCAGAATTCGCCTTTTACCTGTGTTAACCAGTTCTGCAAGATATTCCGATTTGAATCTGTTCCTCAACATTTTTCTCAAATTTTGCAAATAACAAAATCTACTTCTTAAAAATTGACAATCTACAACATCTAAATCAGCAATTTCATCAGAAACATTATGAAGCGGCTTTATAAATCTTGAAGGGCTCAGAACCTTCCATTCATCAACATCGGAAACATAAGTGAGTGGTCGTTCATTTATTATTGATTCAATGTCACATAATATTGTGTACAACTCCACGTAATATAGTGATGCTTTTCCTAAATTTCGACGTAACAGTTGTTTTATAACCCTTATAACCTCTCCCACCATCCATAATGTAGAATTAAGAAATTGGGCCCAATATAGCCGGAATATTATATAAATGGGGAAGTATTTGTGACAGCTTTTTATTGACTTTTCAATCAATCATTAACATATGAAACCAAGGAAATAATAAAAGGTGTAAGTTTTAAGTCCCAACATGTACCTTGATAATCATTTCTTTTGATGAATGATTCGAAGCACTTGAATTAAACGACAAGAGGGTGTTGACTGAATTCTCGAAAATATCTTCATTATGTTGTAAATATTTTTATTATGTATATTTGGGTTGATGCACAATGAACAAAGAAAAATGTAAGAATTTATTTGATACGGTGTGTTGCTGTTGTTTGATACAGTCACTAACTATAATAATTTGACAATTACAAAGTGTATGGGATTCGTCAATACATGTAGATAAGATAAATAAGAGATACAACTAAAATAATACTGTGGTATTAGCTAATAGTATTAACTAAAATAATACATTAAAAACTTCTATCGAATAGAAACATTTTATTTTGACTTGAAAGTCCTTCGAAACTCTCGCATAAAAGTGTAGATTGTTTTGCAATGCTTTATTTTGTTAGGCAATAAATTAAATAATCTAGGAGCTATAGCTTCACACGACTTGAAATGAATTTAGTTTTTAAATACATGCAAAAAGAACACGATCATTATAATTTATAAAAAGTCCACTTTGTGTTTCAACTTAAATTGGAAGAACCTCTTCACCTTTATTGAAGTAATTCTGGGAAGAGAACACACTGAATTTGGTAACTGGTTTTCCACTGAAAAATACAGACTCACGATTAAAACAAATCAAAAATATCTTAAGGGACTTCATCCTTGAAAAAAGGGACCCGGAAATAATTTTTTTTCTTCTGATTGGTGAAGGCATGTATGAGTGTATACAGATAAAAATAACAAAAAAAATATTTTGAAAGTATTAAATGAATAAAAAGGATATTTTCCTCCAATTTCATGCATTTTTGATCATTATTTGAACGGCACACTTTTCTTCCTCTTCACAAAATTCTCATTCCAAAACATCTTCGAAATAGTTTCCGCCTGCTACCATTTTTAAAGCTTCATCTTCTACAGATTTTTATCTTGCTTCCATTCTGTGAGGGAGCACAACATTTAATCTGAAATGATCGTGCAAATTTTCAGATTATCACGAAAACGAATATGAGAAACCGAAATCACCGAATTATTTATTTCGGTCCTGTACCGCGCGGAGAGTCGACAAGCTAGAAATGGGCGGAGTTTGAATTTATTCAATGGTCGAACAGGCACTGCCATCTAGCGATATAAGTTTCTTATTTTGAGGGCTAAAGCCCGTTAACATTCTCTAATCATCAATATATACATAACTACTGAAAAATATTGGAATAGATCAGTGATCAAACTAGGTATATGTTTAAAGCAAATTTCAAATTGTTTTCCCCTAATTTGAGGTTTACCCGAGGGGGAATTGGGAGAAACTAATTTTTCAGATTTCTGACAATTCCAATTCCCATATTTTGAAGACCTTTTTTTTGTTCCGATTATTTTGTGCAGTAATTGTTCTCTCACTTTCATAACCCCATAATTTTAGTGATGCCCCTAATTCCCAAGTAATACCCGAGTAATGCCCCTAATTCCCGACTCTATTAATGCCACTAATACCCAAGACATGTAGGTACGCCAAAACTCCTCAGCGGTTTCCCATTGGGTTTTCCCCTTGGGTTTACCCATTATCAATATTCTTGAAGCGAAATCAATTCTGGTGATTTTTTATAATATGAATCTGGGGTGGTATTCTGTTCACCGAAGATATCTATTGTCGACAGAATAAGTGAGATCGCATCAACGTTGAATTTATAGGAGAGACAGAGATGAAACTGTCGATTATAGAATTCTTCGGTGAACGGAAGACCACACCTGGATGGTAATTTCATTCGGTAATGATTGTCTAACTTTCTGGCAACTCTGCCAAAGCCAAACTGAATGACGATTGACGAATCACGTAGACCTACGTCAAACCACAGGTCAAACTGTCAAAGTCAATATTGTCAATATGAAGAGATGAGTTTTTCATAATATTTTGAGTCAATTCATTGACTTTATACGATAAATAATGAGTTAAACGTTTAGGAATTCCTAGCGACCTGAAAATATGCGAATCTCCAAATTCACAGTAGGAATTTTGGTATCGATGATATTATTATCGATATTTTTCGCCAATGTTGTCAATTTGTTGAGCACACATGCACAAGATCCCCAAGATTTCACCAAGAATAATTTTATGAATATAACTGATACTCAAGAAAATTTGATGTGGTTCCTCCAAGTAAGTAAATACTTGGTTACTACGTTTTTTTCCATTCATTTATGATTGTAGATTACTGATATCCATATTAGTATATTCAGAGACCCACTGAGAATAACAGAATTCAAAGAATTTTGCCATTACACCATCTATGCAATAAAACCTACTGTGGTATTGGCTTCGGGTGATCTCACAGATGCCAAAACTAAAGATTCAATTGGTTCGGAACAGTATGAAGACGAATGGCGTCATTATCGCAATATATTGACTGAAGCTCGAGTCAAGGAGAAAACTTTATGGCTTGATATTCGAGGAAATCATGGTACACATCAAATGATATAGCATCTGTCGATGATACTGCTGACTATTTTTCAGATAATTTCAATGTTGCTGATTTCAAATCCAAGCAGAATTTCTTCACAAACTATTCCATGCAAGGAAAAAAACATCCTCGATCCTATATGTATCAAATGAGAAAAAGGAACAATTTATACACATTTATTGGAATCGATGCATGCCTAGAACCTGGTATAATCCATCAAACATATAGCTAGCTTTTTTCATAATATCATTTTCTCAGGACCCAGAAGACCTTTCAACTTTGTTGGAATTCTCGATGATATTGAAGTTGATGAACTTAAGTCTCTTATTAAGCAAACAGAAGCCAGTCCAAATAATTACACAATTTTCTTTAGTCACTTTCCGACATCATGTATTTTAACTCCTGGACATGAGAATGTTAGAGATATGATTGGAAAACACAAAGAAGGGTTAGTCTATGTTTGTGGGCATCTTCATAGGCTAGGCGGACTGGTTCCTAATATGTATACTCTGCAAAAGACTGGATTCTTGGAATTGGAATTAGGTGATTGGAAAGACAATAGAGTGTGAGTGCAAAGTATTTTCACTTAATACATGATAATGAACGATACATTATTTGAATAGGAATTTGTGTTGTTCATCAATGCAATACTCAATACAATGACTCGTCCTCACTGAGGTCATGAGTACTGATTCCCTGAATTTGCTAGCTCTGTTACTGAACAACCAATGCTACCTTTGAAATACACCAACAAAAGTGTAGATAACTGTTACTGTGAAGCCTAGTTCATGTAAAAGTCAGGTAAGGTAATGCAAGAACGGAAGAAAATTAATCTACTGGAATAGTGTAGACATGTTCATGATGTAACACAAGGTAAGGTACAAATTTCAATAGTTTGAATTTCTCACGTTCTTGCGTTACCTTACCTTACATTAACATGAATTGGGCTTAACTCTTAAGTACAGCTTTCCAGAGTGAAATTTCTAAGGTTCACATTAGTTTTTTTTTTTTTAAATTCTGTTTACAAAGTCTTGTTTAATTTTAATAAATCAAATGATTATCTTCTATTAATGAAAATTAAACAAAAATTAATTTAATTTCTGCTAAAATAAATTTAATTTAAATAAATAAATAAATCGGGTGTTCGTTGCGAGTATGAGTTGTTACAGCAATCACTGAACATGTCCTCCTTGGAAACTAGGAGGAAACAGAGAGACCTGACACTACTTTTCAATATTATTAATGGCAATTGCAGTTGTGCTGAACTCCTAGAAAAAATCAATCTCCATGTTCAAAGCCGTCCAACTCGACAGCAACAAACATTTTATGTACCATTTTATCGTCTCAACCACACATTCAACAGCTGCATTCCAAGAATTTTACGATTAGCCAATAGTAACGATGATCTTGAGTTATTCAACACCTCCTTGAATCATTTCAAAACTCAATTACGGAATACTGAGCTTTAATGTTGCAATGTATAGTATATGTTTTATTGACGCCTATTGTCTTTTGTTGTTTTAAATTACAAATTAACCCCTTTTGAACTTTGAATTAACCCCTTCGAACTTATTCTTAGTTGTAATTTGTATGTCAGCGCCTTATGATGTTATTTTAATTATAATTTTGAATTGTAATTTATACTTTAAATGGGCTTGCCCGTAAATAAATAAATAAATAAATAAATAAATAAATTTTATTGTGGAATCACTTTATAAAGCATTACTATTGTGTTAGCGCCAATCTAAAACAAAGTAATGATAAATATACATAACATACATATTCATAAAACATAAAAGGTACACTTTTATAGGATACTCAAGTTAAAATAAGCATGACGTCATGTTTGATAATTTTGTATATTGAAATTGTTGAAATTGTTTTTTCCGTTAACCAGTTGTCGTCCCCTTACGAACAGCAGCCCTCAAAAGTCGAACCTAGCCGACCAGCAGTCAGTGGTTTTGAACGCGACAGTCTTTAACCACTGAGCTACTTGACCGACATAACAATGTTAAAATTAACAATGAAATGCGTTCAATATAATAGTGATGAAATGAAAGTTGACTAGTTTCACTGCTATTGAACGCATTTCATTCGGAGTTTCAGCATTATGTCGGATATTCAAAATTAACAAACATGACGTTATGCTCATCTTAAAGTGAATAACCGATAAATTCAGAAGATTGTATAACTTGTAATTAAAAGGCGCTTTTTCTATGTGCCTTTTTCATACAAGGCTATTGTTTCCCTCTAATTTTTTTTTTTTTGTGGGTAATTATTCCAATTAAAATAAGTATATTCCTATCTCACTTCCAGTTATACTAGAAAGAGACAACAACTTCGTTATTTCAAATGCAAAAGTCTGTATATTTTATTTTTTAAAGTTCCTTGTTATGTAATATGACTTCATGTACAATATCGTTTATCTAAAATATATGCTTTTCACGAATTTATATTCTATTAGGAGTTTTCTCTTAGATCTATATCACAATTGAGACCTATCTGTAGTTTATCTTCAAGAGCTAATTTTTCGAAATTGAGATATAATAATAAAAATATACTTTATTGTCCAAAGAGTTAATCTTATTGACAAAGTGAGATAAGTCTTATGCTTCTAAAAAAATGTATAATGAACATGAAAAACAATAAGTCAATTACAAACAGAGCACAAACACACTAAAAATTATAATATATATAATATAATAATATATAAATTATATATTATATTATATATTATATATTATATATTATATATTATATATTATATATTATATATTATATATTATATATTATATATTATATATTATATATTATATATTATATATTATATATATATATACAGTGTGACCCATTTAAGATGGAAGCACCCTTATAAAACTTACATTTTTCAACAGATTGGAATGATTTTTTTTTCGTTAGATAAACATTCAAAAAGTCTTATTGGGACACCAAATTTCATGAATAAATTTTCATTTTCAGTGCCAACTATCCTTAGTTTTCAAGGTAAAAAATCTAAAAAATTACTAGCGATTTTTTTAGAAAAAATCTGACTATAGCACTGGATTCGGAACATTTTCAAATTATGTGATTGACACCAGCTGATACATCAATATAATTTCACTGGGTGTGTGTGTGTGAATGTGTCCATCTTTTCATTTAACTTTCATCATCATCTCATACTAAAGCAGAACTGAATTTGAAATATGAATCGCCGGTTTTCAAAACAGGATCGATGGCGTAGCGGTAACGCACATGGCCGAAAACCATGAGCCCCGGGTTCGAATCCCAATTGATCCACATTTTTTAAAATTCAGTTCTGATTTTCATCTTTCCGTCTGATATACCAAAACTTATTTTCGAATTTAATTCAACTACAGACGTAAAACTACTTCATTATTTCCCAGAAATGTTTGTTCAAAAAGACAGTTACTGGCATGTAATAAGGAGGAGGTGCTCCGACTTGTTGAAAATGAATATTTTATATGTCATTTTCAGCCACCTGAATTATTTCTGGCTCTTTAATAGATACCTATTCGAAAGGATAGTCATATGAAAACATAAACATTCTAATAATTTACATAATAAACAATTCTAAACAATATGTACCGCCGTTTTGTTCTTGATGAATATTTGATACCACACAGAGTATATTCTTTGCAGACTCCTCAGTAATGATACTTAAAAAATGATGTTGAAGTTTTAAAATATTGTTGGCTTTGACACGTTCCTGAAAAGTATTCCTAAAGCATTATGCAGCAATTGCAAAATAATTTTCCTACGAGCGTGCGGAAAAGTTACTTTTGAAAGTTGTACTTTTCCGCACTATTTTTACTTTTCCATACGATTTTTACTTTTCCGCACGATTTTTGTATTGTTGAAAATTAGGATATTTAGGACTAACTAAATGATCTACGTAACTATTCCGTCTTATTAGTCATTTTGTAGCATTATTATTAAAACTTGTTTATTAAAAACCTTGTTTTTTCATGAATAAGATGGACAAAAACACTCGTAGGAAAAATATTGTACCTAACTCTTACGGAAAATGTCTTTTCCGCCCTTAAGCTTGCCCGAACTCCACTCCGCGTCGTTCGTGCAACTGCCGTCGCGTGCGGAAAAGTACTACTTTCCGCACTTGTTAGGTAAATAACTATTGTAGTAAAACTTCAACTACGAGATAAACATGATTCAAACAAAGTTCATAAAGTATGCCAGAGAGTTTCAAACAAATGAATCGAACAATTTAGACGAAATCGAGATCCCCTTCTCTCCACACTATCCCACAAAGTGAGAAATTCGAGGCAAATATCTGTCAGCAAACAACTACTTTCCCCTACGAACATTGAATTAAATTTAATATCCATTTATGCAATGTTCCTCCAGGAGGACACAATGGCAAATGCTAATTGCAATCAAGATCCCCCATTGTTTGAGAATAACCACCTGCAGACATGACATGTACACAGTTTGTTTCCCGCTTGTCAGTGCAAGGTTGGGTCAGACAAAATAAGAGTTATTCTAGCCCACCCAATGATTGATAACACGAAAAACTCAACAGCAAAATATTGTTTTGTTACCTAAACCGTAAGTGATTAAAATGAAATTTTTCTCATCACAATGTTTCTCTAGATATCGTTTATTGGCAATAGACCATGGGCTTTTGTCATTTACTGATATTCATCATAGAGAATGGCCTGTTGTATTGATGACAAACCCCAAACATGCTCTCTTTGTAAATCCAGCGAAGGAGAATTTGGATATTATGAGAAATTCTACACATGTGAGGTAAGTGTGAGAAAACAAGTAAATTTTAAATAATGAAATTTTGTTGTTGTTTTCAGAGTTTTAGCCTTCTCTTTGTCTAGAATCGATTTTGTCAAAATTAAAATCGATAATGGCAGCTGGATGAACTGCAAAAAAGTCAGAGGACCTTTATTCGTTGCTCCTTGGCATCCTCAAAGTTATTTGAATGGAATTCATAATATTGAAGTAAGATTTATTTCAAAACAAATTTTGAAACTTATATTTTTTTTCTTGTTATTTTAAGACCTCACTGGTTATGATATCTTGGATTTACATCAAAATAACTGAAACAACTGTAGGTCTATTGCCGACGTTTCGACTTTTATAAAGTCATCCGCAGGGCACTACATTAGGGATTATTGTTATTCTAAGTGAACATTATAGAAACATTTACTTATAGAATAAATTATATAAAGCACCCTATGTTATTAAAATACATACACATTTCGACAGTGAATAAATCAATGTTTGTGAGAATAAAACTTTAAGTTGACATGAAAATCAAATAATAAATTAAAAGTACTAGTCAATAGAATACGAACACATTCAACCAATAATTGGGTCAACTTATGTGAAAGTAACAATTAAATTGGGGGGCGGGAATTAGCCGGAGCAAGCTTTTTTAATTTTTCTGAATGAGTGAATCTCGTTGCCGACTGGGATTAATCCTCCATGATTCATTGTTGCGTTAAAATTCAAAATTGCTGCTTCTGAAGTGGTAGTTAGTAACACAGCCTACCCAGAACACGTGGCTGATGACGATAGCAGTTGATGCAAAAACACAAAAAAAAATTGAATAGAAACGAGAATTTTAAAACAAGTTTTTCAGAAAACACCATGGTACTTATAGTTTCTTTCAGCTGTTAATTGATAAGGTCTGGTTAGGTGCCATAGGTTAAATATGGATATGAGTTGGATAGATATTGGGTATTCGTTTTTTTGATTGAATAATTTTTGTATTTTTTTATTTTCATCATGCATACTTTTTTCTCAGCAGTTTTTTGTTTTCCAACGAATCTTTATAATTTTTTTTCCGAATGTTCAGTGAGACCTTTTTTATTTATTGTTTTAATGAGATTTTCGGGTTTACGCTCCGTTCGTGTTCAGCTATTCTAGTTTTTAGGTCTGCCCCATATACACTTTATCGCATTCTACACAGAGAATTTTGTAGAAATATTTTTTTATGGTGTTTTCATTTTTGAAGTCAATATTACAAGGTGCGCCAGTAAATACCTTCTTTAACTTCTGATAGGCCTGAAATGTAAAGGATTTTTCGGATTTTTTTTTCTTTTGACGGTTCCGTTTTTGTATTGTTCTTTGAAAATGAGTTTATTTATTAGTTTTGTTGGAAAGCTGTTTTTCAGTAAATATGTTTTGATTGCTTTGAGATTTTTATGGTGGAGAGATGGGTGTGATAGTTGAAATGCTCTATATTTGAGATTCAAAATAATGTTAGCTTTTTTTTGTGAAAGAGTGTTGAGAGTTATATTTCAAGAATCTCTCAGAAAAAATCGGTTTTTGATACCAATCTGTAATGATTTTTTTATCGTTTGTTCGTATGATTGAGATGTCTAAAAATGGTAATTTATTATTTTGTTCTCTTTCGACTGTGAATTGAAGGCGTCGGTGATAATTATTGAATGCTTGTTGTATCTATTTCTTTTATGGATACACATGTAATGATGTCACCTACATAACGTTTGATAAACGGCACTTCAATAGGCAAATCTTTCATCTTTCAAGTATTTTTTTCAGACCTAGACCATAGATTTGTTTATTAAAAGTGTCTTCAAACTTGAAATAGCTGTTGTCAAATACAAAGTCTAGTAATGTTGAAGAGTTTTCTAGTGAAGGTTTGGTGTGTGGTTCAATTTAGTACTATTTTTTCTTAACTATCTCTGTTACTGAGTGGTCGAGGTGTTAGGAGCTTTTGCTCCCACCCAGGCTACCTGGGTTCGATAACCACCGCCATCACGGAGCTAAAGTGGTTCGGAATCCACTTTTTAAGCTGTAGGTCCCGGGTCTCTCTTGCTCTGCTGTTGAGGGGGGGGGGTAGGTTTTCTACGAAAACCTGGTAGATTCGTAATAACAATTTTTTTTTATTAAATCTGATGGGATGTTGGTGAAGAGAGACACCACATCTAGAGAGATGATTAGGTATATTAGTCCTTGAAATGATTATATCTTGAAGATCTTTTAACCACATCAAATGAATGTTTTATATAGTTACTGTCTTTCATAAATATTTCATTGAGAAGGTCACTTATTTTATATTCAATATACTGCCAAGTCATTCAAATTGCACACTTCTTGGCGAGAAGTACAGAGATATAAAATAATTTTTCTACTTTACCTAAGTACTCATTATAGATTATCAAGGAACCTTCTATAATTCTGTTGTGTTTGTCCAAATATAACAATTTCATGATACAATCTTTCAATTTTTTGTGACAAAATTTTGATTTTGTTATGGAATTCTAATCTCCGTTTCTGAGTTTGCTAGATAAATGATCCTACTTTTCTAGGTATACGTTAAAGATATTGATGGTCGAACAAAGTCAGTATCACAGCCGTTTTCTTTGGACGGCACCAGACTGTCGTTTGGCGTAATGTCCAAGATAGCTCTGATGACTAACGCTAGCCTTATGGTGAGTTTCATATTACTATACTCATCAAAATATGTAACTATGCCTTATCTTTTACAGTTCAAACTGTTATTTTTTACGATGCTGGGTTTATCAGTCTTCCCACTTCTTTTGATAAGATATATTCATGGACTAGTAGCAGGTTAGTACCCATATTCTCATGTTTTTGTGCAGAGTGAGGTTGAAAAATTACAAAATTGATATATTTATATATTATCATATTTTGTATTAAATTTAAATAATAATAATCCCCATCCAAACAGGGCGGAGCAAAAGTATAATTATTTCACAGGTATTTATAAGGAGATTGAAGGGTTATTCATATTCAATTATTTGAATATTGCAGGTTTTTTGCGAATGAAAAATGGTCTCCAGAATTCCAGAAATGTGCGAATTTCAATAAAACGTAGAGCCACCGAACAAGATGAGTAACTAACTAACTAACTAACTAACTAACTAACTAACTAACTAACTAACTAACTAACTAACTAACTAACTAACTAACTAACTAACTAACTAACTAACTAACTAACTAACTAACTAACTAACTAACTAACTAACTAACTAACTAACTAACCAACTAACCAACTAACTAACTAACTAACGGTTCATCCACGATATACTGGGTTTTATATATACATATATTGACACTGACAGGGTTACCGCGAAACCTACATTTTAATGACGTCGGAAGAGTGCCAGAATAGCCAATAGCCAGCATAAAAATTATTTTCAAATTTCGAATGAAGGATGAATCGACCCAAGGGTCTATAATCCTTGGGATCGACCACCACACTTTCAGTTCAAAACACCCAGCGTTAAATGGAAATAAACATTTAATTCTTCTTATATGTTGGCAACCATGGCACTCTTTCCTCACCTTAAGCCGGCCTTCCACACCAGCTTTTTGCCGCTGGCTTCATGGCTAGAGACAAGAAGCCAGCGGCAAAAAAGCTGGTGTGGAAGGCTGGCTTTACGTCTTGTCATCCGAAGGGTCAGTTTCTCATCGATGAGCATTGCATCCTTATTTAACTAACGGAAAATGACAATGACAGCACGAATCATCCATCAATGAATTTAAAAACTCGCCCGAACTCTCTGAAAGCGAGCGAAAACGCTCACATTGTGAGCAATTGGATGATGATGGGAGCAAAGTGCGAAGATTTTGAGAGTTCCAGTCATTTTGTTGCTGTTTTTGCCTGTAAAGCTGCTCTGAGCAACTATTTTACATCTTTTTATATCTCTTACTCTCGTAATTTTCATTTGTCTTTCTCTTTTGAAAATAGCTACCAAGCAAATCAGAATTACTGACACATATCAAGAACAATATTGAGAAAATATAGTTTGGAATTTGGAAATAAAAAAAAAATTCCATTTTGGATACGTAATAAATTTTATGAAACTGAGGCTTTGGAGCTTGTCAGAGCAAATATTTCATTTACGTTTTATTGGCCAGTGATGTGCAATGCGCATGCGCTCAAGCCTCACTGTAATTCAAGCTCTAAGTTCAAGTTCTGTGAAATTAGAAACCAATAGTTGGTGCGCATGCGGAGATTCGCAAAGTACAATGTAATATATTTTGTATTTTGTTCTCTCAAATTGACCATATTCACCGTCGCCATATTGTCATGCGACAATACCAACTTACCAGGGTTCTCAAATAAAAATAACCTAATTTACTATAATTTCATACGTCAGTGACAATTCAAAATGATATTTATTTAGGCAGTGCATTTCTCAAAGAATGTTTAGTAGAGTGTGAGTGACTAGTATCAAGTTGATTTCATTTTTAGATGAACACTAAGGGCCCGTGGACAAAAACATTTCGGAATTTCCGAAAACATAAGAAAAAAGAAAATTACATTTTGAAATACAAAAAAGATGAGTCTACAGGAGGTACACAAGGTAGTATCAAAAATAACACCTTTTTGGTTACCGCATCTATAAGGCAAATATATAAAGCTCAAAATATTTTACTAAGTTATAGTGCCTATATGTTGTCATTAATAAAACTCAGGTGAAAACTGATACCCATATAGTGATATCTACCCATTTATCCTAGATTTTCTCTTCAGTCAAATTTTTCTGAAACTCATAAAATACGCACATGAAATATGTACCAAATTAAACATTCCTAATTTTCGCGGTTTTGTTACAGATACATTATATTTTTAACCGTTGGTTACAATGGATAGTTGGTATTGTGGCATGACAATATGGCGACGTTAAAAGTTAAAATCTTCCTGGCAACACTGAGTTTGAGAGTTGTGACCGAGGTCTGTGGTTGTGACCTTAAAATCTTCCTGGTAACTGTGTTTGAGAGTTGTGACCTTGTGAGTGAATAACAATACAATAACAATAACTAATTAATGATTTAAGATTTAACATTGTGGAATAATTATTGTTATACTTATCAAGTCATTTATTTTATTTCTAAATATACTTTTAGTTAGTAAAAGGTCACATACTACCGAAAATGAGGAAACTGTAGATAAAAAGAGAGTTGCAGAATCTGATCAAAAACGTCCAACAAAACAATTGAAATTGTCTGGTAGTAGAACAAATAATCAACTTTCAGAATCAGAGGTGGAAAAAATGGATTTGGAATTATTAAAAATGGTAACAACAGATTATCATCCTCTGTCCATCATTGAAAATGAAGGATTTTTACAGTTTTGCCACGCGCTGAATCCATTATACAAACTACCCACTAAACAACGATTGTCTTATGTCTTGCTACCGAAGTATTATACAGAGTCGGCCTCAGCACTGAAACTGGTCCTAAACTGTGTCGAACATTTGGCAGTCACTGCCGATATATGGACTTCTGACAGCAACATACCGTATATGACATTGACGTGTCATTATATATTTGAAGACAAGTTATATGCACGTGTCTTAGCCACAAAGGAAACATCAAGTTCTCATACGGAAGATAGTATTTGTGATACTTCGAGACTAATTATGGATGAATGGCATATTACCAAGAAACTTATCGTAGTTTTGGACAATGCATCAGTTATCAAAAAGTATTTCCACCCTTGTGTTGGACAAACCCTCAATTTGAGTGTCAGCGAATCAATATCTAGCAACAACAAATTGAATGCTTTGTTGCGGAAATGTAGAGTACTTGTGAGCCATTTCAAGAGTAGTGTAGTTGCTAGCGATAAACTGAAATCTGTTCAACAGCAGATGGGTTTACTAATTTTAAAGATAAAACGAGATGACGTGACAAGATGGAATTCCTGTTTCATTATGATGGAAAGTGTTGTGAAAATAAAAAATCCACTATGTGTGGCTGTCGCCAATTTACCAAAGGCTCCGGAGTTTTTTAACGGAGAAGAATGGGAAATTATCAATGACTGCATTGCTGTCCTGAAATCATCTTATGAATTCACAGTCATTTTGTCTGATGAGAAATATCCCATAATTTCTTTGTTTGTTCCATTGATATGGGGATTTCAGTCCATATTGAAAAAATTAACCACACATACTGCCACGGGTGAATCATTGAGAACAAAGTTATTGGACACAGTTACACAGAGATTGGGTGGCATGGAAAGCAATAAGATTGTTGCTAAAGCGGCATTTCTGGATCCAAGATTTAAGAAATTTGGATTTGGTTCTGATGCTAATGCTTTCAATGCACAGAAATGGGTTACAGAAGAACTTTGTCAACTTATTGCCTCCAAAAACCAAACTTGTGAACAGCCACAACCACCAGTGGCTCATATCCAAGAGAAAAAAGAATCACCTTCACTCAACATCTGGTCTTGGTTTGATAACAAAGTGTTGGAATTTAATAAGTTATCCACCCCATCATCAGTGGCAGCACAGAAAATAGAGCAATATTTGGAAATACCAGTATTATGCAGAAAAAAGGATCCGATTGAATTTTGGTCAGAGCATAAATTGTTGTTTCCTGAGCTATATAAACTTGCTATGAAATATTTATGCATCCCTGCGACTTCAATTCCGTCAGAAAGGGTTTTTTCGAAATCAGGACAGGACTCAAATTCGAGAAGGAAAAGACTTGACCCAAAGTTTCTAAACCAGATCATATTTTTGAACTCCCAATTTTAATTGTATTTGCTGTTTCATTTTTAACTAAGATAGTTGTATCTATCAATTTTATTATTTTTATATTGAGAATAGTTTTTAAGTTGCCATAGGATGTATTTTGTTTATTTTTGTAATAAAGTATGTGGAAAATGTATCATTATCATTATATCCGTATCCATGGTGATTTCAGATATTGTTGTGTCCAATGGGACACAATGCTTCGGGGTTACCCTACAAGATACATACCCTGATTATTTTGCATTATCCTAATGATTATTTCTAGAATTGGACCAACAATAATAATAATAATAATGGCAAGAGCACCTTGTGTATGGCTGGAGTACGGAATGTTCGGTCATTGGTATGATATTATTTATTGATCAATTCGAGAATCATGCCCGACCATGAATGAGTCTGATGACAGCTTGACCATGACACTCGGCTACACCGATCACAGTGTCATTGTATTGGCTAAATGTAAATAACACATTACTATAAATAAAGACTCATTTATGTTGGAAGACATTCAAATTCCAGCCAAGATTCATGTTAGTTTGTTGATTCACTTATTAAGGTTCAAAGCCAGGGTGGCTATGGGCCTTGCATGAATTAGTAGTAAGTGTGTTAATATTGTATGGTAAGAAATCTATCTTGTATTATTAGTTATACCCCTGTGTTCATATAACTTTTCCCAATGGTTGTTTAAATAAAGTTTCTCTATGCTACCATATGTAGCTACGACCCCTAGTCAAGCAACCTTAGTTGTGCCTTATAGTAAATAAGACCAAAAAGGCCGTATAGAAGCCTAGTTTCTTGACAATAATATAATTGGAATAATAATAATCCTACTTGAAGAGAATATTTTTTATAGAATTTTAAAATTTGTATGCCGCTAATTTTTCTTCATTTATAATAATAACTTATTATTTTCAGAGAAACACCCGTATGTTTATAATAGGGAACTTGAACCAATGCATTGAAAACATTTTTAATGTACACATACATAAAAGAAAGCAGTAAAAAGCAAAATAATTTGAAAGAGACTTCCATACAGAATTTAGTGAATATATTTTTTAAGTTGATAGATATTTCTTCAAATTTAATTTTTTAATGATGTTATTTTTGAGTAATTGAGGAACTTCTGTGAATTATTATATTGACTTATACCATTTGCCTATATCTGTTTTAACCCGAATGAGAGATAAGTCATTTGCTGGCCTTGTTAAATAGTAGTGATTGTGATTAATTTGATTTACTATTCATTTTAAATTGGAATGCTTTAGTTTATTAAAAAAAAAAATGTTTGTCTGCAATATACATCCTGTCGGAAAAACTTTGATGCAAAGGTAAATTAAGTCGGCACCATTGCCAACTCCGTTATTATTGATGCTACGAATTCGGTTAAATGGGCAAACTAGTAGGTAGCATTTTTAATGGCCTTCTCGACGCGAAAACAAAACAAAAATTGACAGTCGCGTTTTCGAAATATTTCATAAAATTATATTTTTTTAAATGGAACACTCTATATTTTCATTGCATTTCGACTCGTAACCACATTCTCAATAACAAAGCTCCTATGACTTTTTTTCCTAAAGTTGAAAATGAGCGACTTATGTGGAAATATTTATTTTTTTCACTAGTACAAAAAATTTCTTTGTTTTGGCGAATAAAACCTCATGATTGTCCAAACACCCAATTTTGGTATTTATACGAATGACAATGTTACTAACAGCAAAATCAGACAGTAAAAAGAAAAAATTGCGCTGGGATTT
Organism: Chrysolina haemoptera; assembly: GCA_958298965.1. Lineage (NCBI taxonomy): Eukaryota > Metazoa > Arthropoda > Insecta > Coleoptera > Chrysomelidae > Chrysolina > Chrysolina haemoptera. The sequence goes on from OY282585.1 coordinate 12,975,063, forward strand.
GAACTCGTGAAACCCGTCAATTGACACAACTGAGCTATTTGGTATTAATTTACAAATCGATAATTTCCATCTTAAAATCATTCCACTAGCCGTATTTAGTTTGTCAATTTTTTTTTTGTTTTCGGCGTCGAGAAGGCCATTAAAAATGCTACTAGTTTGCCTATTTAACCGAATTCGTAGCATCAGTAATAACTGAGTTGGCAATGGTGCCGACTTAATTTGGAACACCCTGTATAATTAAAAAAAAACTGAAACTTTTGTATTAATCATTTTTTAACATCACCTCAAAATTAACGAGAAAAATACCAAAAGCCAGTTTTTTTTTGTTTTTCAAATTTCATCACTCGCAAAAAAAAAATTATTAAACTAGGTGAAAACGTTGTTTTTTGTGTTTTAAATAAGCTGTTATTTTTTCAAAGTAAAATAATTATTTTTCTATCGTATACGAATTTAAATTTTAAAAAAGCCTAATTTTCACTCTAAAATGATAAAAATATTTTTTAACTTTATCGTTAGGAGGAGGAGGTAGCGACCCCTCCTCCTCCTAACAATTATCTTTTATCGATAAAATGTGCTTACCATTCTTGATACTTGATATACTATTTCACACAATTAGAACTCTATTTTTTATTCCAGATGGTAGACTAGTCAAACCAAGGCTGAGAAAGTCCTGTTGGTTCTATTGGCTCAAAAAGATTTGGATATTGTCGACTGTAGATAGGATATTTTGGCCAATAGTACTCTATCCCGTCTATTTGGCAATCGGGCCGTGGTCAATAGGCTATATAATCGAAGACCACATTGGTGCCATATTCGCTTGGGGTATATTTGTTAATGGGTCATATTTACCTGGAGCCTTTACTTATGTGTATGGATTCATACAGGTAATACAGTGTCCGGCATAAAGTTCTCACCATATGAAAAAAAATATACTTACTATTGATTTCTAAAAAAATCATTCGAGATAAAAACCTCTGCATCATTCCAAACTTGAATTGCAAACACCAGAATCGAATTTATCACGACCTTATACGAGGGAGATTAAAAAAACATGCTTTGTTTTTGAAAAAAGAAAATTATCCCATTACTTTATTTTTCACGGTGGAAGTAAAAGTCATGGGGAAATATTGTTCAAAATCGAATGTTGATCCAGAAATTCAAATCATAGCCACCTAAGATCAATTTGATTTTTCACTTTTTGTCCTATTTTCTCCTCATCGCCCTGTACGAAATTAGGAATACTGTGCTAGACGGAAGATATATTGTTGGATAAGATGAAATCGCTCTGTAGATGTTCTCTCGTTTCTTCCTTCAATCGGAAAATTACATTAATTGAAATATGTGACGGAATTTCACAAAATCTTGTTGCAAATAGTAACTAAAACTAAATTGTCTCCAAGGTGTGATAACGTAATAAAAATGAATTTATTTTCGCACCACGTAATAAAAATGAATTTATTTTCGCACCAGGAATAACATTTTTTTCATAAGAATATACTCCACTATTCTATTAATTTTCATTCTGCCATCATATCTTGGAGATGATTTAGTTTCATTTACAATTTGCAGCAAGATTTTGCGAAATTCCGTCACATATTTAAATAAATGTGATTTTCCGATAGGAATGGAGAAAACATCCAGAGTGATATCATCATATCTAAGAATATACACCATCCGTGTAGCATAGTAATTGAAAAATTAAATTGAATTTGGCTATGTTTTGAATTTCTGGATCGACATTCGATTCTGAAAAATATTTCCCCTTGACTTTTAATTCTACCGTGAAAAATAAAGTGATGGGATCTCTCCACGTGTTGGTCGATGGAGTATCATCTGATACTCTAACAATAAATGCTGGTGTTCCGCAGGGATCTAATGTAGCACCAACACTGTTCCTTCTTCACATCAATGATTTGTTGGGAGCTACCTCATATCCAGTGAACAGCTTTGCACATGATAGTACCCTTCGAAAGCTCTGATAAGAGCCAGTGAATGCAGAAATGAACGTGGAAGAATCGTGAATTCTATTATAAAAATAGGAGTATCTATACCAATGAATTCTTCCATTTCAATGCTCGGTATTACCATCTGCAGTACCCTTTCATGGGAGAACTATGTGAGGTCCATTGCTAAGAGTGCCTCTCAAAAACTTGGTTTTCTCTTTCACGCCAAGTAGTATTTCACTTCCCGTCAACTGATTATGATTTATAAGGCACAAATTCTTCGTGTTCTGGAATACTGTTCCCATATAGTGGAGTGCAACACCCAAACACACATTGAAACTTTTCGATTCAGTCCAAAAGAGAACCATTCGTCTCGTTGGTGATATTTCGCTCAAAATCTCGGTGACTTCTCTGGAACATCGCAGAAAGGTTGGCGATCTGTCCCTGTTTTATAGATTTTTTCATGGACGATGCTCTTCCGAAATATCATCAATCGTTCCACCGTTAGCGGTCCCTTCGAGATTGACCCGTCGAGCTCAGTCCTCACATCTACATGCCGTCTTTTTGGATACATGCCGCATCTGCTTCCCAGGGCTTGGTTTTCCACCGAATGGCAAAGCTTTGGAACTCGATACCTCGGTGTTCCCTGAGGCATATTGCCTTCAGAAATTCAAGAAGAACACCAATTCCTACCTGCTTTCACGATGTTCTTTGAACAATACAGGATTTTCCCTTTCGTGGGAACCAGAACTTGAAAAAAAAATTGAGACCAAAGCATATTTTTAAAACTTTTTTTTTGAGAAATCAATAACAACAAAGTTTTCACTATATAATGATAGCCACATCACAAATAGACTACAAGCCCATATAACATTTTGGGGGAGTCATTTGTCTCAGCGTGAAACATATTCGGAATGATGCTGGTGGTGCAAATGACTGTAATAATTTTTCATTTGAAGATGAGCTTTCAAAAGCTTTTCGGAAATTGAAAAATTTTCCTAACTTCCGGTCCCATTATTTTTGTGCGTCAGTTCGTTCTAAGATTATTATTTTATAATTTACCAACGTGAGGAATGCCGTAGAAGAATATTTTTTCGGAAAAGCACATCTTCAGATGTGAAATAGTAATTACTCAAATGCACCACACAGAATTTACGGCAAGTGCCTAAAGTTATTTTTTCACATAGCAGCATCGTTCTGAATATGTTTCATGCTGGGTCAAATAACCCCTCCAAAATGTTATGGGGCTTGTAGTCTAAAATATGTTCACCTTCATGAATTCTTATTAAGTTTATTTTTCCAGTTGTTCACGTTTCAAGTGCCAGTGACTTTGATAATGGCAACCGCAGTCAATTTCAGGTAAGGATATTCTTTTATTTTTCATAAAACAAAATCAAAATGTATGTGATTGTTATAGACAAAATATCCATAAACTAAAATAAAATAATATTTCAATTTCAAAGTATGTTGATATTTCCTTTAGTTTTATAATAGTTCACAGATGCTTTTTGGACGACTATTTTTCTCGGGAAACCGAAAATTATGACTGAGTAAAAAAAGTATCAAAAATTTAACAATTTAATAAAAAAAAGAAAATATCCAGAATCTGAAAAAGATCCAAAAAGAGCAAAAATTTGGGCTATTCGTGAAAAAACTTTTACAGTCTTTCAAATAATTTATTTTAATCTAGAATAAGTTATATTCTATGATATGTTCTTATCAAATATTTTCAAAGAATGCAAAGTGGCAACATTGCTTTTGAATTATTTCAATAACTAATTGTCAAAACTGACGTTTTCCATTTATTGTTCATTGAAACCCAGGATAAACACATACGCCTTGCCAAAATGTCTATGTTATCATATTTTTCCTTCACAAACTCTGCTCTGAAAGAACTTATTTGAAGATGTTCCGGAATGGTTTGAAAGTTGAAATTTTGGGAAAATGTTCCTTTTTTATAGACCTGAAAGTGTGCAAAATCTTATGACCGGGAGCAGTTGGCCCAGATTTCCTGAAAAAAAGTACCACAAATACCGATTTATAATTTAAATTGAACGGTAAAAATTCGGGTGAAAACGGGTAGTTCGGTTCAATAGCTAATGAAATATGAATAATAAAAAATGAAAAAAATTCAGGTAACTTCCGAATACATGAATGAACTTTACGCCGTCGGCAAAAAATATTTACAAACTTTTCTATGTTATGCTTTTATTAATTAAATTTTTTCAACAAGTTGAGAACATAAAAACCCTAATATTTGTTATATCAAAATCCCATTTATTTTTTATTGGCCTAAGAAACGATCCTCGAACCAAAAATGTAAGACACTGAAAAAGGATTAATGATGAGGATATGATTTTTTTAAATCTCATTGTTTAAATAATTGGCATAAACAAATGCATTTCGTATGAGACAATCCAATTTTATTTTCTAGAAACTCATTTTTGTATTAAGAATCAAATCGTTTGAAATTACCTAATTGCATTTTCCTTATAAAGTTCATTCATACATTCAGAAACTTTATATTTGAATATCGTACTAGGACTTTTTGAAATAACATTATGTCCTTAAAATTCATTAACATAAAGATGTCAAAACGTGATTTTCGTCTCAAGTGACAGAAATTCTCATAACGTTTAACTTTCGTTTCTAGTGACAAAAGTTCAATTTATATTTTCAATCATTTCCCGCCCTCGTATATATGTTTTGGCAACTTTAAATTACTAATAAATAAAGACAGGAATCATTTCTATAATCAGAATGCATTTGTTTACTTCTGTTTCATTAGTTTCACGTTCCTCGTTGATTGTTTAGACTTGTCAGTTTGCTTTGAAAGCATTGTTAGTTTTTCAAGTTATCATGATTTCTGATTCGGAAAGTAATTTTTCCAAATACACCATCAGAAAAAGAAAATCAAGCTGAGAAAACCTCTTTGAATTTATTACCAGAAAAAACTGAATAGATATATAAAGAAATATATACAATTTGAATAACAAGAAATGTTTACAAGAAATTCTGTAATTTTTTTTATTTTAAATAAAATATTTGTTCATTGTTCTTTTTTAGCATAACATTATGATATAAACGGGGTTGTACAAAAAGTATAGTATCAACAGTGGTGTTTTGAAAAAACTTGCAAGCAAAATATCTGCAGAGGGGAGTTTTTTAACAAAGCCATTAGTACATCAACTTTATTGAATTCGAATTTAGGTGATTTCGATCGTTTCGAATAACCAATAATATCATATTTCAAACATGTAATGAAAGAAATTTTCCAGCGACCGAAAATAGTATTTATTCATCCTACTCTACGGTTTTGGGAATATCATTTTCATATTCGCAATAAGCGTTATTTTCTTATTATGCATAATGTTATTGAGAGCTTGTAGAGAATAAATATGGCACACCTGCATTGTCTGATTTAACATATGAAACTGGTGACCATTTCCACTGTATGCAAAAATGAAAACAAATCTACTCTATTTGAAATTTTCTTTGAGTGTCATTTTCTTTTCCTATTTTTTATCTTATCACCCATTTCCTTACTCTTACTACTTTTATTCGCCCTTTTTGTTTTTAAAACTTTTCTGTTCTATTTTTAAAATAAACCCGTGTTCGAAATAATGAACATAATTTCAAAATTTTTTCTTCGAGTTTTTGGTGTACTAACAAATATTTTTTAACTTAGAGTATTTTATGATTTTGTAAGGGGTTACGTTAACTACAAATTATATTTTTAAATATTTCTTTCCTGACGATACGCATTTGTGATCATTCGGCCTCACAAGACATACATAACCTAAACATGCTTTTTCGATATCCTTTCAAAGAGTGTCTCGACTCTAATGTACGATCTACTGTCAAATTGCATACAGTGACTTTAGTCCTGACATAGCTTAATATATATTATCCCATTAAAGTAATTGCATAAAAAATTATGATATATATCAAGTAGTTTCTAATAGATATTTTTCGTAGATAACCAAAGTCACTTTTTATGTTCCTACTCACTTGTTGTTTATATTGACCCACTGTTTCTTTTCACCTGTTTTTGGTTGCTGTTGTTTCTATTCCTCCCAAATGGTTTACTAGCGAATAACAAGTCAAAACGATCACTTTCTATTTACCTTGATTGGAATTGAATGTAAAATCACATTTCAATTAAAAACAAAAAACTATGGAAATTTTTTGAATTGGGTTATATGAATTTCCATCAGCCGTGACCCACATTTTCCAATTTTTTCCTTGCTGATTAAGGGAACATCAACTTTGCAACAGAGTCCAAAAATGTTTCTTTTCACCCCATTTTTCGATATTTTATGTCCGTTTAAACACACTTTTCAGCATTGGCCCTTTTCAATATTTTTTAATTGTAGCTTGTAGCATGATGATAAAAATCGCTTTTGGTAAATTGAACTTTGTGATGATGTATATCAACCAGTTTCAAGTAATGAAATTTCTGTTCTGTATTATGAACCTTTTAAAAACCGAATGCTTAAATTTAGTGTATTGACTGATAAAGTCAGAAAACATAAATCATCTTTTTATATTTTTAGGTTTCAAGCTCTGACAGCAAAGACTGAGAAAAAGCTATCTTGGAAAAAAAGAGTGTGTCTTCACTTACCATTTACAATAATATTTTTAATGCAAGTTACTATGGCCTATCTATTTTGGTTAGCCTATGGTACCATGGCATTTGTTTTGGGACCCTTAAGAACATGGTCTCTGATCTTAGCAGCAGTACTATATTACCAATCTTTTCATCTGCCCAAAACATGCTTGAGGTAGGTTACTATATATTTTCGAAATTTTTTTTTGAATCTGTTTTACGTTTTTAACAAAGAAATTTGACAGATGAAGACAGCCGGTATTGGCAGGTACCAACAGATTTTGCAATTCCAATGCAATTTCTGATGCTGGGATTTTGTAAGAATGGTACAAAGCTAAAAAATGTGAAGAAACGGGAAATAAGGGCTTGGGGATGGGTTTTTCTGATGATTGCCTGAACTGCTTGCAGTCAACACCAAGATCATGGAGGGATGTAAGGATAGTATTCGCTAGGTTCTGACCTGTACATTATGTACATATTGTTGATATTTTCTGTATACCGCAAACAAAGAGAGATTTACTCTCATCTGCCGTGTAATCAGCTAAAATTGAATGTATTTTTTTGTCAATCTCTTTACACTTTACAATTTTATTATATCCCAACAAACATTAATCAATGAATTTTAAACTTTTGGGCTTTTATTCAGAGCGTTCAGATCAACATTACTGTGGAGTTTCCAGAGGGCTGGATATTTCGTAATTAAGAATGGTAGAATTTTTTTCATTTAAGCTGGAGGGGAGGGATTAGGGTACGGCCTAGCTAAAACCCTACAATCTATGAAAAATAGAACTGCTTGAAGCCGACGTACAGTGTGGATTTCACTGGATACAGAGACAAGATTGTGTAGGTATATGAATTAAATGAAAATGAGGGCAATCAGTTAGCCTTCAGAGTGACGATGACAGTGAAACAAAATTTCTAGTTATACTAAAACCATTATCAAAACCGAAATTGTCTTCAAAAATGATTTTATTTTTTTCAGAAGAGCCTCCGATATTTGGCACGTAACGTCCGACACCAGTATTAATGAGTCAGATTCATCTCCATTAGAAAAAGCTAACTGATCCCACTTCTGAGTAACGTTTCTCTGACTGACATAGTATTTATTTTTACTACTCTTCCCATGTGATGTGTAAGCTAAATATTTATTTTTTATTTGTAATATAAACTTATTGACTGTCCTAATTTGTACTTATTATGGAGAGTGTTATAGAAAATATCAAATACCCGCAAAATTATCAATATATAGAGTATCCCGTTTGAAATAACAAGGATGCTGCTAATTTCTGGTATAAACGGCAACGCTGTATTGCTGAAAATATTTACCACCCTGTATATTGAATCAACTTGTGAACCCTTCTATCTCAACTGAAAGGTAGGAAATATAGGTTATTTAACTCAGTCCCGCAGACTTCCCTGAAAAACACGAAATTGATGAGATGTTTTACATTGGAACAGTCATAAGTAAGGTTTTCAGCAATGATACTTTCGAACAACTTAGGAGTTATGCTGAGAATAGATATAGCCCGATAATTAGAGGTGTCAAATTAATTTCCTGATTTATATATCGGGGTTACATAAGAGTTTCCAGTATTCAGGAAATTCACCTGAATCAAGGGATTTGTTGAAAGTGTAAAAAAGAGAACAAGAAACTGCAAATCTACAACTTTTGAGAAAAATGCCCGTGACAGGTTTATGTCAAAAAATAACTTTCAAAGTGTTATAAAATATCTTAAAAATTGGAATGTTGGCTTTCACGGCTGGCGTCAATGTTTTGGTAGGTTTCCGGGTTTTGCCGTGGTCTTCTTTGGTTAAAATCTCCAAACGTTCAAACTGCAACTATGGTAGTAGAGTGGTCGAAGTACTCTTGATGTATCAACTGAACAGTTTCAGTCATACGTCAAGAAGAGTACTTCAACCACGCCACTGAAGATGCAGCCTTAGTCGCAATTGAAACTACTTTTACTACTTTTTATTTGTGGTGGCGTTCCGCTACAGTGTAAATATGGGTCTCACCCATCTGATGTAGGGTCAAAAAAGATTTTAAAGTATCTTGATAGTTTTATGCAAAAAATTACAATTTGATGAGGCTTGAATGGGTCAGAATGAGTTAATGTTTGTTGTACTGGGTGATACTGCTATGCCTTTTAAACACCCGCTTAAAAAAACAATAACATTTACAAATAAAATTTATTTAAAAAACAATATATTAAAACATTTTAAAAGTCTCTTGGCACTTGTGGTAAACACATATTATAATAAGAAGTTTTATTCCAAAAGTCTGCAGTTTTCCATCCACACCAACCTTTATTCTGGATAACGTGGAGATCTTCACTTCCTGTGTAATGAGGATCTAGTATGAGAAATCGTATATTCCCAGTTTGTTGGTTATAATCCACACCCAAAATTGTGTGAGCAAGAACACCACCCCCTAGAAAACAAAACAACACACATAATTATGATGGCTTATGTGCTACCAATGCTATAATAATAATAATGGACCAAGTCCTTTTCAAATAAACATAATTTCGTCATGAGTATAAAAAGCAGTTGGAAACTTCCTGGATTTATTTACAGTTATAACCCAATGGCCTTCAAGGTAATAGACAGGAAAAAGGTTACTTTTAGATGCTTGCCATATAATTATGAATGAATATTGGAAAAGAAATCCACAATTGTATAAAAAATTAATATTCCCAGTTGAAGACTTAGATAGATTTTGATACTTTCAAGCCCATTCAGAATATACCCAAAATACGAACACAGTGTAGTGTTATCCATTTCAATATTTCTTCAGTTTATTTTGCTTCAAATGATATACACCTGAAATAATTTTTTTTTCTAAAGCTTTGTCTTAATCTACTATAAGAACAGTTTTTGAGTTGGAAGTGAATACAATTCAGTCTCAAACTGGTAAGAATTAACTTTTGAAATTCAATACACACCAATCATAACAGGCGATCCATGATTTTGAAAATGATTCACAAGCTCTGGTCCTTTGGATGCCATTTCTGCTCCGGAACTAACAAACAGTATCTTATTTTCAACCCCAAACAATGTGTTCAGTACAAAGTTCACTTCTGTCGAACCTATCCAAAGTCTAGACCCAACAAAACTCGCAGGCTTGTCTTTGATGTCTACTAAACATTTCTGTATTTCCAAAAAAGTAGGCACCTCCTTGTCAACATACCCTTGTAATTTGAACCAAGAAGCTAATGTTTGTAGAGATCTATAGGCACATCCCCAACCATCGTCGTCCATTTTGTTTTGGCAGTAGTGGTAGTACTCATAATTTCCTTTTATTAGGGCTATAATTCCACCTGGAAAAACATTCTTTTATAACTAAGTAAATCTGGCAGATATTTCTGGAGAACAAAAAAAAAGTATCATAAGCCAATCATTATAAAAATAGCAATAGAATCCACAATTTCTCAAAAGTTGAATTTTAGTGCTCAATGAAACTTTACTTATCCTTTTAATAGGGAAATTTGGGCTATTCATGAAAAAACGCATAAATTCTCTCAAATGCTTAGAAATGAATAATGTAGTACTACATTTTAATTTTTTTCAATGTAGGATAAGTTATCTTCTATGATATGTTCTTATCGAATATTTTCAAAAACATTGCTCTTGAATTATTTCAATAACTAATTGTCAAAACTGACATTTTCCATTTAATAAACACATAGGCTTTGTTGCCAAAATGTCTATTTTATCATATATTTTGTCTTACAAACTCTACTTTAAAAAAACTTATTTGAAGATGTTCCGGAATGGTTTGGAAGTTGAAATTTTAGGAAAATGTTTCTTTTTTATAGACCTAAAAGTGTGCCAAATCTTATGACCGGCAGCAGTTGGCCCAGATGAGCATACCCTCCTTTGCCCCCTTGTACAAGTCCGGCAACATTGTAAAATGTTAAACATAAGCAATTCTACTTTAGAAAAAAAGTCGCAAAATGGTAAAAACAAAGAGAACATCTTATTTACTCTGATGCGAGACTTGAAAACTTGGAGACTATAAAGGATGACACTTTCTTTTTTTTTTCACTATTTTAGGACTCGCATTTTTTCTCTACAAATAAATAAACACAATTGTTTATATTTCACATGTTTATCAATGATGCCGACCTTGTTTTCGAGGAGGCACAAGTTTCATTGAGTACTAAAACTCAACTTTTGAGAAAGTTTGATTTCTTTTATTATTTATTCCCAAACTATAAAGGATGACACTTTCTTTTTTTTTTCACTATTTTAGGACTCTTTCGCATTTTTTCTCTACAAATAAATAAACACAATTGTTTATATTTCACATGTTTATCAATGATGCCGACCTTGTTTTCGAGGAGGCACAAGTTTCATTGAGTACTAAAACTCAACTTTTGAGAAAGTTTGATTTCTTTTATTATTTATTCCCAATTTTGCTTAAGTGATTAGCCTATCATTTGAAAATTTGATGGTGGGTGATCCATTGAAACTTTTTTTAACGGTACAGTTTTATATGAAGAGATCGCACTTTTTTAATAAAACATTCATATTTTTTACAGATTTTGGGTTGACAAAACCACTACAATTTGTTTAGCCATACAAAGACTTCTTCAGAAGTACAGATGAGTAAAAGTGCATATAGATTTTCATCAAATAGGTATAGCAACCCTACTTTCATGTCCTTTTTGTTGTAATTATTTTTTATATCACGTCACAGTTATTAGAATAATGCGTCATACTCGATTTTTATTCACTGAATCTTACTTCGAAAAAAGAATTGATAAATTATATAATTAATATTAATAATCAAACCTGTTAGTAGCACAAGTTCATTTATTTATTTCTACAGCATAACCGAATTTACAATGAACTACACTAGTTCAAAAAGCTCATAATGCTACAGATTAAGTACCTGAGTGATGTTCTCTAAATGGCTTGCTGTTGAATATTGTGAGAACTCGGTTTTGTTACCAAAAAATGTCACAACAGAAAGGAGCCACTTGGTAAAATTAAATCATTAAAGTCATCATTTGATATCGTGACGACAATTCATAACATAAAACATTCAAATTAATGATACAATTGCTACAATTTGGTAATATAATAAATGTCAAAGAAAAAAATTTGTATGAGTAAAGGGCTTTTTTGTACTTGCATGTTTGCTAAACTCGGCTGCACCTCATTCAACAAACTTCACGCTCATAAAGAAAAGTCCTACTTTACGAACCTGTATCATAAATAGCAATACAATTACACCAACCTTTTAATAAGTTGACAGTATCAAAGAATCATCCCATTTACAGTGGAGCAGAACTATATAATAAGCTCAATAATGAGATAAAATCATCTCCAAATGTTAGTGATTTAAGAATAAACTAATTTTATTTCTGTTGAAATTTAAATTTCTTCAAAATTCATAATTCAATGTATTATCTATATAAATATATGTATAGCAACTACTGTTTCAGATAACATTTTATTGCTTATGTATGTTTCACTCTATTTAGTGACTGTCTTTTTGTGTTTTTTGTTACTGTTTTGTTTTTTTTGACTTCTGGGAGTAGTATTTTCCAGTTTTGTTAGTTTTCACTTGATATTATTGTAAAAGAGAACTACTTCAATAAAATTTTGATTTATTGATTGATTAAGATAAACACGATTAGATTTCTACCGATTTTATTATACTTGGGACATGTTTTGTGACACAGTAACTTTCTCGAGCTATTAGTATACTCTAATTAAGAAGGACCATGCAGTTCATTCGCAAAGGAACAAAATAAAATTTGACAGTTGAGGGAAATAATTTCAAAAAACCATCAACATTTCAACTCACCATTGTCAGTTGGTCTAATTCCTTCATGAGGATTTATTAACGGGCCATTGATACAACTGTCACTGTCAAAATAGTACCTGTTTGCTCTTCGGAATGTTGGCGACACAAAATCTAACAGCAACTGACTGTGGAGAAGCTGGCGATAAGCCTCTGGAATATAACAGATTTGCTTAAACTTAATATCAAATTCATACTGTACGTTATAGGTTTACCAGACTTATTACAGAATAGCTGATAATATATTTTAAATCGCATAAAGTGAAAAATTGCCTACAAAATTGCATATTATGTAAATAATAGAAATCTCATGATATTTCCTATATAAGCGTGTAAACCAGAAATGTTAATTATTGCTTTATAGCGAATAAAGGACTACAATGGTATAAAAGCATATAATATAATAAAAATAATTCAAATTCGAACAAGTGGTTCTGAGTTCAACACCCAGGCTTAGACTCAGATATTTTTCAGTTCAATTTTATAAAATGAGACACCTCTGCACGAATTATTGTTGCCTTAAAATTAACAGCCCTACTCCTAAGGTTGGCATATAAAGCTAGTGAAAAAGTCTACCCTTCAAAGAGTTGGCATCATATGGGGAAAACTTTTAATAATAATTTATTATGAATTTCGACTTGGGTGCTTACTCGTGCTTTGAGAAAGATGAAAAATGGCCTACTCGGACGAGGTCACGTGACTTTAGCTATCTGTCAAAAGGTAATTTTTTTCAAAATAATCGCTGAAAATAGAAATATTTGTTCGAATTTCAAAATCAAATCAAATCATTTTATTATCCTTTTTTGACAGTTTTTAAAATTGTATAGGACACGTCATTATACACTAAAAAATTGCTAACACAATCATACTCTCATTCATCAGGTCATCATTCAACAAAATTTAAGATATATAAAAAAAATTGTAACTTCTACAAAACTGTTTTATACCACTAACTTCATCATGTTATCAAGTTTTAATAACTGAATATAACTGAAAATGAGAAGTATCTAGAATAGATATTTATTATAATCGATTTTACTCAGTAATAAAATGATACCAAACTCATGTTGAAAAGGGGAACATTCTCCATGAAAATTTAAAAATGAAAAATGTGACTTATTTGTAATATCTAACAGAAAACAACTACTTCACCGGCACAAGCCACGCTGGACATTGAACTACATCTGATAGATATTGTGAAAAGACTTTAACTGAAAAGGAAAGAAAAAATCTGAAAGTGAAAATTTGCATTTTCATTCAGATAGCTGACTTTTTTAATTCTTTCTAGTTTTCCTTGAACAAATCATTAAATAAATTAGATAAGGAGAATGTTATTAAAAAAAAATATCACTCACAGAAATCGTTCATTTCATTGAAGCAAGGTTCGCTTCTCTCGCATTTAATCCCCAATACATTTTGGTCGACAAAAATCTATTTCGCTTTGCCAAGCTCTTCAGGAGGATTGATATAGGATTGAAATAAAACAGGCTCTTCAGAAGCATACACATCAGGGATGGATATGAGAGAAACATTTCTTCTGCGGTGACACTTTGAAAATTATTTTTTGACATAGACCTGTCATGAGCATTTTGATTTTAGTTCGAAAATATGAATAGGAAATTCATAAAATAACTTCTTTTCGTATCTTAACCAATTATTTTGAAAAGATGTAATCGCCTAAAATTTGTTGTGTAAAAGATCCTGAAATTGGGTTAGATATGTAAAGTGGTCCGATGAGTTTTTTGTTAACGAGTTTGATTCCATTTTTAGTACTAACAAAAATCGATTAAAAAAAAGCCATCATATATGATTGAAGATACATCAACTTTGCATCAAACCAAACAGAAATTTGAAATGGTTATCTCATTTCCTTAAAAACCCACCAGAAAAAGTTTCTCCCACTCATTGGGCTTATAGATAAAATAATAGGCGATATCTTTCTTTGTAGTCTTTGGAGATAAGAGCATCAATCTTTATATTTTTGCAATGAAATACAGGGTGTCCTATTTAAAAAAATAAACTTCTAAGTCGCTGCCCTTTTTTGAAAAACTCTATATAAATGAAACTCAAACTATTAAAGAGATTGAATGAAACCCTACAACTTATGTATTCAACATTTTTTTTTGTAATATGTAAAATAAAAAAGTTACGGGAAGGGCGACGGACTTCTGGTCCTTACTGTATATGAATTTTAGCGGTTTCAAAATAAAAATTTAGGCTAAGCCAAACAAAATATGGTATTGCAATTTTAAATAAATTAAAGTGGAACATACGATTTTCAAATATTTAAGCAGGGTATATTGTCTTACTCTGAATAGTGTTCCAATTTTCTCATATGTTTGATATGATTGAACCAAGAAAGTGTTATGTCGGTATGTTAACCCAAAAATTTTGTACTGTTGATATACTGAATTGATGAGTGGCAAGGTAGCCAAGTGTTTAAAACTGCTGATCTGTCAATCACTCTCCTGCCGGTCGCAGGTTAAACCCTAGCAACTGCTGACATTTTTCAGAATATTGGGAAATATTCTTATTTTTTTTTAATTTTTTGTAGAAAATTGTCCCACCTCTCCCACCAAGGAATAAATCGAAAAAATTTCGGAATTACTCACTTAAAGATACCTCCGATTCTGTTTTAGGATACAGAATAGTGAGGAAGTGTCCACATTCTGGTGGAAAAAAATGGTAGGTTTGGATAGCCAAACTCCTGCTCCCTTTACTGATCTGTGAAGACACTGTTGCTTGAAATAATCGAATATATCTTTCTACACTCGTCAAAAAAATATTATACAAATCATGCACTTTTGTTTTGACATGAACCATTGTTAAAGCATCTACCTGAATTGTCATGTTCAGGACTGTCTGTTGATCTGAAACAATTATTATTAATTTTCATTTACAAGTGAATATTGTTATCTCTAAATAAGATCATAATGGTAGTTGATTATGGTTTTGCACAGCTAAAGCTTGGCCAAATCCAACAGTTCAGACCACTTACTTTTATCCAAAATATACAGAGGTGCATGTCGATGTTTTGTTACAGGTTCCAAAATGTCTATATCAAGTGTTCTAGACTTAAACACATGCGCCTTCCTCTTTTTATTTGATTCTTCATTGAAAGTATCTTTAAAAACATCACCGATTTCAATGTCACCATCAATTCCAATTATGCTATTGTCAGTTTCTGCATCCAACAGAAATATATTGGACTTCGAAAACCCAAATACAATTGCTCCCATTGACAATGATTTTTGTATACTTCGGAAAGTGTCTCCTATAGCTATTTCAGTTAGTTCAGATTTCAGTGGAATATTGCCTGTGAAAAAAATATGTATCAAATCAAAGTCAACACAATATTACTATAATCTTGAAGTTGGTATTGAAAATATTCATGATTCAAGTGCAGTGGGGTATATGTGATATAATTTAATAATTTTTAATAATAATAATAAGGGCCAATTGCGATAGTAGGTTTGACATTCACTATTTGAATAAAGATGGTATGTGTTATTTAAATAAAAACGTAATAATCATTAATATAACATATTTGCCCCTTGGAATTTTGTTGTTGGGGTAAATGTGTTATCGCAGGTTGGGGTCAAATGTGTCACGGTATATCACATTTACCCCGTTTATATAACTTCTTGGACTCGAAACTGGATTACTCAAACAGTTAATTTAAATAGTTGTAGAGCAAGTTTCACAAGCTTTATTTGTTATAGATATCATGGTTCGCTCCTACAAAAGAAAAACTTCAAATGATGGAAAATATTCGGCAGCTGATCTGAATGCTGCAACGCCTGATGTTTTATAAGGCAGCAAATACCATATGTAACCCTACATTACCATTGAAAAGGTAAACGGGGGGCAAAAAAAGAAACTAAAGGATGGCCAATGTCAATTCCTACTGCTGACGAAGTTAGATTAGCCAATGGTCTCATATTTCAGTTTACTTTGAAAACTTAAACATTCAACATTAACTCTAAGACATCTAAGAGTGTTTTGTGTTTAATTTTATCAGCTTTTTGTTGACATTTTCTAAAAGTTCACATTTTTGGTATTTTTTAACAGAATAAATTTAAAACTTGCACAAATAGAGAACTTGAATTGAATTTTTATACAACTGCCCCAGACTACAAAATATACTATTTTTTTTCCTGAATTTTTTAAGCGTTTCTTTGCAGCTTTATATTGATTGAAAGATGATCTATTCAAAAAGTAGACAGACCACATTTATTCACCTTATGTCAATCCTTGAATCTTTCAGTAGTGGTGCACTTGTCTATAAGACCGGATAATTTATATTCCCCCATGGTTAAGAACAAGGGAGGCACGGCTGGCTGCCACTCCTCATATTTTAATTTTAACATACAATGAAAATATGACCCAGTAATATAATCACTGAGTCGCATGGGAGCGCTACGCCAAATGTTAATAAAAGGCCATTCTTTACCCACGAAAGCTTTGGATGTACTATACAAGTGTTTACTAGGGATTATTATCATTACTGATAAACTTTTGCAGAAGTATAGCAAATTTTTTATAGGGGGAAGTAACTGGTTCATTAGGTGTACATCATAATATTTTCATTACTTCATTACTCATTTTGTCTCGAGCATTAGACCGCTTAGCCATTGCAGATTCAAGATTTGAAACGTTTACATGAAAAATTTACACTAATTAAAATAGTCAAATAGGATATCATGCTCCTTCAATAGTTTTTTATAGAATAACCTGGCTCTACAACTTTTTTCATTAAAAGTAATTAGTAACTAGGTGTACAATTAATGACTAGTTGTTTCCCCCTCGATATTTTTCAATAAGAGATGAAAATACTGTTTTTTTCTCGATTTTTGCACGTGGATAAACTCTCACCTCACGAAAAAACGTATTTCATTTCGAGTAGGATATGCTATTTTTTCTACGATAGATGTTGTTTATAAAATACTGGATTACAATTTTTAGACTTAAATGTTTATAAACTGTCAAATGAAGTGACGTTCCTTTGCTGATTCTAATTCCAAGTGGTAAGATTAAATATCATGCATTAGTGTCAAAAATCCATCAATTTGTGTTTAGTATATTCCCATCGAGTCGCCTGATAATATTCATTTGTTTCATTTTCATCTCTAGAGTGAAAAACTATCAATTTCATGTAGGGTATCCGGTTGAAAATTAACATTTTCATATACATAAGAAAAAAACATTGGTGGACATCTTAAGAGTTTGTTTCTGGTTCTGAAAAATTATATTAAGTTTTGATTGAAGTAAATGTTCTTTAATAAACCTTTGGAAGAAATTTAATTGTTTTTTTATGAATATCTTTATCCCTCTCCACGCGGAGTATGAGACTAGAGAGACAAGTTTTTGTGCCACTACTGGAAGGTTAAACATTTTCATTTTAGAATTCCTGAGACATTACCATATATCCTAATAGTCACAAACAAGTTGTGAATGTCTTGTTCATTAATGATGGCATAATCAACTTTGTAGAGTTTTCCCTTATCTTCAATGCTGAGGTTCCTGTTACCAGTACCAATTTCATTTGAAATCAGAACTGGATTATTAGTTTCAAAATCATAGTTCTTGATACAATTCTGGTTTGTTATGTCATCACTAGCTTGAAACATTCCACATAATTTCAGTTCTGCTGGAAACAAATCTTCCGATTTAGGTCCATTTTCAACCTCTAATAACAGAGATATAATATAAATAATGTTTTCGTGGATTATCCCAAATAATTTTCCATAACACTGTTCTCTAGTATTAGCTAGTCTCTGAAAAAATGTAATACAGTATTGTTAACTTTGGGTCATTAAAAAACCTACCTCGCATATTTTTTCCGTAATTTTTACTGAAGGAACCATTTTTCATCAGTTTCACAGATCAATCTATCATCTGTGATCAGTTATCAGTTTTTACTAATAAAGTAAAAATGAGAATTGAGAACATATGTTTTCAAAATATTATTGTTGTATTTGTTGTCAAATAATCAAATGGCAGACTCTTCTTCTACTTCGTCTTCTTATTTTCTGTGTAATGGCCCTAGCTGCTAGGAATATCAAGTCAATGGTTAACGAACCATCTTTGAAAGCCTGATATTTCTTCTTTCCTGTCATTCTAACTTTAGTTGAGTAAGGTCCATATATCGACTTTTGTCACCTGTGTTTCGCTATTGTCATATTCCCATATATTTATTAACTACGCATATTCCTGAATAACCTTATTTCAAAAATACTAACCAGGGGTGAAATTGCGAACACTCGATGATCCGTTGCGAATTTGACATACGTCAGATTTGAGCAATTATGAAAACTAATGCAATTCAAAATATATTGCAGCTTGAGTCTATGGTCTATATAGTAGATATAATTCCATTATATCTCTATTCGAAGAAGTGAAAATGAGAAAAATCTTGAGGCTGTGTGTCACGGTCAAATAATTTGATCAAACTTTCTTGAAGCGACGTCACGTTTCACACAATTTGAAACAAGTCGATAGAAATTACATCACTTCAAGGTAGTTTGATCCAACTATTTGACCGCGAGCAACGAGCCTCAGGCCGGTTTTTTCAATGTTCTGTCAAAGTGAATGCGAGTTTATTCCTCCATTCGAGCGAATGGCACATTCATCCTAAAGACCATTTTGAATGTCAGTCAGTCAAACCACGCTAAAACAGAATATTGAAAAACCGGTCCTGAGAGAACCTTGTCAAGGACCAGTTTTATAGGTTTCAGCGTTTACTCTAGATGGACTATAACTTCAGGTTTATAATGTGAATGACCATATTATACCCATTAATAAGTCAATCTGAAGTTCAAACTGAACTTATAAAACTGATCCTAAAGACCGAATCAGATACATGCGTGCCTATTCAGGCTTTTGGAAACACGTGCAATTTACAAGCATTATGCATTTTTAATCCTTGTACCTTAAAACTGAAAGATCATCTACATATACATGCCTTTCACTTCCGTTTCTATCAAAATATCATATTTTCTTTGGTTCAGTATTAATTTTGTCAATACTAGAGGAATAACATTTGAGTTTTTCAAATTATCCTTCCGTATATTTCACTGAATCTTTAATAATGTAAACTAGAACATACACTAATTCCGCACATGCTCATCCCGCGTTTTTCATGCAAGCTGACAGGCAAAGGTGTGAACGTCGATGGGTTTGCATTTCTAAAGGCCGATTCAGGTACATAGGTGCCTATCCAGGGTTTATGAAGCACGTGCAGTTTACAAGCATAACCAGTTTTGACCCGTGTGTCTGAAAGCTGCAAGACCATTCACATACGTGCCTTTCACTTGAGATTCTATCACATGGTCATATTTTCTCTGGTTCGACATTGATTTTCTCAATACTAGAGGTACGGTATAAGAGTTTATCAAATTATCCCATCGTATATTTTCACTGAATCTTTCATTATGTGAACTAGAACATGTTCCGTGATCACCCCGCCTTTCTCACGCACACCGACAGGCACAAAAGTGTGAACGTCTATGGATATGCATTTCTCATGCAGGGTCGAAAAATCAGGGTGGGCACCCATGTATCTCAATCGGCCTTTATGCAGGATTAAAAGCAGGATGGGCACGTGGGCACCCTTAAAACAAAGGTGAAAATATAATTGGCTGATAGCCCTAGTTGCTGTTGCCACTTACTACGAAAAAAAAGGAAGAAGGCAAGAATGCAGAGCTTAACCAACTTAATCTTAACGTGAAACGTTTTCAACATTTTCATTTTGACCACTTTTTGTTTAACGTTGTTTTTGTTGGTGTTAATGATGTTGATTTTGTAATCTATCTGTAGTGTGTAAAAATCCAATTATCATTTTTCAAATGAAACTTTATCTTTTTCCGATCTAGTTTTTTCTGTAGTGTAGTTTTTATTAGTTATTTATTCTTGTATCCATAAATTTGTGATCAACAATCAATATGTCATCACGTGAAAAGTAAGCAGAATTTCAACTTGTTCTTTCATGATTGGAAAATTCACTAATTTACACCTGTTTCAGGTTACTAGAAGAAGATTTCAGTCCTTCTGATTCTGATGATGAGTACAATGAAAATGAGAAGCGGTTACTGAATAATGTTCGAAATAGAAGAGTAGAATATTCAGATGAAGAGGTAATGGTTCGCTCAAAAAAGTATTTATGTTTAACTTTCCATTGGATACTAGTTCCATAGTTTAGGTGTTGATCGATAAATTTCAGCTGGGATTGGATGTTGGTTTAATATAAAGATTGTTTCATATGTACTGGTATCGATAGATGACCATATACCTTGTTTGAAAGAAGGTGTAATGTGATTTGTCTAGATACCAATCCTAATCCCTAAAGTTTGCTTGGAACTTTGTGTTTGCTATGCTTTTGAGTACACTCAGCTAGTGTTTATGAAGGAGTATTATTATTTATTCCTGAATCAATAATAAATAATCTGAATCGAGTTAAAACTACATGTAAATTATGCTCGTGTTCATAATTTACTCTTGATATATCATGGATTATATTTTCAGAATGAAGTTCTCGGAGTTGGATCAGACGGATCAGATTCGGATGATGATAAAAGTGATCTAGCTTTGAGTGATGTGGAGGGTCAAGATGCAG
Organism: Chrysolina haemoptera; assembly: GCA_958298965.1. NCBI lineage: Eukaryota > Metazoa > Arthropoda > Insecta > Coleoptera > Chrysomelidae > Chrysolina > Chrysolina haemoptera. The sequence goes on from OY282585.1 coordinate 12,996,044, forward strand.
ATGATAACTTACCTGATGTTCGAGCTTGGGGAAAAGATAAAAAACAATTTTACAAGACAGATTATGTTGATGCTGATTATGGTGGATTCCAAGGAAAAGATGCTCATTTAGCAGAGCTGGAAGAGGAGGAAGCTAAAAATTTACAAAAGCAGCTGGCCCAGCAGTTGGATGATGATGATTTTGGGCTGGATTTATTTCCTAAGGTAATATAAAGTTTTGAAATGCAACTCAAAAATTATGGCATTTCATTATAGAAATCTGAAGACGATCACATACATAGTGAAGAAGTTGTTAAAACTGATTTATCCAAGCTTTCCAAGAGACAAAAACTGCAGATCTTACAAAAAGAGTCACCTGAATTTTTCAGTCTTGTTGAGGATTTCCAAGGTAGGTATGTGAAAAAATGGGAGTTTTGATTTTACTTCCCACAAAAAGTTGTAGAATTTTTGAATTAAATTTCTTCAAATGAGTAGACTAGTAATATATCTTAACCAAAAATATTTTTGCAGAAAAAATCAAAATTGCCAGAGATTATTTATGCCCAGTTTTGCTGAAATATAAGAAAGGACAAATTCAGAATTGCGAAGCCATCGAATTCGTACAAACTAAGTATGAACTGATTTTGAAGTAAGTTTTTCAGAAATTGAAGTATATTTTCATGAATTCACAATATTTTCAGCTATTGCACCAATATCTACATGTATCTGCTTCTCAAATCCACAAAAGTTAACGTCCAAAACCATCCTGTGATCAAACGTCTTTTCCAATATCGACAACTGCTCTTGCAGCTTCAACCAGTTTTCAAAGAAATAATCAGACCTCAGCTTGAATTGTTGATCAAGGAAGTAAGTATAAAAACAACATCGAAAAATAGTCAAAGGAGCATATTATTTTTGACTGAATTTCAATGTGTATAATAGAAGTTTGTAGATTCACATGATTTTTGTATTTTTTAGGAGATTAGTGATGTAGGAATTGATAAGAAGAAAAAAACTCTAAAACTTCTCTCAATTCTAAAAAAGAAAACTGAAAAAACAACAGAAAGGAATAAACTAGTAACTATTGAAGAACCACAGTTGAAAAGGAAGAAAGTGGACAAGACCAACACTGAAAGTAGACAAACAAAGGATCTGGAAATTGACAATACTATGGATTCCTCTGAAGAAGATGTACAAAACAATGATATACAAGATACAGAAGAAAATGAAGAAGCAAATGGTATGTAAAGCAAACAAATTGGATCATCGTGCTGTTGATAGGGACAATTGTAGAGGAAATTGTTTTTTTCTTCAAATTTCAATAAAAGAATATACTTACTTATTTCAAAAGTCCGTTTCTATATTGGTCATTATTTTTTATGATACAGACAATGTCTTTTACGTTTCAGAAGTAGGCAAGCGGGCTATAACTTATAAAATGGCCAAAAATAAGGGACTTACTCCACACAGGAAAAAAGAGCAGAGAAATCCTAGGGTGAAGCATAAACTGAAGTACAGAAAAGCTGTAATAAGAAGGAAGGGAGCTGTGAGTATATCAATTGTAATGGAAAATGATCATTGTTTCTATTTTTCATAATTTTTAGGTTCGTGAACCAAGAAAGGAACTGAATAGGTACAGTGGTGAAATATCTGGAATCAAGGCTTCTGTATCAAGGAGTATCAAAATAAAAACTTGAGTGAAGTGAAAGTTTTTTTTTAGTTTCTTTTGATTCTCACAATGTTTTTTGAACATTACAGGATTTTTTCAGAAACATGAAGATATAAAAATATGAAAGCCCTGTACGTTATTTTATTTATTACGCCCTACCACAATAATCAGATCTCTCTCTGGTTTGACATTTTGTGACAGAAATTGGAAGATAAGGTATGCATGAAATTGGGATTTTAAATAATTTAGGCTTCACAAAACAAATGAGAAAAAAAAACAACTTTGAAAATTATGAAATTTTCGAATTCTTTGGACATTCAAATAAAATCCCTACAGAGATGATGAACGTTTTTGAGAAAATAAAATGAAAATTTCATTTGTACCAAGATTTTTTTAGTTTTCTAAAAAACGTGATTCAGATTCCATTTTAATCATGGTTTATCAATGTCAAAGCAAGAGTACAATAACGATTTTTTTCGAAATTTTTTAATCTAACTTACTGCCAAAAAGTAATCCTGCATAAACAGGCAAGAGTTGATTTTAGTTCGAAAATATGAACAGGACATTCATAAAATCTGTTGTGGAATCATATGCGACTGAAAGACAAACTTTAGTCGCTATGTATAGTTCAATCTCCAGCGTGGTTTGTGCTAGGGAAGTAGTTGTTTTCTGTTGGAAATTACAAATAATTCACATTTTTCAATTTTCATGGAGAATGTTCCCATTTTTAGGCAAGAGTTATTTTCGCCTTGAATAACATTTTACGCGAAAACGAATATTATAGTATTTACCAATGAAAAAGTTTTCCAACCATGCTTTAATGGACATTGAAGAGTGTACAGGCCTAGAGGAACAAGGTTTAATGAAACATTTTTTCCTAATTCAGAAAAGTCTGGTAGATTTTCATTTTCGGTAAACGTTTGGGCTTGGCTAAGCTCTCGAGGATTGGGCGTAAGCTGGACTGTTATATTTATATATCAACAAGATAATTGCCCGGTCTACACTGCAGCAATCATAACTCATAACACAATGGCTTGGACAACACCACCTTTGAATCTGAACCGAGAATGGAGTTCATAACCAGGACAAAGCATGTGGACTTTGTTGGTGGAGGCATTCACCTGTGTTTCTGTTAAAAGCCAGAATGACAGGTTTTTCCGTCTGTAGGTGATGGTGGACATCATTGATGTTCTTGTTGAGTCCACGGATGTAACAAAAGTGAATCTTCAAATTTTCCGATGATGTGTCGCCTCGAGAACCCTTCGCCCGGAAATCCGAATGGAGAGATATTTTGCTTCCGGAGTATTTTACTCGAGAAGACTTCATCATCATAATTGTTAAATAAGACCTGAAAATTGAAGGGAAAGGGTGACCGGAAGTTATCGACCAAACACTGAAACATGTAAAACTCCATTTCACCTGTAGTAGATATGGTGGTATTTTACCGGGCGATGGTGGAGACCATCTACCACAGTGGTAGATCCAGGGGGGATAAAGGCGGTAATTACCCCCCCCCCCCCAAGCATATTCCAAAATACTCATACTGCCGTCCTAAGGTCTGAGGATTAACACAGTATGTTTCAAAATATCGTAATTTGGGTGTTTTAAATACTTTTGTTAGCAATACTCATAAACCGAAATACTTTATTGCTTGTTTTTATTATCTCATATGTCTATTGGAAATATATTCATATTTTACTTTTCCTATATAATAATTTATTGAATTGAAATAGGAATCCTAATATACAAGTTAGATAATTTAAGATATAACAATTTTTCTTTTTTTTTAATTAACTAAATTCATAAAATTAAAAGAACATAAATATATACACAGACATATTTATTTATTGAAGAATTGTAGTTTGCATACGTTGGGGTCATTGAATTTATCATTTTATAAATAAAAATCAAAGAATAGTAATACAATCTTTGAGAAACTGAAATCCGCTGTAGAGTGGAAAACATTTGTAGAAATTGGAGTAGACCTACTACACTTCAAAATTATTCTCATTCCTCGATTCTGTAAATTGCTGCATTTTATTTAAGTTGAAGGAGAATAGAATAGAATAGAATATCTATATTAATTACACCCCCCCGAAACCCTGGATCCGCCACTGATCTACCCCTATCGTTATCCTTTCAAATCGCCTCTTAGGACAGGCAGGATAAACCATGGGGCTATTCTTAATCCGACCCATTACAGATCAAATAAGTATAATACGTTATTCATTGACGTTCGGGCAGGTCTGTCGAGTCTCGAGTCCGCTAGTACTTTATAAATTAGATTTTCTTTTTAAAAAGATTTTGTACGATACTTTTCATTCAGTACTTTTTAACATTAGAATTTGTTCAGTTATCTCCTAGATGCACATCAGACATTGGAAAGTTAGTGACCCGCGTTAATGCTTGCTACCACTTCTCATTCAGCTTCTCGGCCCGTATCAGCTACTAAAATTATTCGACGGCCCGATGTTTTTCACAATTTTTACGGATTATCCCGATTTTTTGTTTTTTTTTTAAAGGGGGACGTGTCCGACAATGTTAAAGAATGATCTTACCTAATCCTATCCAAAATGTATGTATTCATTTTCCACGCACTCAAATTTCTACGTAAGGTTAGTTCGTTATGGTAAGATAAGACTAAATAATCACTACTTGAATAAGTGCTTTATTTCAATTTCCAATTGTTCATTTTTATACCACGTTAGACAAACGGATAGACAGAGGCACCTCGGCTATTCTTCGGCCTTACCTTATAAAGGGTAAGTTTTCTGACCCCAGGACGCAACTGGGCTGCAGCGGAAAGACAGACAGAGAGACAACTGCATACGAACAAAGCAAGTTCATTACAAGCTTGTAAAAAGCATATCAATAACATCAGGCCTGGCAATGAGAAGAGGGTATTAGGAAACGGCAACAGACACTATTACCAATTGTAACTAAAAGACAGGTTGAATGATCATGTTTGGAACATTTTGACAAGTACTGGGGTACCTGTTGATCCCGATGTCTGTGTTAACGATATATAATTAAAATGGCGACAGACAGTTAATGACGTGTAGATACAAAGGGACCTATATAGTTAATTAACTAGGTCCCTAGCTATAACTACAGAAAATTTACGTTGGAGATCCAACATAGTTCACCACGAGGTTTTGGCCAGGTAATATTTCCGAACTCTAGAGTAGCAGAAAATTGAAATTTTAGGGTTATAAGAAGCAATTGGTGCAGCTTTTTCTGATATTTTGTTACCCAATGAGATTTTTTTCTCGGTCACGTGACATCAGATTCAAATTTATTAATGGGACAACCTGTATATTTTGGCATTACTATGTTCCTCCCGATACTACGATTTCAACAAGCCATCACAATGGGCAGTCCTATGTTTTTTGTGATGATTAAAACAAGGCAAAATTATTATAATCATCCATATTTTATTAAAAAACGTTGTGGGACAGAGGAAAATTGTTTCTTAAAAAACATTATTGCTAAAGAATTCAACGCAATTGCTAAATAACAATTGATATTTCTTGCTACATGCTTATATTGAGGAACCATTTTTTGACATAATTTATCACTTTTTCACATATGAAACAAAATATGATTTATTTTTCATTCGAAACAAAGAATTTGTTCTAAAGTAATTCAAATGTTTACTATACTGAAACAATACTAAAAACAACCATGAGTATTTTGCTATAGATTTTTTTAAATTGTATACAAAATAGAAAGAAAAAAATCACAAACAAAAATACACAGTATTTTTTAGTACATAAGAATACAGAAAAAAATGTATTAGTTTATTAAAAATTGTTTGTTTGATATATAAAAATTAAAAAAATATTTTAAAATACTAGTTATATATGACATACAAATAATAACTAGTTAGAATACCTATATACAGGGTGTTATGTAATAAGTGTCCGATATTTTAGAGGACTATTCCTCAGTTATTTATAAGGTAAAAAGTTCATATAAACATGTGTCCGGAACCGCTTTATTTCTGAGATACAGGATGTTGAAATTTAACAAAAGAATCAGTTCTTTCTCCATATCTCTAAAACCGTTTTGGCTTGTTTTTCAAAAATGGTACATGCAAAGTATACCTAGAAATTCATTTTTTCCACGATGAAGGTTTTCTTAATTTTCATCAGTAAATATGCCCTGTCATATTTTTGATCAAAATAATGATACGCTACAGTTCTTTTGTCAAATAAATATTATTTTTATAATTGTCTTCTATCTTTCCATAAACATGACTTTTTCTATCCGACGGACGGTTTTTTATTTAAAAAATAAAAGGTCTCCTTTTGCTTGTACACCTATGCGATTTTTGTTAATCCATTTTGTTTTTCAAATCGAAAACTGTTCGCCTTTCAAAAAAAAGTCACGAGACCATTTTTATGAGTAGATAGAGGACAATCATAATAGTTATTTACCTAACAAGTGCGGAAAGTAGTACTTTTCCGCACGCGACGGCAGTTGCACGAACGACGCGGAGCGGAGTTCGGGCAAGCCGTTAAGGGCGGAAAAGACATTTCCGTAAGAGTTAGGTACAATATTTTTCCTACGAGTGTTTTTGTCCATCTTATTTATAAAAAAACAAGGTTTTTAATGAACAAGTTTTCATAATAATGCTACAAAATGACTAATACGACAGAGTAGTTACATAGATCATTTAGTTAGTCCTAAATATCATCATTTTCAAAAATACAAAAATCGTGCGGAAAAGTAAAAATCGTACGGAAAAGTAAAAATCGTACGGAAAAGTACAACTTTCAAAACGGAAAATATAATATTCATTTGAAAACAAACACAGGGGCGTATCATTATCTTTTATTAAATTTAAACACCCTGTACCTTAAAAAGTGAAGGCCTTGTGGACCCATGATTTATGAACTTTTTACCTTATAAAACTGAAAAATCATCCTGTAAAATATCGGACACTTATTACATAACACCCTGTATAAAAAGGGTTAGTAGTATGAATTCAACGAAAAAATATAAAATAATAAGTATTAAAATATTAAGATGTGAAATATAATATACTTATACCTATTAATACCAATAATAAAAATTGAAATTTAAAATAGTTGGTAAAAATGAAAGGTGATTAAACGCCTTAGTTTAAACAAATTAAATTAGAAATCAGCCCGCAAAGGCATTGTTCTGTAACAGATACAATATTCATTTTAATTTAAAAATATATCCATTCTGTTCTATTGAAATTTGAAACAAATGAATAGATATAAATGCAAGAAAGCAAAATATTAGACTATTTGAATTGAGTGAATTTCATGATAATGCATTATTACACGAAAAATAACAATAAATAAAGAGACATAATTTTATGAGAAAAATGTATAGTATGTGTCTCGTCTAAACCGTAGACAAGTAAAATAGCTATTTCAACGACAACCAAACAAAACCCCCAGTTAATGCAAGCAAACACATTTCAAACTTAAAATTATTACTTAATTAAGATAATTCAAACCTTGAGCTTCACGCTTTGTTTTTTTTTGCTTTATTTGAATGACGCGATTCATTACCGTAACTGTTGATCGAAGACACAAAATAAAAATAATTCATTGATGATTATATTTATTTTCAAAACAGTTAAATTTAAAGGAATATAATTATATTATATAGGTACAGTGTTTTTATAAATTGACATTAATTAAACAGAGATTCAACAGTGATTTGAGCACGAACAGAATGGGCGAGTTTTTAAATTCATCGATGGATAATGCGCATTCGTGCTGTCATTGTCATTTTACATTAGTTAAATAATAACAATGCTATCGATGGATCCATCGATGAATTTAAAAACTTGCCCAATGCGTGTTTACCTTACGCAGCATGAGGTAGCCTGAGCTTGAATCGAGCAGCACATGTGCTCATTCGGTGCTCATGCGGAACGAATGCTCTAGTGAATACGCACCTTAAGTCGGAATGTCGAGATACCGACTTAGATGTCGGGATCTCGAGATAGAAGTCGGGATCTCGAAGATCCCGAGATAGAAGTCGGGATCACGAGATTTAGACGTCGGGATTCAGACTTCGTAGCTTTCACCCTGTACACCACTGAATTTTTCCTTCCAGTGCGCATATTCATCGCGCTGCTTGCCAGGATTCAAAACGTGGTTGGTGTACGCCTTGTGCGCGGCGCGTCGCCCGGTTTCGATTCGCCGACTGCATTCTTCGGTATTTACTGATCCCGTCACCGTACGCTTTACTGCGAGCCATTCCATTCACTCACCGCTCACTTTTGGACGATCGTCAGACCGCGTGTTTCGTATACGGCAAACCGGCAGTGATTATCAGAGCCAACTCGATCTTTCAACCTGTTGCCGGTATCAAGCAACCTGCTCATCCTGAAATTTGAATTGCAGTGACAGTGCAGCGGAACGAACAGAGGGAGTGCGTTTCATTCCGTTTTCCTGTTTCTTGTTTTGTGATGTTTTTAAATTCCGAAGGCAGGGGCCCATATGGAAATATTCTTCGTTTTTAACTGAACTTGAAGTCAGTGATTTGTGAAGTGCATTCTACCGTAGTTGAGGTGTACTCAGAACTTTCTGATCGGACTTACTTCGGCACGAGGACTGTTTTGGAGTTTTACGATGGAAACCTTCGCCATGGATAAGTCATTTTTCGACATAGGAAGTTCTGATGAATTGAAGGAGTTGTGGGAATCTGATTTGGATCCGGTGAGTCAACCAACTGCGTTGTACCTACATTTATTTTCTGTTTCGATTTGCTGGAGTCCTGAATTTTTAGGAAAATCGCAAGACTGGATGTATCGATGTTATTGATGACATAATTACTCACTTCTGATATTGTTTTGGTAACAGCTGAAGTCAATGAAATTGGAGTTGAGTTTTTAAATTTGAAATCACAGTCGATTGGGAAGGGGGTACAACACAACCATTTCAACTCTATTTCAATAGTTACTTACGCGTTTATTTGAATTTCCATCCTCTTCAATTAAGATATGAAAAAACACTCGAAAAAAACGGAAAAAAATCCGAAAAAAAAACGGTACAAAAGGGAGTAATTATTTAGTCTGATCTAACCAGAACGAAGTAACCTTATACCAAATAGTTTGCTAGGAATAATTATTTAGTCTGATCTAACTTGGGGTTTTTGACCCCACATGATAAAGTCCTCCAGTATTGAATATTGATAAAATTAATACTTCTGAACCAAAGGAAATACCTATGACTTGTGATAGAAACGCAAGTAAAAGGAACGTATGTGAAATGTCTGGCAGTGTATAGGCACAAGAGTCAAAAATATTTGCTTATAAATTCATTTGAATTCGAATTTGAATTTACTTGCGTCATATTTTTTTTGGTTCAGAAGTATTAATTTTATTAATGCTGAAGAATTTATTATGCGGGGTCAAAAACCCTGGGTGGGCACCCATGTATTTGAATCTGCCTTTACGTAGACATTTGAGGGTTTTTTCTTTTTTTTTCGTTCTTTTTTGTTTCTTTCCGTTTTTTTCTGTTTTTTTTTTCGTTTTTTACGGGGGTATTTTTACCGTTTACCGATTATTCACACAGGAAGGCAGGAAAATACCTACCACTTCTTCCGCAAAGTGGACGGAATCAAAATTAAAAAAAGCAAAGCCACTCGAATCAGACAAATTATATTAGGAGAACAATTAAGTTCCCATTACATTAATTTCTCAGGTATCTCAGTGGTGCGTCATGTTTTTTTTTTAATCGCACACAGAGGAAAATTCAACGTTAAGTATTTCAAAACCCTAAGCAACATAAGTATATAATATATTATGGGTTTTTCAGCTATTTATCTTCTACTTTTAATATTTACTTATTCATAGTTCGTCAATTTTTAATTATATATTTTTATTGTGGTGTTTATCAATAAACAAAAAGGAAATAATGTTTTTTTTTCAATCCAGGGAGAAAAAGGCTTCCTTTCGTAAAGGACTAGAAGAAATATTACTTTTTTTACGACAGTGTTGTAGTGATACTTTTTAGCACAATAGCGTAAAAAACTTTGCGTGAAAACATCAGTCGTGTGTAAAATAATTTTTTCGATTTTTTTACACGCAGTTATTACTCATTCATGCATTCTTGAAAAAACCAGTATACTTACCAATTCCTTCAAATTTTACTAGTAAAACATTCGTAGAAAAAAACTTTGTTTACTCAATACATTTTTGTTGATAGTTATTTAAGTTTTCAGTCTAGTAAATACATTTTTGCCTGGCACCAAATACTCCGAACCCATGGGCCAGTTCCCCAGCATTTTTCAAGCGGAAATTCACGCCATAAAAAGGTGCATTCAGTTCAACCTCAACAGGAAATGCCGATAGTCAAGCAGCCATCAAAGCGTTGAGCTCTTCTAACATCAACTCGAAGATGGTTTGGGAATGCCTAGACAAACTTGATGATCCAGGCAGAAACAACAAGGTGACCCTCCTCTGGGTGCCGGTGCACGTCGGAGTGGAGGCAATGAACACCCTGGCACGAAAAGGCACATCAACCCAATTGATCGGGCCAGAACCATTCTGCGGACTTGGAAAATCTTACTTCTCCGAAGAACTCAATTAAGCTGAAGAAGCAATGAGAGCAACATACTGGCTAAGACTTCCAGGGCTCAGGCAGGCCAAAGATCAACTCGGCAATTCCAACCGAGAAAGATCGAACGCACTGATTAACCTAAGCAAAACTGGTGTAAAGACAATGACGGGATTTCTAACAGGGCATTGCAGACTCAAAGAACGCCTAAGGAAGCTAGGCTTAGAGGAGAACAGCACCTGCAGATTCTGTGGGGAACATCCAGAAACACCACACCATATATTGATGTAGTGTTACGCTGTACATCATAAAAGATTGAATGTACTGGGACCATACCAGCTGACTGGGAGAAATACCACGAGTAGACCCCCTCAAAATCCTAAAATTCCTGAAGGAATTGAGGCTTGAAGGGCTGCTGTAAACAAGAACACCTTGAGATAGCAGAAGAAGATGGGGCACAATTTAGATCTAATCAGGTGGCAGCGCATCAGTCACCATCCATACTTACCAATACCACTAGCAGTACATTTTTACCATAGGTACCAAGGTACGAGTAAGATGTTTCCGGTAGAAAAAATTCACTGGAATAGTCCGGTAAAAAATTATTTTGATAATTATTTTAAAGGACAGTTCTGCGAATTTTTCATCACGGTACTCAATCAATAAGTACTGTAAAATAGTTATTTACCTAACAAGTGCGGAAAGTAGTACTTTTCCGCACGCGACGGCAGTTGCACGAACGATGCGGAGCGGAGTTCGGGCAAGCCGTTAAGGGCGGAAAAGACATTTTCCGTAAGAGTTAGGTACAATATTTTTCCTACGAGTGTTTTTGTCCATCTTATTAATGAAAAAACAAGGTTTTTAATAAACAAGTTTTTATAATAATGCTACAAAATGACTAATAAGACAGAATAGTTACATAGATCATTTAGTTAGTACTAAATATCCTCATTTTCAAAAATACAAAAATCGTGCGGAAAAGTAAAAATCGTACGGAAAAGTAAAAATCGTGCGGAAAAGTAACTTTTCCGAACGATTTTAAATCGTACGGAAAAGTACAACTTTCAAAACGAAAAATCGTGCGGAAAAGTTACTTTTCCGCACGCTCGTAGGAAAAAGTATTTTTCGGACTGAAATCAAGTAAGTACCTATGTAAAAATGTGTTTTACGGTGTTTTGGGATACAGTATGAAATAATAGTATATTAAACAAGGTTTGAAAATTACTATTTGCACACGAGCGAGAGAAATTGGTAGACTGAGCCGAAGGCGAGGTCCACTAGTCGTGCGAGTGGCAAAGCGGTTTTCAAAACCTCTAATCAAACCAACCAACTCCATGTGCTCTATGATCGACGTATTTTCTTACAAATTCCTGTATTGAATAAATTTCTCATTGGAAAAGGAATAAAAAGCCGTATGTTTCTTGTAATTTCATTGGACTTCATCTTTGTTCATTTTCTCTCGCATCTTCAATGCTTTTCTTTCTCTCTTTGCTAGAAGGCCTCTTATGACCTATGTTTCAGAAACTTTTTGTCCTGAAATTATACAAAGATTCAGCTCAGGGATTTTGTCAGTTTCATTTTAACAAGACCTCAAACAAAACAAAAAAAAATTATTTTTTTTTATATTAAACATTATACACGTACTTGATTTACTTACTTACCTATGCTAGTTGTTTTGAAACGGTTCCTATTTGTGTAGTTTGTGTATTTTGATAATTCATCTACATGTGACACTATAAAATGAAACTGCAACTCATGGTGAATCCCTTATCAATGTTGGGTCTTGTAAAGATAAGATCAAAGTATTTGAAAAGCCTATAGGCTATAATATTCGAGGCTATATTAATATACCTAACAAAACATTAATCGGTAATCAACTTTCTGGTTTTTATCGTCCATTATGGTACCTAGGTAAACATTATGCCCAGAACTGCAAAACATTCATTATGACATTCATTACCTTAACTATTTCACTAATCTTAAAGTCCTATCATAATCTGTTCAGAACGATGTACCTAACCATGAATGACAAAACAAAGTTTGACAATTTGATAAAACTAGTTCTTTAGGATACAAGTTTGTAAGATCTTTTTTGTATGAGCGTGAAGTTTCTTCCAGACGCAACCGAATTCAACAAAACACGCGAGTACAAAAAAGATCTTATCATGCAAACTTTTTTCTAGGACAGTTATTGACATATTGTGGCAATTGTATCATTAATTTAAATATTGTATGTTATGAATTGTCGTCTTATTCTCAAATGACTCCGAGTAGAATTTGACTTTTTCGAAAATGAGTTAATATATGAACAGTGCGTAAAAAATTACTTTACGCACAGTTGATGTTTTTACGCACTAAGTATTGATTTATTTACGGACTGTTGATTTTTTTACGGACTGTTGATTTTTTTACGCACTATCAACAGTGTGCAAATAGTTAGTTTACATCGGTTTACAACCTATCGTAGAAAAATACTTTTATATGTAGACATCAACATGAATCTATTCGGTACAACGATTGTTCATATATACAGGGTGTATCTTAAATGATGTCATAATTTCAGGTGGTTATTCCTTGTCACATTTTATGAAAAAAAGTTAATATAAACGTATGTCTTAACTTGCTTCATTTCCAAGTAACAGGGTGTCAAAAGTTTAATAAAAAATCTGTTTTTCATGAATTACTCAAAATTCTTTCTGCCTATTTTGATTATACTTCGTGTGTTTGTTAGTAGTAACAAGAGGCTTCTTTTTACGAAATTAGATTTTGAATTTTAATTTCAGTTAACACCCCGTTACTCGGAAACGAAGCAAGTTAGGACACACGTTTATATGAACTTTTCTTCATAAAATATGACAAGGAATCACCTCTCAAACTTAATGACATTATTTAAGTATAATAAATTCTCTTTAAGGTTCGTGAAATAATCCTAACGAATCCCACTCGAGCAAACGAATATATTTGATTATGAGTATTTACCTCCTAACCAACGCATATCCTTAAAACACCTCTCGAGCAAACACTATCGTGAGTTTCGCAGAATACGTCTCGTTACTCGGAGGTACCGCTTCAAATCCCAATTCAATTTTTCACCCTAGCGTGCGTAGTTGTCGAACAATTCGTTTTTATCGATAGGCCGCGCGCGAAAAAATTCAAATGAACAAATTTACGAGCAAATCTATATTGGGAATTTTAGGAAAGTTATCAAGCTTTAGTTTTTTGGTTGAATCATTTTAAGATATTCTTAACATTTGACTAGTTATAGGCGGAAACAGGCTTTTACAATCAAAGATTTGGGTTTCTAGGGGCGGAGCATCGCTTCAAAACAGATTATTGTCGAAATAATTACAAAAGTTTGGCAACTTTTTAGCAAATTTTGAAAGCATCTATTCTGATGCATTCACAAATTTTCAACAAAGTTGCAAAACTTTTATAATTAGTTCGAGACCACCTTGATAAGTTTTTCGAGAAAATTACTGATGGAAAAATTTCGAGCTGAGAAAAATGTATCCTATAAAAGAAAAGTTCGAGTGTTGTTTGGCAAGATAAATCAACAACAATATATAAATACACCACAATAATAATCACCTTCACTAAAACAGTTATTTTAAACTTCCCCAAAACCATATTGTGTCAACAATACTGAAAAATCATATACTTAGGCCAGTAGTTTCCAAACTTTCGTCAAGTATGAATGGTACATCGAAAAAGCAATAAATCTCAGTTTGCAACCTCTTCCGAAGGACGTAACATTGTCAAAATGGCAATTAACTTGAATTTTGCTGTATACTCGTTGAGAAATTTCCAAAAGTTCTGGCAAACTTGGAGTAGCATCGAATATATTATTTCATATCATGAATCACGTTTGCAGCCAATTCAAGTGTATACGGGACATTTTTTTTATCGACCTATAATGGTTTTCTTTGATATACCATAAGAGAAAATTCCAGAAGTTCTGCAAACTTGGCAGATACATCGAAAAAATATTCCGTGTAGATTTGCAACGTTTTACGTTGACCGAAACATATATTTTCTTAATTCGTGTTCATTTTTTTTATTGAGGTGTTCTCAAAATAATTGCAAAAGTTTTGCAACTTGTTGCAAATTGCATGAAGTTCCGGATCGTCTACAAGGTTGCAAATTAGTGACTGCATCAGAATAGATGTTTTACAAATTTGCCACAAAGTTGCAAAACTTTTTTAATTATTTCGAGACCACCTTGTTAAAAAAAATCACCACGAATTAAAAAAATATATGTTCCGGCCAACGTAAAAGGTTGCAAATCTGCACAACTATTCGGAATATTTTTCCGATGTATCTGCCAAGTTTGCAAAACTTTTGCAATTTTCTCTTACGGTATATCAAAGAAAAATTATAGGTCGACAAAAAAAAAATGTTCAGTTCACTTGGTTGCAAACTTGATTCGTGATATGAAATAATATATTCAATACTACTCGCAAGTTTCGGAATTTTCTAAACGAGTATACAGCAAAATTCAAGTTAATTGCCATTTTGACAATTTTACAGACTTTGGAACAGGTTGCAAACTGAGATTCATTGCTTTCTCGATGTACCATTCACTTGACCAGAGTTTGAAAACTTTTCGAACTAATGTGAATTGATTGTCTATTTCCATTGGCCTAATATATGACACTTCTACTCACAGTTTCCATGCCGATTTATTGGGTAGATATTATGTATATTTCACTTCATCTGTTCTAATAGTGAGTAGTCCTCAGAAATCACGTTTTTATACGACCACATGGAAATATGCTCATTTTATGCGCTTTACCGATCAAGGAAGTAGGCCGATTGTTAACACTTTTTCATTTCTACATCGCGAACTGTATTGTAATGATCATTTCAGTACAGGATATTTCATTTCCCACGACCGAAAATGGGATATTGGACGCCTGTGGTGTCACTCAATGAGAACAAAAAGTATTTTACCCCTTCACCACACAAGTAATTTAATTTAATTAACGTTCTAATAATTTGACATTAATTAATCGAAAATGAGTAGTAATAGTGAGGATGATTTGACATTGACACCGCTAATTTCAATGAATAGATTGATGAAAATCGAATTCTATATTTTCGAATAGTTGGCAGGAAGTTCTATAGCAGTTAACGTCATCATATTATCATGTGGGCTTGTAGCCGCGATTGATAAGAGAAGGAACAGTCAGGATTTGGATAGTAGCCGGTTTTTTCCTGCAGCCTTTTCCGGGATTCAACCTTGAAACAACCAGCCTCATAACCTGCAAAGAGCATTATCTGCACTGAATAAAATCCAACAACACGCATGAGCTTTGCAGGAGACGTGTATCATGCCGAGCTACAACCGTGATATAATGAAATGTCCGGCCAGCGTTACCACCAGCGCTACCACCAGCGCGGGCGGACTACAGCGCTCTCTCGCGGGGGTGTCTATGTTCGCTTGGCAAGGCGCTCTTTTGCTACCCTGATCGGAGCAAAAGAGATGCTACTATTGCGCCCATCTTCCCGTCCTTCCCCTAACCCCCTGGGTTATGTAGAACGTGTAAGATGAATATATATATATATATGACATGTCATTATACATGAATTGTTAAAATGTGATAGTTTACAATAAAAACCTTTTTAGTTAGTTAGTTAGTTAGGATTTGGATAGTGGGGGTGAGGGTTCGAATCCCACATAAACCACTTTTTTTTTCTTTTATGAAATCGATTAGTGTTAGATTTTTCAATATTTGTATTTTCAATTCCTTTTTTAGGTTGTATGTATTATGGGAATCATGACGGCAGGAAAGTTTATGATAAAAAGTGTTATTGAAAATATGACAGATTTGTTTATGATTCAGATGGTCGTAGAATAAGTATAGTGTACAATTCGCATGAAATGACTCATTTCCCACTCGAAGCTATATGAACTATTGTAGTACGAGCGTAGCGTTGCGAGTACAAAATTTATTGTTTTCACAGGAGTACGTAATGCTGCTATATCTACGACTTTGAATTTGGCGTTCAAAATTTGATTTTTTCTAACTGGTATTCCCAAACCGGTACGGCAGTATTGTTTCGAGGAAATGTTTTAGTCAGCCCGGAATATGTTGTTTAATCAACGCATTTCTCGTGACTAGTAATGATCACGTCTACAGGTTGACCTCGATTTCGTAGATAGTAAATTGCATTTTTGCATCATACTACAGGCATTTCTCTCGATATGCGCCATTCTCTACGCTCAGATACGAAACCAGTTTCGAACGAGACAGTGAAATGTCAGCAGTCCGATGGCTCGTAAAAAATGTTGAAAAAACTTGAATTGTATAATTTGGGTGTGGGAAATTTTGGTGTAGGAAATTTGGACAATGGCGATATTTCTCGATTTTTATATTTTGAAAATACCTACTTAAAGGTGGCCTTCCATACCAGCTTTCAGCTTCAACTTCTTTCGGAAGAAGTGCTGCTATTTTTATATGACCATTTCCACAAGGGCAGAAAAACGCTACGCTTTATGTCAACTGTCAAATAATTTTTCTCCATTGTTAATTAATTTAATTGTCAGTTCTTGGCAAAAACACCGAAGAATGGTTTGAAAACACTTCCTAATTTATTTGGTTTGGGTTTTATGACTTATATCATTTTATTCGTTTCATTTATATGACATATGTCTATAAAAAGAGATGGCAACATTTTCATAAACAAAGATAGTCAACGGCATGACGCTAAAAGTAAAACTTGAACCAACAAACAGCGACATGACCTTGAAGAAGCGGTGGCTACTTTTGAAGTACTCTGATTGGCTAGAGACAAGAAGCCGGCGGCAAAAAGCTGGTGTGGAAGGTCGGCTTAAGACCGGAGCACCTTTATAAAATCTACATTTTCCAACCGATTGGAATGATTTTTTTTTTCATTAGGTAGACATTCAAAAAGTCTACTAAGACCCCAAATTTCATGAATAAATCTCCGTTTTCAGGGCCTTCTAATATGATTTTTCAAGGTCAAAAATATAAAAAAATTACTAGCATTTTTTTCATTTCAGTTGGTTAGAAAATGTAGATTTTACAAGGGTGCTCCGGTCTAAATTGGGACACCGAGGGGGAAACAACTCCTTCATTAGGTGTACATCATAATATTTTCATTACCTCATTACTCATTTTGTCTCAAGCTTTAGACCGCTTGGCCATTACAGATTTACGATTGAAAATGTTTACATGAAAAATTTACGCTAACCAAAATAGTCAAATCTTATATCATGCCCCTTCAATAATTTTTCAGAGAATAACCTGGCCCCTAAAGTTTCTTTATTATTTTTAATTGCAAGTAATTATTCATTAGGTGTACAAAAAATGACTAGTTGTTTCCCCCTCGTAGGTCACACTGTATATAGGGTGATTCAAATTCGTCTGAAGATAAAAAAATGTTCTCCAAATTTAAATAAAATCATACTAACATTATATTCAAGTTATTCCGTATCTGAAAATATCTAAGGGTCTCCTGTCAGGTACAGATTCGAAAGCTTGCCGCGCAAAGTCTTCAGTTCGAGTACGAATGCTGCAAGCTTTTGAACGTGTCACTTACAGAATAACCTACATTACACATTAAAAGATAATTTTTTATTTGATTATTTAATTTTGTGCTGTTTAGTTAATACGCATTAATCTATGGATTTCTGATGAAGCATTGTTACTACAAAGCCTGTTTCCGGTGAGTATCGAGCTATCTAGCTCTTCAGTGAGGAGGCCATCTAAATATTAACTCGTCCGCCATCCCGGAGCAGCCATCTTGAATTTATGAATTTTAAGAAAACATTTATGATCTTCGACCCAAAATATCTCCATATACAAATTTTGAAGAGAATTAGACCAATTTGACAAAACTCGTCCGCCATCTTGGATTCATGAATTTTGGCATAAAATTCATAATCTTCGATCTCTAAAACACCTACATACCAAATTAAAATAGAATCGAACCATAATCACAAGAATCGTCCGCCATCTTGGACCCGCCATCTCAAATTTATCTCTAAAACCTACACATACCAATTTTGAATCGAATCGGACCTCACAAATCTCGTCAGCCATCTTGAGCCGCCATTTTGTTTTTTCTCTAACAGAAATTCCACAATGCATTATCACCGGAATTATGAACACTTGCCAAATTTCAAGTTAAGCGGACTATTAGAAGTGGGTCAAATTTCACTTGCAAAATTTGGCCCACACATTGCAACATTGCAAGTTAAATAAAAGCTTGTTTTGATAATGAGAGCCAAAAACTTTAACTCATGATAAATAAATTGAACTTTTTTCCTTACTTAATACTTTATTACTGTTTTTTTTTACCTTATATTCACTTTGGCTGAAGTCTATTATAGTTAATTTTATTGTATCTCTCGGAACAACTAATCGTTTTTCGAATATTTTATTTATTCACGATACTATATTTGTGCCCTCATTTCGGTTTGTATATCAATTTCTACTTCTAGGTATTCGTATTCTGAATACTCGATGATATACCTATGATATTTTTTACATGAATAAATTCTTATTATCGTTGTTTATCATTATAAATCCAATTTTTGCATTATTCAACAGCTCGTTTACTCAGAAACCTACTACCTAACACAAGCATAGTTCTGTGTTTTTCCATTTACAATACCATTTTCTCCTATGATTTTTTTTTTGTATCTTTAGGTTTATATGAAAAAAATCGGAATACATTGGTTACAGTCATTCTTTAATCGTTATTTAACGAACAAACTTTTCCGTCGACCGTAGTTTTCAAAAATAGATATATCTTACTTTCAATGTTTATTTATTCAACGATACGATAAAAAACAATTGCTATTTGCTTTTTATATCAACTCAAAGATAGTTTAATTTTGCTTCGGGGCAGTTTTATTTTATTTTTTCAAATTGAAATTAAAAAAAAAGAACAAAAAAAATTTGCCCTTGTGTGGGTTTGAACTATCGACCTCAGTATCTCCTCTCGGCTGTCTGACTGTATTTACCATTACGCCATTGATTTTTGATGACAACTACTGGTGTATTGAAGAGTCTCTCAAATTTTACTTCAGAATTGACAAATAAATAATGACAGATAGTACTAACCAATATAAAATGTATTAGAGCAATGTATGTAGTTTACACTCACCGGCCTGTGGCCGTCCTGATCATTTGGTCTTCGGATCCTTTGATCCAGGTTTGTAAAGTTCATACAATTCGTCTATTTGAGTTTGCACTCCCCGGCCTATGGCCTTCCTGACCATTTGGGCTTCGGATCCTTTGATCCGGGTCTGTGACCTTTCTTTTTTTTTTCATTGTCATTGTCCAGTCCAAATTTTATTGTTTCATTCATAAATTGAATGTAGATGTCCATGAGTTCAAAATTCAGATAGTATTTCTGTACAACACTAGTTTCCTGAACTAAACTGTGATTGACAAGTACTCAAAAAAATTCGAACTGGGCGAATAAAACATTGTTCTCTATTCGCCGATCATACACACTGATGAACCTCGATATCTCCGTGCTGGACACCATTACTGTATCATCCGTTTATTTACGTAATCTGTATACTACACTCCTAATGGACAAAAAATGAAACGTATGAACAGAAACAGAACGTTCATTCGAGTTCGGTCATTTTCGTCTCGCATTCGGTATCAAATATTAGACCGCGTAAAGAAATCACTAAGTGGTATAACGTTCATTTGTATGTCATATTGTCTGTGTCGTGTGAACGTGAAATGAAAACAAAAAAAAACGTTCATTGAGTGAACAGTCTGATATCACCTTTATCAAAATTCAAGAATAAACATAAATAAAAATGTGCATGGTTTAAGGAAAATGATTTTTCGTTCATGGTATTGTTTTAGAATATATGTTCTTGGTAGAACGGTAAGTTTTAGAAATATTTGTATCGGTTAGATAAGTTATAGGCATAGAGCACCGCAATGCAATTTCATAAGCTTCACGGATAATAAAAAATAGTGAAGGGAACATTCCCGTTCCTTATGAGATTATTGTAATATCTAATGGACGATTAACGGCCAGTTATCGAACACCGATCAAAAGACGCGATGTGCTGGAACTTCTTTCCTTAGCACCTCTATAACAGTACCGCAGTGTAAATGACCTTCGTGTTATTCGAGTGCCTTTCACGAAAGCAAAGGAGTTGCTTTTACTGCTTGTAGAATTACCATGAGACGTCATTGGATGGGTTTATCGGAAGTGGAACGGAATGGAATGTGGCCGCGCGATTTTTCATTCTCGAGGAATCTTGTGGAAGACGAAGATAAAGAGCGGAATTGCTGGGATTCCGAGCGGTCTCGTGTCTTGGCCATTCGGCATACACGGATAGTCTGGTACGCGAGTGCGATCTTGTCAAAAAGCTGACCTAGACCACCGAAAATTATAATATTGGTCTCATTCGATTCGAAATGGTATCTAGGACGTCAAAATAGTGACAGATTTAGGTACCCCATTTTTGCATACAAGCCTCGAGTAGGGTTGAAAAGTATATCGATTTGAAGTAAAATGAAGATATTTTTGTTTCCTTCGTGTTTCCTAACTACGGTACGAAACTACAGAGGGTGATTGGTGATTCGTTAGGTCGTTTTAAGAAAAAAGTTCCTATGAACATATGTCCGGAGTTGCTTTTTTTCTGAGATACAGGGCGTTGAATTTTTTTTAAAATGACCTCTTATCGTAGTTAGGAACACGAGGGAAACAAATAAACACTGTACTGAAAAGTCGAATTCTCGGTATGTTATCCCTAGGAGCCACTAAATATCTACATTTTACTCCAAATTGATATACTTTTCAACCCTATTCGAGGCTTGTATGCGAAAATGGGGTACCTAAATCTGTCACTATCTGACGCCCTATAAACAATTTAAAAAAAATAAAAATGGTTTGGTTTTTTGCAAATGATTCGAAAATTATTTGAGATCCAAAATTCGAAAAAATATCCTCAAAGAGCAGGAAATTTTCTAAAAAAAATCCTCCATCTCGAAACAGTATACCGCGACAATATTTATGATTTCAATTTAGAGGTGAGAATTGGGATAAATACGGGTAGGTAATAGTAGCCATTGCACCGCGCGTCGACCGAATCAGAAGTATTATCAAAAAAATTATTTCAACCTCGATTTCAACGGATTGAATATGAATATAAAGAAATAAAAAAAATGGTATTATCTAAACATATAAAATAAATAAACAGTAATTCGTCAACAAAAAATGTTAACCCCATTTTTACTTTAACTTTTATTAGTTAGTAACTTTCACCTGTTGAAAGTTAACATAGAAACCCTGATTATTTCTGAACTGCAAAATGATTCTTTTTTTCACTTCTTGGAGCTATTCTTGAAAGGATTTAGAAAAGATCCCCGTTGGAAAAATTGAGAAATTTTGATTTACCGCTATTTCAGCAACATCCTAAAGCATTGAAAAATGAAAAACGTACCTAAATCAATTTTTCTCAATAATCCTTATTATTTTGTTTCTTTATTGCTAAAAGCTACATAAAAATAATTTTTAAAATATTTTGAATTGTATAAATAATTGTTATGAACGAATGCACCGTTAATTAGATTTAAAAAAAATCTTTGGGAATCCTTGATAGAAATGATGATTTTTAAAAAACATCAATATAAAAAAATAATTGCTAAAAAACGTAAAATTACAATTATTTTTGTTATATCTCATATGAAAAAAAAATTTTTCATCTGTTTATTAAATAAACAATTTGTTATAAACAAATAAATTTTTACCCTTTATTTTTTTAAATACTAGAAATTTTTTTAAAACAACCATGTGAAGCGACAAGTCCAAATGTACAATTTTTGTTTTAATTATATAAAAAGTAGAAAAAATTAAATAAAAAATACACATGGTTCCTACATACATGAAAATGATTTTTTATTTTTTACTGCAATTTTTTAATTAATTGTTATAAACAACTGCGTTGTTTATAGACAATCCACTTTTTTTGGAAAACTTAACTATTAATAAACATAACGATTCTAAGGGAAAAACAGTTTGAAAAAATTGTATTGAAAAAAAAAACATTTATTAATTACCATTTTTTTCCTGCAAGAAAATATTAATTAGGAACCGTTTTTTCTTCTAAATCATAATTTATATTGATCTTTCTTATTCTGAATAAAACATAATGTTGTAAATGAATAAATTTTGGTTATTAATTTTTTTCGACTGCATTAAAAATGTTAGATTCTTTATTTATGTTTTTCATTATTCAATGTCTTACATTGTTCATCAAAAATTAAATTTTCTATTTTTTTCAACCGGTATCGTTTCATGAGCCTTTGAGTATTTATTAGCTCCAAGAAAACAAAAAAAAATGAGACTTTGATTCAACAACTATAAGAGTTTTTATGTTAATGCTCAACTTGGTGAAAATTGTTAAATAATAAATGCATAACTAATAGAAAAGTTGCGGTAAAATTTTTTTGCCGACGGCTCATTGTTCATTCATGTATCTTGAATTTGTTTCTATTAGTATAGATGATGGCCTCCGACAATGAAAATGGACTTGTCACGGCATCATTGTCCACAGGAAATATGCCATATCAATATTTCAGTTTTATAATAGCTGTATTTCGGTTTATGTACTGAGAATAGGTACGTGCTGCACGAATCTGATAAGATTATTGATTAGAATTATGTCATAGGACGTTATAACGATCGGAATGGTCTTATCTGCGTATTCATGTGCATAGAGTATATAGTGAAAGTAATCCACATGTAGCAATGAACATTTTTTCGATTACATAATTTTTTCTAATGTCTCAGAAACTACTGAATATACGGCTTGAAGAACATTTTAGATAATAATAATAACTTTATTCTTCCCAAGAAACATTACATGTTTATGAATAGGGATACAGATAGATAGAATACACAAAGTAATTTACAATTTAATTAGTAGCCAAAGTTTAATTGATTTATTTTGCAATGATTTCAATGGTTTCAAGATGGAACTATTTGCAGTTCCCCATACAGATATGAGATATTTAAAGTGTGAATAAATCAAGTTATAATAGATGTTTTTCAAAAATTTTAGTGGTATATAATTTCTTATTCTATAAAGAACACCTATGAGAGGTGATATTTTCTTCCGGATACTTTCAATATGCTTATTCCACGTTGATTTTTCATCGATACAAAGTCCTAAAAATTTTGTTGAGTCAGTATAATTTATAAATTTTTTTTCATAATGAATGGAAATGGTGGAAGTGTCAATTGTTCTTTTAGATATTTTCATGTAGTAAGATTTATTGAAATTAATAGTCAATTTATGTAGTTTTGTATTTTTTTATAATCATCTGAGAAGTATATTATTGTAGTGTCATCAGCAAATAATTTAATTGTCCCTTCTAATGTCAAATTCGACAGATTGTTTATATATATCAAAAACAGAACAGGACCAAGAATTGAACCTTGCGGTACTCCACAGGTTATGTTTCTTAAAGAACTCTGATGATTTCCGATTTGAACAAATTGTTTTCTATTATACAAGTAATTTTTGAACCAACTGAATAGGAATAGGAATAGGAAATATGCCATATCAATATTTCAGTTTTATAATAGCTTTTAATTCCATATAAAGGATAACCATGCTATGCGTATTACCCAGAGCCATCATAGCAATACTATTTTCGTAAAAACAACGTCTCCTCTGCCAAAACTCAAAAGTGGTTATCTATTTCGTGCCTAGTACTAGTTCACTTCCCGTCGGCTCCTTAATAGTTATGTATGTATCAATGGCGTAAAATAGGCTTTCAAGGACCGAAGTGCGTAAGTAATAGCCCGAGCAATAGCCATATTTGCTGTAAATTTTTCTGATCACTGATAATTTATTACTGATTTTGAAATGGATTCAAGCGACGAAAGTGTGAATTGTACTCCACCAGAAATAAGTAAAGCAGCTGAGGATTATTGCCAAGTAAATGCATGAAAATATACGACAAAGTGTATGAAGAATTCGTGAGGGGGTGCAACGGAAAAAATGTAAAAAATAAGAACTACACAGAGAGTGTACTTCTTGCCTATTCTCTGCAAAAATCTAAATATTGTAAGCCCTCTACCATGTGGTCATATTATTCCATGCTGAAAGCTACTTTAAATGTATACATGGTAATATAGATATCAGAAGATACGCAAGATTGATAGCTTTTTTTGAAACGAAAATCTGATGGTTATAAACCTAAGAAATCGAAGATTCTAAGCAGAGAAAAAAATGAGTTATTTTTGAGGGAAGACGATTTGTATCTTATGATGAAAGTAAGTTCTAATTTCATGTGGAAGTCGACGACTGTTGCGGAAGGTTATACTGAAAATTCAGTTGCAAGTAAGCTGAAGATTGCTAAGAAAATTGTAGAAAATGATGAGCTTTCTAAGAGCCATTGCAGACAATCTGAAAATATTGCTCACTACTCTGAAACACCAGATAATAACATGCATTAATCAGTTGAAATCAGTACCTATCTGCAACAAATCCAAATATTTCCATCAATAAGTGTTCTAATTGTATTGTCAATATTAAGGTTTAAATCATTTTTTATAGTTATTTATACAACATTTATACAACATTTTTTTTACGTTCATGCAAAAAGCAAAAAATGATTTATTAAGGTGCGGCACTAGGTGTAGGAAAATGAAAAGCGCAACTTAAATAATTAATTATTACTATATCTATTTGCACTGAAACAGTTCACTATCATCTATTTTTCCAGTAATAATACCCATTTTAAAACTTTTAATTCTGTAATGGTCAGAATTAATTTTTGACTAACCTTTCTATAACCACAGTTGCATTATAAAAATCAGAATCATAGTAGCCGTCAGCGCGTACGTTATCACGAGGGGTGGTCATAGTACAGACAGTTTGCTCTATACAGGTAGGTTTAGAAGTTATTTTCGGAAAGGCATTGTTTGTTTAACTTTGGCTACTAACATTAATACAAAATAAGTGTTTGAAACGTATTGCCAATCTCACAGAATATCTGCTAAATATGCAGTGGGTTTGAACGTTTATGTTTGTTATGATGACAGCACGTTGAAGTAGAATGACAGATGAGTGCAATAAAAACTTTTTTCTACTAGCGTGCGGAAAAATCCACTTTTCTGAACTCTGACGCGTCGTTCGGCCTTCTGCAATTGCTTGCGGAAAAGTATCACTTTCTGCACTCGTTAGGTAAACTACTATATTGCACTAGTGCAATAAAGAACGTCTTTTTCCACTAAATATAGTTCAATAAAGTTTTGCTTTTTGCATGAATGTAGAAAAAATTAATTTATGTTCATTGTTTTCGTTATATTATTGTTAATAAAGTTTTGGGTTTGATCATATGATCCATCGGAATATAGATTTCTATCAATATGAGATTGAAATTCACTTTAGCGCCTGTTCAACGATTTTATCGCCCGCCGTACTTCAAAAACAAACCATGCGAGTGCCTTCGACAGCAGGCAGTGCTGTCATCTTCACGGCTCTACTTAAACTGTTTGTGGTTCATTAACTAGGCTTGGGTAAAAGGGGAGGACAAATACCTGCCCAAACCCTAATTAATGAACAACAAACATAGAATGATTTTAAGGTTTTAAAGAACTGAAAAAGTTATTCAGATTAAAATATTGTTAGAGTGGTAATTTTTTCGATTTGTAAATAAGATTAGGGAATGTACTGAAAAATTCAAAAAGTATCGGAATAAAAGGTAGTACGTTGGAGTGGATTAGTAATTATTCATTCCACAGAATGGAATGAGATGAAATATTAAAAATAAATAAGATAAATAAATTCCTATATGGAGCTTATTCAATACATGTATTCGCTCTCAATACCCTATCATACTACATTGTAGAAGAAATCATGAAATGATTTTTAGATTTATCTGGTGGCTAAGAGACACTCGCATATATCAGACTGACAGAGATGCAATCTGTTGCCCTTTTTAATGAAATCTATAGATATATTTCTTAATAATTTTATTACCATTTTTGTTTTTCTTCATTTTAGACAGCTCTGACTTATTTGTTTGTAAAGTTTTAACGTGTTTTCTTTTAATTTTAACATGTTTTCTTTTAATTTTAACGTGTTTTCTTTCAATGTGTTCCAAGTGACTCTTCAAAAGAGTATGGAGAAAATTAATTTAGAATAGAGTGTATGGTCATCATGATCTAATCCAAAATCTCCTATAGTGACAACCAGCCAAAAGCGCTCAGCTTTGAAATGATTATTGTTACATTCCAAATACATTTTCAGAACATAGTTTGCCATTATGCTTGTTTAGTTCATTTACCAGAGTGTTCATTTAGCATTGTGAATTATTACATAACACATAGTAGACGTATAAGTGGAAATTATTTTTTTCTGAAAAGGGTAATATTTTGAAAATTCTGAATTTCATAAATTTGTAAGTATATATTTTTTCAAGTTTCACTTCTAAAATTAAAAATATAGTTGATCTTGAGATTCACGTTCAAATTGTTGGTCTATTTGTGAAAGGTTTTCATACATTTTTGGTTGCGACAAATTCAAATATTATCAGACTACAATATTCTGCGTATAAAGATTACTATTATCTAATCATTATGAAATATATTTTATTTGACAGTGTTTTTGTCAAGGTTCTCCGAAGTTTATTAATTGATTATTATGCTGTCAGGTTGATTTTCTTATCATAATGATATCCTAATTCCCTTACTAATATAATAAGTGGGTCGGCAAATGAACACTTCACAAAACATTACTAATGAATAAACTCAAGAAAAGTATTCAGATACAAAATAGGAGCGTAAGAACGTGTTAAGTAACATTTTGCCTCAAATAGCGATTTCCATGTCAGTTTTGGCTGCCGGGCTGCATATAAGCAGAACGTACCACGTTTCAGTCAGCGGCAGATATTCTGGCTCTCTGATTGGTTGAGACCAAACACAGGTGCATTTTGCCGATCCAGACTGAAACGTGGTGCATTTTGCACTGGCGTGAATTAGTTTTTTGCTCGCAATTCACACACAAACCTAACCTGAGTAAGCTAACCTAGCTTGCGAGTCGAAAATGCGTGATTTGGTATTTCGCTCGTGATTCACACACAAATCTAACCTGAGCAAACTAACCTAGCTTGCCTGTTCACCACGGGAAATTTTTTCGAATAAATTTCCGGCCGACAAAGTGCACCACGTTTTAGTCTGGATGGCAAAGTGCACCTGTGTTTGGTAACAACCAATCAGAGAGCTAGAATATCTTCCATTGACTGAAATGTGGTACGTTTTGCTTATATGCTGCCGGGCTACGCTATATCATCACATGGCATATTTATTTTGTATTGTGGAAGAACGTGTCGGGTCAGGAGATCTTAATACTTTTGTAAATAATTGTATATAGGCAAGACACGTGAGACAAAATTATTGTCAAACGGACTTATCACGTTCTTTCACTGAGGTCTTCACATTGTAATTAATTGATATCAGGCATAGAAATTAGAATAAGTTTTACATGATTGAGTGAACAAACAAAATCTGTTAACGAACACAATTTTGAATTCTACCTTTTGATTCACCACCTTCATGTTTTATAATATTTAATATTAATTATGCTTTATGGTTATTGTCATGGAATTTAATATTATTATTACTACTACTATGGAATGTGGTAATAACCGTATTAAATAGATGAAGGAGGTGTTTTCAACGCATTTTTTTAAAGAATCCCAAAAGAAACTCTAATGGTGTCAGATCTGGTTATCTAGCTGGCCATTGGGCATATAAAATGGACTTCTAGAATGGAGATCAACTAATATGGTAGAGTTTAACGCGCGAATAAAACTCAAGCATGTATTTTCTTAACAGAAAATACGACCTCACAGTACACAGCGTAATTATGTCAAGAGTAATCATACCACTATTCATTAAATCTGAAACATAATTGCTCCGTCCTCGCTCATTTAGTTGTTAAGTTAGTTTACATAAAATATTATTTCACCATTCCCAACGATTTTGGGAAAAATAAATCTTTCATTTCTACGCATTCAATATTTATTATTATTATTATTGTTATTTTGTTATTGCAGAAGTTTACTAACTTCTTTACTTGGGAAACTAAGCATGTGATGTAAGCTGCACTTCTTTAGTAGGAATGGCCTTGCTATTTTCTAAAAGTATTTAATCTTTTAAAGTTTCGCGCATTTATGCCTTGACAATTCGGTAATTTCGTCTTGTTGTTTTTCCTGCACCCGTACATGAACATCCCTTTTTATCTATCACATTCCTTGCTGAACGTCAACCTACAAAAAAAACCACACTCGAAGAGAGAACTCATTCTTGCAGACAGACCGAAACTGCTGGCTACTACGGCGACTCGCCTTCTCGTAAAACCATTTTTACCGGTATTTGGTGAAATATATCAAAATTTTCGTTCGACGGATTTGGTGCATTTTCAATATGAACTTCCATCGTGTGATCGAGTGTTGATCATTAGGATTATAGCAGTTACGTCATCCTGTGAACCTCATCCTGAAGATTCTGGTAAGTCAAGGCATATTCATCTGTTTACCTGATTTATTCAAAATCGCATTGCTTATTTTATTCATTAAATTACATTTACATTACAAAATAGTTCATCATACAAAAAAGAGGCGAGATTGAACGAATCAGAATGATCCTATAATTACAGTCGGTTGGTTGATAAATTTTCCTTAAGGTTTATTACGTAACTAACCATGATGCAGATAATGTACTGAAAGCTAAAAAAATAATTAGGTAGGTACCAGGTACCAGTCATCCCAGCACTCTTTTCTAGGACAAACAAAATCGTACATTGTCGTCGGGGAATTTTGTCAAATTCTTGCTTTGTCCAATGTAGTTTTTTATTCGAATAAGAAGCAGAGTGCGCTACTGCAACTTTAACCTCGTTTTTTTTTGAGCCACCCAGTATATAGACACTAAAAATGTATCGATTGGCTTTTCGTCCCTTATGGTTTCACATGCAATGAGGTCCGAACGACAAAAAGGAAAGTTAAAAGAATTAATAATATCCTTGGTAGAGGTTTCCCCTTATTTATTTCCCATGAGATTGTCTATTGTTATCGTATTTACACAACAGTAGTTTTTTACGCCATCATTATAGAAGAGAAATTTGTATGCGGGTAAACGCGATCACGGAATGTCTTCGTCGGTTCTTAACGCAAAAAGAAAGAAACTACAAGATATTGGAAATTGAAAAATTGGGAAAATGGGAAATGGGAAAATGGGAAAAAATGGGAATGAATAAATTGCACACAAATAGTGTTACGCCTTAAATAAAATATGCTCTTTTGAACGAATCAAGCATTTCAAAAAAATTGATTTGTAGCATTTATGCAAATCAATTGTTTGGTGATTTCTTTTCAAATAAAATTTTTCCAAAAAAATGAGAATCATAGCATTATATAGGAATAACTAACGAAGACTAAAAAATACAACGAAAATGAAGAAAATGTTTCACGCCATAAATTGCATTGGGGTCATACTTATTATCCTGTTATGTTACAATTATTTTATAGCGGTTTTCACCAGAACGTATTATTATCATTATTGGTACCTTTTACTGCTCAAAAAAGTTTC